>WBMZ01001093.1:0-39730 GCA_013400975.1 Atrichornis clamosus
GGGAATACGGAGGGACAGAGCTCGGCTTTCAGACTGCCCTGGAGCGATTCGGGACTGCGCGCGATGCTCTTACCAGAACATACCCAGGTGTGCCAGCAGCTGGACACACCCCCTGTGCCTCTGCTGTGTCAGAGGGACTTGAAGGAGAAATAAAGGAATGAGAAACCTGGTATGAAATACGTGAGTCAGAAACAATTGTTAAAAGAGCAGATAATTTCCCTTTTTAAAAACAGTCTTGTTAAAACACATGAAACACGACTGGAGAGGTATTGACTGCTGTTTAAGATTGGTTTGCTCCAAACTAATTGAACTATGTCAAACATTTCAAATGTAGAAATTCCTTATCTCCACCCATGAGCCTTTCATTGTATTCTCTTCCCTGTCCAGCTGAGGAGGGCAGTGATGGGGTGCCCTTAGTGGCACCTGGTGCCCAGCCAGGCCCAGCACAACCCCGGGGCAGCCACTCCATGGGGAGCACCAAAGGACACAACGCCTGGGAAGTACCAGGTGATATTCACTACTTTTGATTCACAGAGCTCAAAGCCAGCGTTTCCAGGCTCAGCCATGGCCTGTGACGTCAGTGTTTTCCTACAGAACTGCTCAGGGTCATGGGGCCATTGCTCATTTAGGGAAACCTGTGTTCATCTGTGTGAAGCAATCGCTGAGTCACTTCTGGAGAAGCAGAACATGGATTCACAAGATGTGTATGACACTACTGCTTATTCTCTCACTTTCTGCTTTAGAAATCACCTGGGGTGGCTTTTAAGGATTATAAAGATCATACAAGGGTGTGAATTGCTTATTAAACCAGAACTGCATCAGTGCCATGAAATTTATGTTTGCTTCTAGATCCAAATCTGAAAGGACAAATTTGTGTCCAGGGACCCAAGAGTGGTCACAGTTGCAAAATTCAGTTTGAAAGCAAAATGGTCACAAGTGCAGTCAGAGGAGCAGAAAACTTAAGCCTCTTGGAAATGCAGAAATTTTCCGAGATCACATTTTCCATATTGTCCTCACTATAAGGGCTCCATCCCTACTGTAACATGGAAAGAGAAACTCCAGGTTACATGTTTAGAGTGACCTGGCAGTTTTCATGCCCAATGTCTGTGGATAGAAGCACAGAACTGAACAGGATTTCGTGCCTTTCCAAGAGATGAACTTGCAGGAGCTGTGCTGAGCTTCTGCTGGGCACTGGGGCTTGGCATTGATCCATGCAAGGAGCACACACCAGTGCTCTCAGCCCTGTGCTCAAGGGATTGCCTACAAACCCCCTGCTTCTGGCTCAGCTCCACGTGCCTAAGTCACCAAGGGAATTATTTCCAGTCATCAGTTGTCCCAGTCAGTTTTCTGTTCCCTGTATTGGAGAAGTATCAAGAAGCTATTGTACATAACACACATTGTACATAAGGATTGTGTGTGTAGGAGCATCCTCACACAACTCCTAAGTGTTCAGTGAACTGACGGTGTGCATCTCTGATCCTTGCCAGTTTGCATGAGGAAGATTCTAAGTGTGGTGACTCTCAGTTGAATGACAGTGGAACATCCAGGGTTACATTTTGCAGACAAAGTAACTTTGCTTTTATTTTTTAAACTGTAGTGGTGTCCCGGGGGAAGCAGCACAGTCTGGACACTTTTCCAACTTGGGACATTTTGGTTTCCCTTCCACATCAGCCTGTGTCTCATTGCTCGAGTGCTGCCTCCTGTGAGAGCTGGCACATCACACTCTGTGTGCCAGAAGAACAAAGCAATCCAAGAAGAAAGGGAAACCCAAGCCTGCATCATCAGCCACTATGCCCCTAAAAAGTCAAACATCATTACTTTCGAGTCCCCAGCTAAAATAACAGGCTTTTCTCTTATGAAAGGGAGTGAAACCTGATCAAATTTCTGTACTTTACAGAATGTCAGCTGGAGTTCTACAGGCAGAGTTTATTTTCAGTCCTCCAGAAATAATCACCTATTCCTATTATCCTGGTCCAACTCTCCCCCTGAGAGAACAAACACACATTGAGCTTTAAGCATGGAAACTTTGACCAGTGAAATGCACAACCTTATGTTCACGTCAATTCTGTGAAAATATTGATCCGAGGTTTCCAGTCCCAGGAATGCAGTCACAGTGGGTGACACCTCTGCTCACCTTTAGCTCTTCAGTACCAGCAGTGCCTTCAGCTGGTCAGTGGCCACTGCTCCTTACCCAGCCTGGTCCTGTGAGGGCACTAAGTCACTGCTTTACCTTCATTCTTTAGTTTTTTACTTCTTTTAATCCTCTGGATGCTTTTCCACACTCCCTGACCTCTGTGAAGTGGAAGATTCCCACGACAGGGCCATTGTTTCCTGGTAGATGATGTTACACTTATTTTCAGCACACTGTATGGTTATCATAACCAACTTATATTGTCAGCCATCACTGTTTGGTTCCAAGAGGGAAGTCTGAAGGATCCTGACACAATGGATGCCCACAAATGAAGTGCCAGAAATAGCTCTTCCACTCCCACACGCTGTGCTCTTCCCTGCTTTCTGAGAACTTCCCTGTCATGAGGTCACTGTCGACTGAGCAGTGCTGTGTGCACGTTTGATTTGATGGAGTGGGATTTACTCACCCTTTTGGGGCTGTAGGAGAACCAGCACACAAAGTCCATTGTCCCCAGCTCCAGGCTCCTGCCCAGCTGTGCCAGCAGCAACACCCAGAGCTTCCAAGGAAGGCAGAGCTGTCTCTGGCTGGCACTGCCACCCCCAGCTCCTCCCCATCCCAGGACACTGGGATTGCTTCAGCATCTGCAGTCTTTAGATTGGAGAGTTGAGTGACTCCACAGCCACTCGATCCATTATTAAATGAGAACAGATCTCAATGGATCAAACACACTGGCTGGAAAAACAAGGAACCCCTCATCAGTCCTACAAGCTTCCTCTGTCAAAGGGGGAGACCAGTTAAAATGTTCCTTGTGACAATTGTTTCCCTATTTTCCCTGCACAGGCCTATTTACAAATAGCATTTCTATTTTCTGATTGCATCACCTAAATCAGTGATTTAACAGCTACAGGGGGCCAAAGGGCAACACGCCCTCGGAGTGGTGGGGAGGGAACTTTGCCACAGCCTGATGGTGACTCAAGACAGAGTGTGATACAAGATTCACAAGGTTATCTGTGTTTCCAATGGCTGCTCACTTCCTGTTCCCTCCATTCTCCATCGTGCAGGGCCTCTGTACTTTCCCCCTGAACCAGCTGCTGCTTCCTGACAGAAGTTCCACCTGCAGGGCACTCTGGCTTCCCCAGGAACAGGGAGGATTCTGCTCTTAGCCAGAACGCAGCAGAAAGAAAATACAGAAATACAAAGTTCCTGGGCAGCCAGGATCTATGGCAAGTGTCTCACCATATCCAGGGAACAGCACGGGCACTGCTCCCCCTTGACCACGTGTTATCAGGCAGACTTGATTTTACATTGTTAAAATGACTGCCCAAATGATATGGAGGAGGCTGGAATAACAAACTTTATTCTGATGTTAAAAGAGAAAAAGTCAAGGATTTTCCAAATCCTTTAAAAAGCATCTAAAATTGGAAAAAGATACGTTGTTTGGAACTCACCTATGTGGATGTAAACCAGATACCCCTCCTGATGGAATATCCACCTTTGGGAGACACTGGGATTAACAGCAGCTTGGGCCCCTCATTAATTCTTTCTTCTACCACAAGATGATTGTCACAGGGTCAGCTGCAAAATGAAACTGGTGGCACCAGAATTTACAGAGAACTTGGGGGAAACAGCAGAAATATCACATGTCCCTTCCTGCCCATGTCCCTGCTCTCCTCACATATTTGCAACAATCTCAAAATCTTCCCATGTTTCACCAGAGATCCCATGATTTCCCAGTGATACAACATCCATCTTCCTTTCCACGTGGCTTGGACCCCTCACTCAGTGGGGGCAGACACCACTCTTGCCATGAAGAGGACTCGGTAAGACTCTGCAATGTCACTTTTCACGGTCAGGAGCGCTGTCTCAAGCGGAGGGTGACTGGTCTGCAAAAAACCACACATAAAACCAGCCTGGTGTTTTGTACGTTGGAGACACGAGCTCATCACCTTCCAAACTCTGCATTCCACGTCTCGGTGTATGAGGTACCACTGAGAGCTACAAGTTACAGGTTACAGGTTTCAGGTCACAGCCCCCTGTGTTGGCTCCTGTCTCTCCCCGGCGATGCTCACGCAGCAGCCAGTGAGGTGTGACAGTGACAGCATTCTGTCCCCACAGTGTCACCACGTCACAGCCACGGCCACTGGGCACAGCAGCAGCAGCAGAGCTCCCAGTGAGAGCCAGGAAGGAAATGGATCCTGTCAGCCACCAGTGAGTGCTCAAGCTTGTGTAAGAACCACAGGCACAACGTGGACCTGAGACATCCTGCCAGGAACTCTGCAGCCTCTTTGTGCGTGTGATGGCAGCAACCTTTTAATTTTGGAACAAGCTACTCATTCTGCCATCCCACACATGCGGAGTCAATTCTTCCAGTGTCCATGAATGCCCAAGGAGGTGAATGAGGAAGGGCAATCACAGCTCTTTGGAGTTGTTGGGACATCATATCCAATCTATGATACAAAAAGGCAGAAGTAGCCACAGAAATGGGGCTCCTAAAGTGGAAAATCAAAGGGCCTCACTGACTTCCAGCAATATGCCAGAGGAAAGGCAGCCCAGTGCAGCCCGTGCTGAGGCAGGAAGGCTCCAGATCATCCCATCGTTCCTGGCTGCTGTTCCCATGCGGGTGTTTGTGCCAGCCCGTGCTCCTTCAGTGACCACACTTGACTGTCACCCTCCTGTCTGAGCCACCTGTGCTGCCCACACCCCACAGGAGCCGGGGGTCACACCCCAACAGGAGCAGTAGATGACACCCCAACAGGAGCCCTGTGTGACATGCCAGTGGGAGCTGTGGGTGACAACCCAACAGGAGCCATCAGTCACACCCCAACAGGAGCCCTGTGTGACATTCCAACGGGAGCTGTGGGTGACAACCCAACAGGAGCTGTGGGTGACAACCCAACAGGAGCCATCAGTCACACCCCAACAGGAGCTGTGGGTGACACCCCAACAGGAGCTGTGGGTGACAACCCAAGAGGAGCTTTGGGTGACACCCCAACAGGACTTTTGTGTGACATCCCAACAGGAGCTGTGGGTGACACCTCAACAGGANCCCCAACAGGACTTTTGTGTGACATCCCAACAGGAGCTGTGGGTGACACCTCAACAGGACCTTTGTGTGACACCCCGACAGGACCTATGAGTCACATCCCAACAGGAGCCCTGAGTAACAGCCCAACAGCACCGCTGGGTCACATCCCGAAGGAGCTGTGTGACACCCCGACAGGAGCTGTGTGACACCCCAACAGGAGCTGTGTGACACCCCAACAGGAGCTGTGTGGGACACCCCGACGGGACCCTTGGTGACCCCCGAGAGGAGCGGGGCTGCAGCTCACCTGCAGGTCGGCAGGTGGCACCCACGAGACGCCGATGCGCTTCACCTGCCCGCGCTCCAGGGCTCCCTTCGGGCCGTCCAGGGCGAACCCCGCGCGCTGCAGCCCCGGGATGTTGTCCAGGCTGAACTCCACGGCCTGGCACAGACGGGGCACACGGTCACACCTCTGGGGCCTACAGCACGCGCTGCCCCTGGCCAAAGTGCTCCTGCCCTTCCAAACTCCAACCATCCACCTTGTTCCTTGTGTCACCTTGTCACAAAATACTGCATTAAAGTAACAGGATCAGAACTGCAATTCAGTTCTGGGCTCAAACGTCTGTATTTCAGAACGGAGGAAGCAAACTGCTAAATTTTGTTGCTGATTTAGTATGATGATGCTAATTCTTTATATTAGCCTCTGAAAAATATTTTTTTCAAACACTGATGCTTTTATAATGTAAAGTTTATCAGAAACCCTGAAAGCTGTGTTCTTTAATTTATACAGTGAATTTTGGCAGCCCTTTGCACACTGTCAGTATTCCACACAGCACCTGCAGGTTTTATTTCCCTCACCTTCTTGGCTGCCAGCCGAGGTGTTTGCATGGCCCCGACTCTGATCTCTGCCCTGGCTGGCTCTGCTGAGCCCTCCACGTACTCCAGGAGGAGGAGAAGGGACTTCCCTGCTTCTTGTGGCTCTAAACAAACAGCAAGCGAGTAAACTTTGAGACAGGAGACAGTCAAACCTGAGCCATTGGCAGTTTGGAACGGAGATAAATTGCACCAGGATGGTTCAAAACAAAGTGATGTTGTGGCAAACTTGGCACAGATAAAGATCCTTCTTCCAGAGGTAGTGAGGAATTAAGGAAAAGGAGAGTTTGCATAATTTGCAATTGCAAACTGCAATTGTTACTCGTTTATCAAGTTCCAGGCTCGTTTTCCAGCCCATGGCACACACCTCTATGTTCTGTATTCCTACTTGTGTCTGGATGTGCTTGGACTTATTTACAGCTCAGGAGTCTCTGAACACAGATCCTGTCCCAAGAAATTAAGAATAACTTCAACCCCCTGAAAGTTTCATAACAGGACAAATGGGAGAGTCCAGGATATGTGACCATATATGAAATAATTTTCTAAACGTTTAATACACGTCAGAGAAGTGTCAGAAGGCAAATAACATCTTAACTCTTTGTTGTAGTATTACATTATAATCATTTTTTGCAGGTAAGTTGCAGAGGTGGAAGATCATCATAAAGATTAAACTGCATTAAAATGAAGAGAAAATCTTTCCTTAAGAGAAAGTTTCCTGCATTTTTTGTGTATTATGAATATAGGCTGTACCATAATGCTTATGTGTTCTGAGTCTGGAAAAATGGTCTTTACTTTCCTTTTCTTAAAGGAAGAGGAACATTCCCACGCCTTATCCCTCCGTGTTCCATACCAAAGTGTCAGTGGTGGCACTTTACCTCTGTTCAGTGCTTCCTGTGGTGCCACAGGAGATGTCACAGCCAAGGACTCCACGGGCACATCCAGGGGAAGGCCCCCCTCCACGAACACGGGGTGGTCCCGGGCCGCACCCTTCAGGTGGATCACGTGGGCTGTGTGCTGGGTGGGACACAGAGTGCTGGATGCAGGTGACAGCTTGGACAGCTGAAGGAAACGGGCACCTGACACAGCAGCAGCAGGTGCCTGGAAATCATGGCATCACCTCCCACATGAACGATCCAAATGATCCCGGGCCCTAATGCAGGAGTTCTGCATCTGCCCCTGGTCTTGCCCACTCTGGCACTTCTGTTTAAACAACCTGGGAAATGCCTCAGGAGGGGACTGGATGAACTGTTTATACAAAAGCCACTAAAAGAGACAAAACTTCTCTGTTGCCAAACTTGGGTAAAGTTTGTGAACCAGGACCAGTCTCTGTTCTTGCTCAGCTTATCCCGATTTGCATTCCTGACTGCAGTGCCAAAGGTCTCTGGAGATGGAAAGCTTGCAAGCAGAGGAGCAGTCCTTGCTCAGCCCCAGCCCCGTTTGCAGTGCTGCTGCTGGGCATTAGTGGTCACTCTGCACTAACTTTTGGTGTCCTGGCAGGCGGCCCAGGGCTGCCCGCGGCGCAGCCACCTGCGCATCCGGCCGGAGCATCCCAGGGCTGCTCCACAGATGGGAACCTTGGCCTGGCACTGAGTGGCTGCAGGAGCAGATTCCTGGTGCTCCTGCTCCTGCCGGTCCGTGCTGTGCAGGTGGAGCTCTCTTCTCCCCTCTCCTCTGCCATTAAACACTCCCTGCAGGAGCCCCCTTGGAGCTTGCTCAGCTCCCGTCACCTCCTGACTGCAGCGTGGACAGGACAGGGCTGGGTCATTACTGCTACCAATTAGTAACTGAATATCTGAACCTGAAAAAGAGCCAGGGGGCCCCAAACCTGCCATCTCCCCCTGCAACAGTTCATCTGACATTTAGACTTCCCATAATCCAGGTATCCTGATGGTCTCACCTTGCCAAAGAGCACAACCTTGAGCTGGTCGGAGTAGTAGAGACTTTCATGATCAGGACTGAAAGTGACCACAAAATCCTGGCTCTTCCCAGCCTCAATTTCTCCTTCGGTTGGAAGAACGCTGAACACACTTAAGCCACTATAGTTCTGTGTTCCTGGTGAATAAAAATGAGGATACAGATAAGAAATGAGGACAGCTCCGTTTTACTTCTTCATAAATTTTAAACTAATTTAATTTTTGTTGGAACAGCAAATAAATAGGAGCTGATACATGGCTTTGCAGCAAAACATGGTGTTAGAAACAGCAGATAAATCCATCCATCAGTTTGATGCATTCATCTCCAGAGGAATTGAAGCAGCATCACCAAAGTCCTCCTATATTCTGACGTGTTTTTACAGACACGGACATCTCTAAATATAATCTTTAATATGCAATTACTGTGTGGGTTTATTTAGCTTTAAACACTAATATCTCCTTACTTGTGGGTATTTGCTCAGGCTGCATAAATTTACAACTACCCATATTGAAAGAATTACTACAGCTCCTACTGGGGAACAAAATGAGGTTTTTCATTTCAGTGCTGTGAGGCCCCAGGTCTGACAGTTGTAGATCTAAGAGGACAGAGCAGTGCTGCTTTACACCTCCTGAGTCTTTAGCAAAGGAACAAGAGGAAAGAATAAACCAAGTTTACCAACAATCTCTGCTCTCTGCTCAGAGGACGTAAGAAAGGAAGGAATTTTCTGTCGATCTCTCTCCCTTGTTGGTGAGAGTGATTCCAGTTGCATGGAGAATGGCAGGCTCAGGGTGGAAATGTTCCGTATCTGGTGGCATCAATTCACACACAGCATTTGCAGTAAGGAAATTGATTCTCAAGCCTGGATCCATAGCTTGCACAGTGGCTGAATTTATTTTGTGTTACTGGAGCACTGTGTCCCCAGATGCCACCAAAGGCACAATCAGTGCTGCCCATAACGTGTCACACCAACCCCTGCCCCCCCAGCAGGGACCAGGCTCTTTTCAGGCATCTTACATCAAGTAACAGACTCTGGTTATTGACATACTTGGACAAAAACTCAGAGGAGACAATTTCTGTTGTCTTCCTCCTTACAAAACTTCCTGCTGTGCTTTCCAGTTTGGCACAGAGGGACCTACCTTGACTGTGGAAGCCACCTGGTCCCTGGCCATGACATATCCCATGTCCAGCACCTCTCCCACGGAGCAAACAGTGCTTGGCATCACCCCGCGCCCGGTCAGGCGGAGACTGAGGTTGGTTTTTGCCACTCGGATGTCCAGAGTTTCCAGGAACTGCCCAGAGGATGCCTGGATTAGTCCATCTGCTGAGGGAACCCCCCACCCCTCCAGCTGACCCCTCCCAAAGGGCCATCACTGAACTCCTGGGTTTAAGGCACAGAAGAATCCAAATTTTGGAGGGACATCAAAGGTTGTCTCCTCCTGGTTGGTAACACATGTGTGGTACAGACTCCTCACATCTCTCTCCTCTTTTCCCCCATTGCTGTTGTATCTTTTACTCACCCATTTATCCTCACTTGGACAAAAAGAGATGATGAGGGGTTTAGTTTCACCTGGCTCAAGCATTCCAACTGCTTTGACCAACACGAAGGGGCCATTGGGATTCAGAACTGAGAATCCCAGCTAAAATAGTGCAACTCAAGGAAAAAAGTTCATAAAGACTGAGAAAAAAGAACAGGTTCTACATATTGCTTGTATGTCTTTGGTCTGAACTAACCATGTATAAGCTTTTGAGAGATCAGTAACTCAGAGAAAAGATGAGCTGGTGCTTCAGTGTTCAACAGTTCCTCCTGCAGAGCCAGGATCTGATTAAACTGAGGGCAGGGATGCTCACATGCTCCAAACAAGGATACTTCCAGCTTCCCTGGGGAGATGTTTTCCATTGTAATTCGCTTCATCATTCTGTGGCCTGTAAGGAATGAAAACACTCCCCAAAGTGATGATGCTCATTCCTGCCCTCCCATCCCTCTCCTTACTCCTGCTCCTGCCTGGGCCAGACACTCATCCCATGTGTGTGGCTAAGGCACTAATAAAAGCTCACCAAAATCCTTTCAGATTTGGGCAGTCACTTCTGGAGCTTCCAGCTCCACGTTTGGGGATCAGGTCTGCTGTTTCATGTGCCTCAGCTGGCCAGAGGCTCCTCATTTTCCACCTAAATACCCACTGAGGGCTAATTTCTATCCTGACTTTTGAAAATGCAAAAACTCTGCTTGGAGAAACTGTCAGCCACAAAACATCCCAAAGGTGAATTCCAACTCCGTACCTACGGCGACGTCACCGAAATCGGCCGCGTTGTTCCCGTTACCGGCTGTGACCAGAACAGGCGGGGCTACAGCAGGACAGTGCAGCTCCAGGTACAACGTGTTGTGAGGGCTGCACAGAGAGCACAGGCATCCAGGGAGTAAAGGGTACAGCTCTTGGATCGTACAAAGCAGCAACTACTGCCAGAAATCTGCTCCTCTCCCAGGAACCGTTGGTGTGACAGCGCAGTGCAGGGCTCGGTGACCGAGCGTGCCTGAGCAGAGATGAGCTCAGCTGGCCTCAGCTTTTCACACAATTATTCTTTGAGCTGCTTTGATATTCATGTGTTTGATTCTTATCCAACTGGTGGGCTGTGAGCATGAGTTTCTACCACTGAGCTATGAAGTAATGAGGATCAGAAAACAAATCTCACCCCCAAAGGAATAAATTAACAAGCCCACCATTCCCCCCTCACATTTCTGGATGATCCAACTGCACCCACCTCCAGGTGAAGTTCCCAGAGCCCTCCTCTCCAATGGCGTGTCCACTTGCCACAGAGCATGGAATGATGTATTTTTTAAAACTCCCTCTGAAACTCCTCATCAGGGAAGCCTGGGCTGCCCTATAAGCATCAGAACTAGAGAATCCAGGAATAGGAATCATCTCAGTGAGTGAGAGAGCAAGAAAAACATCAAATAAATATCTACTGAGCTGTTTGTGGTTATTGTTTCTTAGTCACACATTCAAAACTGAACATAACAGTGAAACCCAGTGACTGCCAGTAATGGACCCACCCTACAAAGTGGTTGTCTGTTGTTGCCAAAAGAGAATAAAAATTATGAACCCAGGTAACAGATATTACACTAAAGATTCTGAAATCCTCAATCCAATTTCCTTCAGTTTAAAACATCAAGTACTCCAGTGTCTTCCGGTACTTCTACATCACTTCAATGATGTAAACACACAGGATCACATTCCTCTAATCAAATATGTAGGCAATACTTTTAAAGTAGGAATTTTATTTTTATGACCTCTACTGAAAGTATTTGAAAGTTTTAATTAATGGATTGCAATGAACATGGGATTTTAGTACAAGACATCAAAACATCCAGTACAGCCAAATGCCTGATGCTAAAGTAGGTATTTACTTCCAAATACTTCCAAATTCCTCAGGCTGGGCAGAAGTGTGGCTCTGAGAAGTTGAATTATCTGCTAAAGAAGGGACCTCAAGTATCAGATTTTGCATCTAAGTTTCCCAACTTTCACCAGCACATGCTATTAAAGTTAACTCCCACTGAGGTGCACACACTGTACAGTGACTATTTCAAATGCACATTTTCCAGCAGCATTTCACTGCCAGCACTGATGATGACCATGACTAATGTGATGGACTCTGTAAACCCTCAAATTAAAAATAGAAATTACTCCATGCCATGGATTTGGGCCATCAGAAGGTTCTGTCAGATCTGTTCAGATCTGTTCATTTGTAGAGGTTTCTGTTGGTCACCAAGTTGAGCTTTTGAGTTGCCCTTTACAGCAACCCCGTGTTGGCTCAGCCCCCTCCACCCGCACAGCCCCAGCTCCTGCTCTGACAGATTCTTTGAAGTCTTCAATCCTTCTGATGCATAAAGGGATTCTTTGCCTCACATGAGAGGGTACAGCTGTGTGGCTCACAAGCAGCACTAATTTTGGAAACAGCCTCTGCAACACAGCTGAAGCTGTTCCCTCTCCAGTTTGCTTTCTTGTCTACCTACAGCTTTAGTAGATTTATTAAACTACTTATAAGGAGAATCTTGTCTATGTAGTACAAAATGCTTCTGTTGACTTACTCAGGCTTTAACTCTTCGGGCTGTGGCTCTTCAGAGATGTTTGCAGCAGTCAGGCTTTTCCTGTCTCCAGCCCTTCCAGGCTGTTTGGGAATGAAAACGCTCGATTTCCTTCTCTCTCTCTTTTCATCTTTCTTCCTTTTGTCTGTTGAAGACTGAGGGTGATCACTGGGAATCTGACCAAGACAGGAGTGAACAAAGACACAGCCCCTGGCCCAAGGACACAGAGCCAGGGAGGTGACACAGTGCAGGGGACAAGGGACAGCAGGATTATGGTGACAGCCCACAGACACAGTAGCTATTACAGACATTTCCAATAATGTAAAATTAAGTTGAAAAGGACATATTTTACCTCCTCTTAGAAGAAGAGTTCTCCTCTTGGAGCAGAGGAGTAAAAGTCTGTATCTCATGGGAATTTTACCTGTTCATCTCATAATTAAAGACAACCACAGGTGCTCACATAAATTAATTGACCCAAGGGTTGCATATAAAGTCCACGGATGCTGTAAATCTGCTGGAAGTGTAGAAGCTTTTTTATTTCTTTTAGGAATATTGCAGTTGGCATTTGCAATAAAACCCTTTAGGAATGCTCTGGAAATTGTTAGCATGAAATTAAATTATTGCTCAGTGAATAGGCCACACATTGAGTGCACCAGCACAGTCACACTCTCATCCTTTACAGGCAGGTCTTGCACGGACCATGAGTTTGGGCTTCATTAATATGCAAATAATTTTATGATAAAAATACCATCCAGAGAAACAAATATCTGGAAGTGACAGACCAGCAGCATGTGCTGTTCTTAGCATTCCTTACTTGTATTCCTGCCTCTGGCACAGCTGCTCTGCTGAGCCTCCGAGCTGCCTCTTCCCTGATTTGCTGATCCGCCAGCGCCGGGCTGAAGGACACTCGGATGGAGCTTTTCTGGGAATGTGAGAGCACACACAGCAGTGCTGGGCAGGGCCCAGCCCTCAGACACGTGTTACACCTACTGAGCTCAACAGGAGCATGCACACGACAGCACAGAATCCACACATCAAACACACTTTTGCTCTGAGGGAATCAGGATCCTCGGGATAAGGTCACGTGCAGCTTTTGTGGAAGTCCAGGATGTCACAGGGGGCTGGGTTTACACGACCAATACTTTTGATATTTACACATTCTTCAAATAAATCACGGTGACAACACTGGGGAAAGAACATCCCAGGTGATCACTGCCATGAGACATTGGCCAGATTTGGTGCTTAACCCTCCTGTCTGATTTAAAACATTCTTTCGAACAATACAAAATATTCCAGCTATTCTAATAATAACGGATGTTTTCAGCTTTGTTTACAAGGGACAGGATTGTAGGGATGCAGATGCTCCAAGATTTGGCAGAACACTTGACATTTAAAGTGAATTTACCTGCCCAGGCAGCACCGTTCCCACAGCAGGTGTGATGGTCACGGGGCAGTCTTGGGGCACATGGAATTCAAACCAAGTGGCTCCAACTGGGGCAGGTTCCCCAGTGCCAATCCGTGGGACAGGGTGAAGGACGTGGTTCCCATCCACGTGGGAATTGATCACATCCAGGGTGGCTGAAGACACGGAGTTCAGAGCAGTTGCAGCAAACTGAACCAAGGAATGAGACAATTCAAGAGGTGGGTGGACTCCAACTGCTTTGCATGACAGCTTGAATTGTCTAAAAATAAACACATGATAAATTGTCTCAGCATAAAATAGTGTCTTAATCAGCCCGGAAAATAGGGAGCTAATCCTGTAGTCCCTATTTAAGCAGAATTTCAAGCTTGCAATGGGAATTTTGCCTAAAGATGAACAATAATACTATCTATTTTTAATGCACAATTGGCCAGAGTCCCTGCTTGAATTCTTCCTCTGTGAACTTCTGGAAATACATCCAGTCAAATCAAAGTTTATGCCATCGTTATTGCAGTAACATTGGCTTAATCCACGGAGCATTTTTACAAAAAAGAATTCCTTCAGTAGTTCTGCTGAAAAAGCAAGCAGAGCTCTGCAAGTTGAGTGCCCTGGGGCTGGAGCTTGTGTGTGGGACAAGGATAAACTTAAGGAAGGGTGGGAAAAGTTGTCTCAGTGAAGACAGACATATAAACCAGGATGAAACCAACAGGCACTGAGCAACTCTTGCAACTGGAGAATTCCCACCTGCCTCATGTGCTCATCCCAGCCTTACCTCCTCAAAGCAGGCAGGGATTTCATTTCTGAACTGGGCTAACAGAGGAAGCCCAGCGTGGTTCAGATTTTAGATTACCTGCTGTCCATCCATCCTTAACACACCTGTTGATCTCTGTCTTGCAGGTGAGTTCAAAGCTGTACTCTTTTGCCTTGGTGGCCTTAAAGATTATGTCCAATGTCAGGCTTTCCAGGGGAAGAAGAATTCCAAATCCATCATTGGGTTGAACTTCAACAAACTTCACAACAGCAGGGTAAGAAATGATTAGTTAAATTATCCATTTATTAGAAAATTAAAATAAGACACTACTGGCAAGATTAAAAAAAATTGTTATTAAATGTGGAACTGTCAGGAAAAGAGAAACCTTCTAGGGAGATGCTTTTGTCTGAGTCAGTGCCCAGAGTCTGACAGGCAGATTTCTCATCTCAAAGTAACTCAAAAGGCATTAAATCCATTAACTCAGACTTCAGGAGAATCCCTTCCCCAGCTTCTTCCCATCTCTGGTAATCACCTTTCTCTAATGTTTATTTACTCTTCATAGACAACAGAATGAAAAATGGTCAAAATCTCAGCAGTTCTCCTGTGTCTTTGAGAGCTGATTCCTGTCTGAGGTACAGCCACCACAGTGACAGGGCCAGTTTCACATCCACAGTTGTGCAGGGGTTTGTGCTTGAGTTGAGGATGATTCAAGAACGTCTCCCCATCACACTTTAAGGCTCATCAGGAAACATATGCTGTGAAGTGAAGCTTTCACAAAGCTGAAGTTACCAATTTCTTTTAGCTAACTCCTTGATTTTAATCCCTAAACCAGCAGAGAACAGGAGAATGCCTAATTAAGTGCCAGGTTCCTCTAGCTCTGATGCCAATATGCCAAACCATTTCACACTGTGACCATCCTGCCCTTGTGGAGCTTGAAGAACCAACTTTGTGCACAAATGAATTCAGGAGACCCAGCCCACACAAACCCAGCAGCTCCTGTGATTAATTTTGCTCCCACATCAACCTCCAGTCCCTCAGAAAGTACCCAGGCATGGCTGGGGATGATTCCCAAGGAGACCTCTGGTATTTGAGCACATTCCTCAGCCGCGAGGCCACAGCCACAGCCCCAAAACTGTTTTTATTTAATGGTAAAAGTGACCTGTGAGGCTGAAAGAAAAGTGCCCCAGGTGTTCTGTGAGGAGATCTCTTGGTATAAAAAACCAGGAGTTCTAATAGGAAAAAGTGAGGAACAGGAAAATCTCTTCACTGCTTAGAAAATGCAGAGGGTGTAACACAGTGAGATCCACACACCAGGAGAGAACTAATCCAGGTGCTTCCACAGGCAGAAGGATTCCCAAGGGTCGGCAAGAACCAGTCATGATTTATTTACACTCACACTGAAACACATTCCCATGATACTGAAATCTATTTTGACAGCAGAGGAGGTGTGTGTGGGATAACTCCCTACCTCTGGCAGCCCCACAAATCCAAACTCCTGGGGCAAGATGGATTTGTTTGTGAGGATGACATTTGTCTGCACAGCTTCATAGATGGTGCAGTATCCAAAGTTGATTTGTGCTGGGCTGATTTCCAAATCAGAAGAAGTAACAATGGCATGGACAGTAAAATTAACTTTTTTAGCCTGAAACAAATGCAAGAGCACAGGATCAAAACCTCCATCTGTAGGTTGTAAGGACAGGATTTAAGTGAAATGAAAATCCAAAAGGAAAACTGCAAAAAAGATTACTCTACTCTATTCCTTGCAGTAACATGTGAGGTGAGCACTGAGTAGAAAGGATTTAACTTCCTGTATTGCAAACATGTGACAAGAAGAAACTATCAGATCTATATTAGCACTTTAAGCATCTTTTACTATTACCACAGAACTCAATTAGTAAAGAACTAATCTAAAATTAGGTATCAAGAAGTGAACATGCACTAAAGTAATTCACATCCACTGTCAGTCTGATAACCAGCATGACAAAAATCCCTGACCTTATCCACGATCAGTATTGTCACTGGAACCTCCAGGATTCCTGTCTCTGCATTGAAATAGCTCCCTGCATCCTCGGGAAGAGACTTCCTGAAAATCCAAACAGCACAAATTCAAAGTCCAGTCAGTGACATTAAAATATTTTGACTATTTCCTCACTAAGGCAAATAATAAACATTTGATGGATTATTTCTGAACAAAAAGAAAAACAAACCCAAATCTGTTACTTAAGGTCCAAAAGTTTTATTATTCACAACTTTTAATCTTAATTTAATCCTCCTCAAATAGGAGGATTCACCTGTGCATTTAGTTAAGCATCAGCTCCAGTTCTTCAGTGAAGGGAAGTCTTAATAAAATTTTGCTTGCAAGATAAATGCAAGTATTAGAGAAAATGGAAAAAGAAGGGTGGAGGAAACTGCCAATCAAAATTAGTGACCTATGAAGTCCCACCTTCTGACCAAGAAGAAAACAGATGCAGTCAGGTCAGGAATATTCTGGACTTGTCCCAGATTTCCTGCAGACTGGCACCCCCAGGCAATGCTCTGAGCAGGAGGGCACAGGCTGAAGGCAGTGACGTCAGAATCATTGACCTTGTACAGTTCTACTGGATTTTTTTTGTTTTTAAAGACAGGATTTTGGACACACAGGATTTAAAGGGAGG
Organism: Atrichornis clamosus; assembly: GCA_013400975.1. Lineage (NCBI taxonomy): Eukaryota > Metazoa > Chordata > Aves > Passeriformes > Menuridae > Atrichornis > Atrichornis clamosus. Next base: position 16,847 of record WBMZ01001093.1, read on the forward strand.
TCACAGAGGTCAGCATCCATTTATCCTTGTTTGGTTTTTTTTTTTAAATGCCATCCAGTCATTTAGAATTCTGAAAAATTAAAAGCTTACTCTCTAATCAGAATATAAACCCTCTGCATCTTTGCTGCAGCCCCAGCACATCACCAGCCCAGCCCAGCCCAGGAGTGGCTCCCTCTGGACACTGCTGTTAATGATCAGCCTGAGGCAGAACCACTTTGTATCACAAAGAGACATAAAGTGAACAAACTTGGAGCCCAGCAGTGCCTGATTATAGAGCAGCTTAAGAATTTATAACGAATATGCAGGTTTTCTGTAGGTGAAGCATCTTGCTGTCACAAGCTCCATTTCAGAGCTTCAAGCCAAGACAATACAAACCTTGAACATTTTTAGATCTGCTGCTCTATTTATAGTCTCAGAGCACCAGAGTGAGTTGCTTCCTCTTCTTGGGTCTCCACAGTGCTCATGTTCTACTACTACTCATGGAATTACATGCAACTCTTTATTGTTAAAGAATAGGTAGTGAATAAAAATAACACCCACTCAGTCACCATGGTGATCCAAAATCTTGCTGTTATTTAGCAATAAAGGTGATGTTCAAAGGTATTGGCAAGTTCTTTACAGACAGAACTGGGGTTAAGTACAAGGGAGGAATAAAGCCTCAGCTTTCACTTTGTCACAGGACATCAGAATAGCAGAAGAAATTAATCTATTTCAAAATGATCCAGAGGGGGAAAAAATACTTGTAACTGTATAGACACAGGGATGGACTCTAAATTACCTGCTATGCCTTGGGGAAAAGGTCCTGGAATCCTTCAGATAGTTCTCTGCAAATGGCACAATTAAAGAGAAGCACAGAAGACAAACCAGATTTAGACTGCCAGTACCTGCAGGACTAGTTCCAAATGCAGAGGAACTAAAGGATGTGGTGTTTGGGAATTCTGGAAGGCAGCAGAGCAGAGAACTTGCCTTCAACTGAACAGGAGATGTTGGCTTCAAACTCCTGGAAAGCTGGCTATTGGAACACCTGCCTGAGCACATCAGTGTTCACGGAACTCTCAGAGAACTGCTCGAGCCTTCAGTCAGCTGCCTGCTCCCTGAGCACTGCTGAATGGGGGGCTCTTTTCACTCTGCTGTTACTTTTACCACAGCTGTTCTATTCCTAGAGCTCCTCATGCCAAAGCACTGAGGAGGCCCTCCTGGAAATGTGTCACTGGCTCAGAGCTCCCCCTCAGCTCCCAGCCCCTCGTGCTCTGCGCCGCACGCACTTCCTCCCTGCATTAGGTCTTTAAAACTGATCCAAAACAGCCAGATACTTATTTCGTGTGTCAGAAATGCCTTAATCTCATCAAATCTCCTTTCTGAAGCTTCCCTGTTTTTTAAAGGAAGATTAAGGTTCTAAATCCAAGCTCTGCTTCCATCCACTCGGAGAGGGTAACAGTGCTTTGCAGCAGCTGAAGCTGAGGAGCTGAAATATGTCATCATGTTACTGTTGTTGTAATCTGACGGGATTTGAGATGTTGGAAGAGCTGTAAATACTTTTACTTCTTTGAATGCTAACCTGGTGAAAATGTTGAAATCAGTGATTAGACTCTCAGTGTAGAATCCAGAGGTGCTGAGCACATCAGTGAGAATCCAAACATATTTACATCGATGGGATTAGAAAATCCACATCAAAGAAGCAGCAGGTTTGCAGCAGCAGGCAAAGCCAAAGCCACTGAAGTATTTGGCTGTACACTAGAAATAATTCCATATATAATTTAATTTCTTTTTGCAAAGAAATGTCATGCTAAATTCTTTAGGATGGCAACGATGAGATAAATAAAATTAACAGTGGTCAACAGGAGCCCTTGTATTTAAATTTTTAAAAACTGGAATTTTTTGTTTCCTATGTCTGAGCTATATATTTGTAGATGTATTGAGAAATGGAGAAGCAAAGCTTGCTGGGATAAAGCTTTTAGCATTAGGAGATGTTACATAAAACATCACGTGAAATTAAAGATCAATACCTTCATCACTTGGAGAAAAATGTACCTGGGGAGGAGAGATATGGACAGGAAGCCCAACCATTCTCACCTTAATTAGCAAGCACAGGAGTTCTTGTCCAGAAATTATTCAATCAGTGATCCATGAAGTAGCCACCTGCCTCAATAACCTCCCTCCTGGATAAGAATAGCTTCCCACAGAACAGGAGCAGCCTACCAGGAATGCAAGTGCTCAGATTTTCACAGGGCTGCAGTCACCCCAGGAAGGGCCTTGCCTCACAGCCAAGTTCATTTCCTCCTGGAGCATCTGGCAGCTTTTAGGGGGAGAGGGGGGGGGACCAGCCCTGCAGTGCACCAGCAGTGTCAGTCCAGTCTGCTACAGCAGGAGGGAACAACAACTCTGCTCAGCTTTTCCACCGGCATTGTCTGAAATCCTGAAAGATTAGAGTTTGGATTCATGTTGGTTACCTGGGCAGGAACTTGAGCTGTGCACTGAAGGATGACTGAGGCTGGATGTAAGCTGTTTTTGGAAGCAGCTCCATGTGTTTGCTCAGTTCTCTGCACACCTCAAACTTCAAACGCAGCGTGGTTGTTGCTCTGCAGAGAGATCAGACGTGTTTGGGTGACTTTGAGGCCACTCCAGCAATGCTGGAGTCTGAGCCCTCCCACCCCTGCATCTCTACACTGTGATCAGAACAATCCCAACCTTCCTTTGAAAATGATGGGCATGGAAAACTGCGACAGCAAGTTCACACAGTTGTGTTCTCTTTTAAGTACAGAAAGCAGGATTTTGGAAGTTCAGTAACAAACCCAGCTGTACTGCAAACAATGCACAAACTGACCCAAACAGAACTATCAAAGCTCTGTGGTAAGCCAGGGCAGGGGGAGTCAAAGCCAAGTTACTGTGAAACGTCAGCTCGCTATCTGCTCCTAAGATGCACTGGCTCTATCTGGATCACTAGGATCACTGGAACCCTGGTGACTTCTTCCAACAGATGTGAACTCACAGATCTCTTGTACCCCCTCCTCTACCAGCAGAGATTCTGCAGGGCTGGAAGTCACGGTGTGGCTAAGCTGGTCCTGCCAGCTCCTCTGCTAAACCCTGGGATCAATTTGCCCTGGGAATGGCACATCGGAAGCTCGGAATCCTCTGCCTATGTACTGAATTCTGGCCCTATCATAGCACAGCAATAGCCATGGATCATCCCCTGCTTTGGAATTTTATGCCTAAGTGCAAAATTGCCGAGCAATTTACAAATATTTCAGCTTGTCATTCTCCTTCCCCTGGACTGGTTTCCAAGCTGTCAGGCCAGATGGTCTCCTCTAAATCAACAGCTACAGCAAGTGGGGCTGGGAGCCTGCAATGATTTCTGACTGTTGACAATCTAAGAGAATTATATACTACTTCATTAAATCAGTGCAGATTATAACCTGCCAAAGAAATTACTTTTCAAAATGATTTTTATTGAACGCGATTCTGATAAGACACTTTCACCCTTCATGCTGCTTATTTATGCTGCCTGATTACCAGGGTCTATATGAGCAGGAAAAAAACCCCACAACAAAACCCAGAACAAAACCAGTATTAACAAATGTTTAGCAATTCACCAGAGCTTGCTGGGACACCCCAGTGCCAGAGGTATCTGACTCACTGCAAAACTTCATCTTCCACTTGTGCTACAGCCTACAAGGTCACAGACAGTGGGATACAGGAACCCTCCCCCTGACACACTCCACAGGGAAGTGTCAGGAGCTACTGGAGGGAAAAACTGCTCAAGCCACAACAGAATGGTGAAATCAATTCACTTTTTCAGGACAAAAAGTTGACACATGATATTCCTGCACATGAAATATGTTAAATTTCAGCCCAACTGACTGTATAACAGAAAATTTTTCCTAATTATGGAAATTGGGTGATAAATCAAAGCCTTGACTTGCCAAGGTGCTAAGGACAGGCCACTACATATTAAATGCTCTTAATTTAGTGAAACTTGGCAAAGGATCAGCAGGATTTTTCCCTCAGTTAAGGAGTTTTGCCCTAAGCAATTTGACAGGTTCTATCTTCGGGATCCCCTTGAAATCTTAAGTTTTATTAGGAGAGTTATTCTGCTTCTATACTTATAAGTTTTATCCCTGGGTTATCTAGACCAAGTAAAATCACTTACATAACAACTTGTGCTTGTCATATCTGTAAGCTGAATTTCTGAGATAACAGCTTTACTCATTTCTTTCCAACTGTGAAGAATCTCTGCAGTCTGTAATTCTGGTAAGAGGTTTAGAATGGATGCCTTCCACAGAACCAATCTCACCCCCACCCTCCCACAAACCCACCCCAATCCTATTGAAATAGACTCTAAGAAATGCAAATTGTTAAAATAAGAATGCCATAGTGACTGCATTAGGTGGAGGGAAGACACTCAGCACCTGAAGACAATGAAATGTTCACATAACCACTTTCTAACAGCAGGAAACCTCCAGAAGCCAAGGAACTGGAATATTCTCTTTATATCACAGTGCAAACAGAACCAGTCCTCAGACATGACTGACTTGGACTCAGAAACATCAGCGATTTTCCCCCTGTCAATCACTGTCTGGTCACTCTCTGTGTAATCAGAGGGATCTGTCACTCCAGTGCAGTGCTCAAGGCCTACATGGGTCAGGAAAAGCTGTACTTCCTCAATTTTAGAGTGAATGCAAAAGGACTGACGTGGTTTATCCAGCATCAAATCCCACTCTCAATAAAGCACAGCTGGCACGAGACTGGCTTCCAGGTCCTAAGTCTCCCAGGGACTTCAAACAAAGGTAAGGCAGCTGAGAAACAACAAAATATTCTTTCATAAAATTTCCTGGCTGAATCAACTCAACATGAACTTAATTTTAGACACTTTTATCTCCCTCATGTTTAGTGTGCAAACCCCACATGAGCAAACTGTGGGTTTGCTATTCCCTAGGGGTTCCACAGCTCTACCACAGGACAGGAACAACACAGGGAATCTCGCAGGGGTGGGAAGGTGTGTATTAACCTGGATACTTCACAGCTACGGCTGCTCTTGGGAATGTGGGCTAGCAAGATGCCAAAGTCCAATTTCCAGAGCAGTGTGGAGCTCAGAGGGCCTTAGGGATGTCCCCCTGGGATGTCAGGGCCAAAGCCACCCCCCAGGGCAGCTGACCTGCTCCGGAGCACGACGCAGTCCTGGTACAGCCGCTCGTACAGGCAGATCCTGAGGTCCACGCTGGGACTGGGCACCCAGACGGGCACATCCTCGGAAACTCCCACGGCACTGAAGCTCAGCTGGCAGTGCAGAAACTTGATTAGTGATTAGTTCTGTTAGTCTCAGATTCTTACTGACCTACAGCAAGAATTTCTGCTATAAACGACAGCTGAGTAAAATATGTTATTATTTATTAATTCTTTAATGAGGCAGATCTGGAAAAATCATCTGCAAAGTAAAGCCGAGATCTCACAGTGCCCCAGCAGAAAAACACGATTATACTTTGGTTTGGATTCTTTGACAGGGAACAAGAAGGAAGAGCATCTGCCCAGGATGCTAAGAAGAAATATTTCAAGTGCCTTTAGCTGAAGTGAGTGGGCCACGCTCCAGGATCTCCTGGGGCTGTTCAGCCAGCACAGAAATGCAGTGAAGGCAGCACAGGGCTGTGCTTCCGGGAGTGCCCCGGCTCTGACATCAGGGCCCACAGAGCTCAGACTGGATAAGATGATCCTGGAGGGGAAGGTGCCCACGGGAGCCTCGGCAGGCGTCTGCAGCTCCTTCTGCAGCCCGAGGGACAGCCAAGACTGGCTACTGAGCTTCTGGAAAGTTTGTCTTTACTTTTTGGCAAGCTTCTGTGAACTGTTCCAAGCAGAATTTGGCTTCCAGTAAAACTTAGAATCACAATATCCTGAAGTGGAAACTAAACTTATCATCTCTTCCAGCTTTCACACATCAGCTCCACTACTGCCTGCTAAATAATTCCAATTCTGATATATCAGAAAGAAAATAAACTGTGTGGGTTGCGAAAAAGGGAGAATGCGATGTCTGATAAAATGAGAATATCAGGATTATTTGCATAGAAATTAAGAGAATGAGCAGGTTTAATAAGCATCCTGCATTAGAAATAAGGGGCATGACTTACAAAGTTACCTCCCATCAAACCACATAAAACATAATTCTAGGGAAAAGCACAAATCAGAAGATTTTGAACTCTTTTTATACATGTTTGGAAGCAGGTCACTCACTGGTTTGCAGTCTGGGTTGTCAAACATGATCACAAACTCTGCCTGCACATCTCCAGGGACAGCTGGGACAAACAGAACTGGGATTTTCACTGAGCTGAAGGGTCCAATCTCACCCTCAGTAACCTGAAAAACAACAATGAAAATCTAGACGTTGTACTGAAATAAAGAGGCTGTCTAGACTCATACTATACACACACTCTACTACACCTCGTTTGTAACTAAATTGAATGCACAGAAAAAATCAGTATCAGGATATTAATATGGCTCAAGTTTGATGTTTCCCAGCCATTTTTCCAGTCCCACCTTGTGTGTTGTCACCAGATTTTGTTTAGCCACAGAACCACACAGGAGAAAAAAGAGTTAAATTGTGGGAAATGTAAATGTACACAGAATTTTGCAGCTCTAATATGTCTCTATAGATCAAAAGAAAGGGGACATGTGTCCTGTGACTTCATTTTAAGAATTAACTGTGATGTCCAGTGGGCTAGAAATGATCATGTACTTTAAGCATTTCTCACCAGAGCAATTTATGTGATGTAGGCTCAGACTAGTGAAATCTTGTCTGGATCTCAGGACATTCATTACCTTTCCAAGCATAATTTCAACCGGCATTTCTTCAGGAGAAAGTTCCACTACATCATGTGCATTATCTGTGTCGAGATCTGATCTGGTGTTTAATTCTCCTTGGCCAAGTTGTTCTGGGGAAAAAGAACAAACACAAAACACAACCAAATGCTGGATGTGTGCATCAAAACCAACATCCAATAAAGCAGAAGTGCATTGATTTGGGTCAATATTGCAAATCCAGGCATCTATAGCAGTGATGGGGAAACAGGAATGTCTGGAAGGAAATATCTGTTTGACCATCCAGCTTTAGCCCAGTCTGGAATTCTTCCTGAGGCTACTGAGTAACAACCTGAATGGTTCAGAGGAATCAAGTCTGTTTTGGAGACTGTTGCATCAAAAATGCAAACTCAGCTGAAAGTGGGGATGGGCTTTAAGAGAAATTTCAGTGGGATAAAGAAATGCAGCCAGAAGGGCCCACTAAAACCACCCACAACCTTTTCATGAAACTTTCAGATTCCTGAAATTGGAATAATCAATATTGGGAAAAAATGTTGAAGAACACAGATAAGAAAGAAATTAAGAAAGTCTTTCTTCTCCAAGACTGGATTTTATTAAGCACATAGTAAACATTAGGAATGAGATGGAAAATGTCTGAGGAGGTTCATCTTTCTGCTTCCTTGTTCCTAGAATTACAGACTATAAAAATAAACCTGTCATGTGGATTGCTATTCTGAGAAGTGGGGATTCAGTTGCTGAGACAAGGATGATGTTAACAATTTTGCAATTTCTGAAGCTGGTTGGGTTCTGTGTTCTTCTGAGACTGAATTGTTGATCACTAATGAGCACTGAGGTTCTCTGTTGCTTTTGATATAATGGTGTCAGGACATTATTTTTAGTCATCTTCTGTGAGGCAGCATACAGAGAAATATCACATTACTACTGGAATGATGAGCTACTTAGTTTACTGAGCAACTTTGCAAACTGAATTGCACAGTTCATTACAGGAGACTCCAGAAGGATAATGCCTGGCCTGGGAAGGTGCAGAGCCCAAAATCCAACCATCACCTCACCTGTGGCACTGCTGCTCTCGGGCTCCTGGGCCGCACACGGGGTCATCTCCTCGCTGGGCTCAGCACAAACCTGGTCCTTGTTTTCAACCCCAGCTGCCACAGGACTCGAGCTGCCTTCCTGCTCAGGGTCACAGGCACTGGAATGTTCAGTGACCTATCAGGAAACACAGAGAAGTGTTTTCTCCTGTGGCTGTTCCTCTGCCTTGCACCAGCTCCAGTTTTACCCAGCAGTTGCAAAGCAGACTTGTGTTTCCTTCCAATGTTCTCTGTAACAAATGGAGAAATGTGCTGCACTTTCCAAGCACCGCACATTCTATCAGACCTTTATCAATGAGCCGGTTTAATTTTTGCTGCCTGCCCCAAAGAGGTAAATAATGTAACAGGAGCAATGTAGTGCCAGTTACTTCACAATTAACAGAACTGACAGTTTTACAGTGGAAACACAGACAGTTCTATGTCAAAACAGTCTGCTGAAACCAGACCTCTCTTTATCACACACCTCACTTTATTGCCAGACTTCTCTTTATCAGACCCCTTACTTTATTGCAAGTTTTGCACCAGTTCAAATGTTTCTGATGTCCAGGAGTTGAGATTTTAATGACTCTGTCAGAATCTCCTTTTTGAATTGAAGTATGTTTTCCGAATTGTCATAAATGTGGAGAAAATAGGAATAATGACAAATTACTAAAATGCTTAAAAAATAGCATTGTTGGTTTCGCCACTCCTCACAAAATAATTGTTTTTAACTTCTGATATTTGAGTCTAACAGATTCTATTTATACCACCCCAAATGTACTAAAGGTTGGAGCAGATGATCTTCCAAAGTCCTTTCTGCCCTGAGCTGCTCTGTGAGCCTGTACAGTTCCACCACACTTCCCAAAGCAGAACATTTCTCTTCCTTTAGGGAAGTGCTTTGGAACCCACCGTTCTTCCAGGAGCAGGTTTTACTGCAGCTCTGTGGGTTCTTGTGTCACCTGCTGACGTCTGAACTTTGAATCTTGTTCCCAAAGCTCCACTGTTTGTCAGGCTGATGGTCCGTGAAATTGTCTCTCCCACCACATGGCTGCCAAAGTCAATGAGCTCTTTATCTAGAGCCAGCTGTGAGGAGATAAACCATTAATTACTACTGTCCTACATAGCCACTAATGTCAATTAAATGAGCATCCGCCTTTTATAATAATAATTATATTATCCACATGCTTAAAAAAAGTCCCTTACAATGCAGGTCTTGGCTGTACATTTCAGTGGAACAGAAAAAGAACCTGTCTGTGCCATAAACATGACTTCTCCTTCCAGCCCTTCATTTATCTAAAAAACAAAACAGAAAATACCCTAAGATTTAGTCTATGTAGTCTGCTGAAAAATATTATCACTCATTCTTTGAGTACCATATTAAAATGTATCTTTATTGATTCTACATTTCCACTTTAAAACAGTCTTTGTATCAGCCTGCTTAACTTCAGCTGGGCAATATTATAAATATTTGGAAACTTGCTCTCATTTGGAGGCATTTTTCCAAACATGCCCTCGGAATAAGCTTTATTACAATTTACCAGAGCTCGACCACGTGCACAGTTGTCCATGTACAACAGAAGCTTTTCTAAAAATGTAGTTTGTTTTCTTGTTAATAATTAAGAATTCAGTTAATGATGTTTTAAATCAGACTAGTGGGTAATACTAGGATTCTCCTCACTGTGCACTTACCATTGGTTTAAATGTTACCACGAATTCACAGGACATCCCAGAAGACATTTTCCCAGGTGGGTCAAAACTATGGAGATAATTAACATAAAACTCCAAATTAAAGCTGTGTATGAAACACCCAGTTCCTGCTCTGGTAAAAATGGCAGATATTTTTTATTTTTTCCCCCTCACTTGGACTAATTATCAGAAAAGTCAGAATGAGTGACAGCTTAATGAAAGGCTACAGAACTCTGCTGCAACTGGGGAACTACAAAGGCTGATTCTTTATTAAGGTTTTATTCAGAAAGACTTGAAGTGCTTTTAAAAGGCAAGACAGAGACTACAGCCAAAGAGGTGAAGCTGAGGCTTAAGATCAGCAAGAACAAGTTGAGCTTCCCAGTAAAACAACAAGGAAGTAGCTTCTCCCATTATCCATTTTAATATTGCTCTGTAACATCTCCCTGTCCAAACACAAAATAAAGAGGAAAAAAACCCAGGGAGCTGCAAGTGATTAGAAAATGTGCTGCTTGCTGCCAACTGTATCAAAATTATCTTGAATGGAATCTGCCACTCATTTCATGGTCTGTGTGAGGCAAGGAAAAGGCCCATCAGAAGACAAGACATCTCACAGCTGCACTGCAAATGAAATTATTGAGGCACTCCTGGAGCCCTGTTCTGCCTGGCAGAGAGGAGCCAGAGGAGATAAGGAAGTGTTGTCAGCCATGGGAGCCCCTAAGCCAAGGGAAACGTGGAACACACTCACCCTTCACAGTTTCATAAAAATAAAATTAAAATCAAATCAAAGCAAATTAACATTTTCAAAGAGAAAAGGGAAACACTCTTCAGAACTCAGGAGCTTAAAATGTGCACAGGGAATAATTGCACCTGTCTCCTGACCTTCCAAACAGATCCCTGGCAGTTTCTCCTGAGAAAGACTTTAAAGAACAACTCCTTTATTTCAAATGTTACCTTGATAACATAGTTATGATTTAGAGCACAAACTGCCAAACACACAAACCCACCCAGAACCACTTTGGTAAGAGGAGGCTCACATTGCATGCGGTGTAATAATGCTCATTTTAATCACTAGGATAAAGCTTTTCATCAGCAAATGTAGTGCCTGTCACTGATAACAGCTCTCAAGTGTCTGTAAATACCTGTGCACTGATTTTGAGGACAGTGATACCATGACATAGATGTGCTGGGTATTTTCAAAATACTCAGTAAAACGATTTGGTAACAAACAATTTATGTCTGGTTCTACCTGAGAAAAGATAAGCTTTATACAGTGTAGGATCAGTGCCCACAGGTCTGATTTCTGCTGGTCCAATAATTAATAATATGACAATGGAAAATAAGATCTATAGGTAATTTTTGCTAGCTGTCTAGCTGGCAAATATATGGGTAACCAATTTATTTTTAAAAAATCATTCATCAGAGATCAAAAACTCATTCACAACACTTGACGTTTCATTTGTATTTGGAAAGTACTTTGGAAGGGAATTATAGCAAGGAAAGACTTAGGCCTTTCAAAAAGCATTGTTTAATTTTTGGTCACAAACCAGAAGTGCTGATTTACAATATGCAGTTGTCCAACATACTAAATGAGGAAAAAAAAATCAATCTTTGAGAGCAGGAAACCCTCATTTTGTTGGATTAGTAGCTTCAGGCTTTGTCACAGAAATTAAACATGCGTAAGTGGGTCAAAATTAAATCCACATATGGGATTTCAAAACAACCCACAAGCTCCACATTCAGTCAAGCACCAGAGCAGGTTGAAGAGCTGAAGGGCTCTGCTGTATCCTGGGCCTTTATCCACCTCCATCAGTCTGGAATGAAGTGCTCCACACCTTTCCTATGATTACCTACAGCAGCTGGATTCAGGCTTTACAGCTCTCCAGTGCTGTGCTTCAGTCAGGAGCTCTCTGCTCACATTCCAGGGGGCTCTTGTGGGGATGAAGTGGGTAAGGAATGGCTTCACCTTGGACCATCATGTCCTTATCAGCCAAGCCAGAAATTCCATGTGTAGTTTATCCCCACAGGGGCAGTGGGCAGTGAGCTGGGAGAGGAGCTCTGGAGAACGAAATCACTTAGGGTGGTGAAACAACTTCTTTATTCACTGCAGTGTGATTAAACAGTCCCACAAGTGGCTTTTTCTGTAAGCCAAAGGAATTCACTTCCATGTCTCCTATTTGTCCATAAGCTTCACTCACACACAAGAGTATTTCCTTTGTTTATTTATAAACAGTGAGATAAAATTATCAATATAGTTAAACTGAGATTAATTTGTGATCTCCCAGCTAGACAGAGGGCTTCATTACATAACCTGTCAGCAGGATTACAGGGATAGATTGATGGGAAAGACCACAGGATTACAATTTAAGTGCTCTTTGCACCGAGATTGATTTCCTTGATTTCATCAGCTTTCTTCCCTTCCTTTTCTGTCCAATTAAACTGTGTTTATCTCAACCCACAAGTTTTACTTTTTCTCCCCCCAGTTCTCTCCCCCATCCCACTGAGGGGGAAGTGAGGAGCTGCTCAGTGGAGTTTATCTGCCTGCAGGGTTAACCCACAACAAGCAGGAATTGAAATTGCTGCAGCGTTGGGTTCCAGCTCTGGTTGTGGTGCAAAAGTAAAACAAGTCTACAGTTCATTTACTTACTGAACACTGATGAAGTCCTTGAGCCATTCACTGATTCCCACCAGCCTGCAGTAATTAACACTGTAGGATGCATTTGTCAAAATTATCTTCTTTTTGTAGGTTTGACCAACATCAAAATCCTTGGAATGCCAAACATACCAGGAGAATGTCAAAGGCATTAAGTCACGTTCATGGTCTAATGGAGTTATTAACAGTTTTGTTAACTAACTGGAATTTAAGTGCATGGGAGTCACCACTTCTTTAAGGACATCATTTTACAGTAATAATGTATTTACAAACAATATACAAGTAAGAGTCATGCTGCCCTTTAAAAAACACAGAACACAGCCCAACAAGAGGTTTCACCATCTGTTCACCTTTCTGACAGCATTGAAACTCCCCTAAGTAAAGGAAGTATTTTATAATTTAGATCCAACTAGTAAAACTAAGTAGTTTATTTAATCTGACTATCACTTCACTTAGAGATTGCCAGAGAAAAAGGCAAGTGCTGTTTCAAATTGCACTGAAGATCTATCAAAGGCTGCTACAGAATTTTAATCAAGACATTGGGATGTACCTGCAGCAGACACATCTTTACAATTCCATGCAGAATGGCCACTGACCTTGAAATGAATGCAGCTGGGTTTGCTGTGGAAAGCACAGCCCTTGTGTTCACTTTCAGGCACGATGTGCTTGTGAAAAATTCCAGTTTGGAATGCCTCCATTTTTTTCTCGGACATTTCTTGTTTCATTGCCCTTATAGCCAGCTGTGTTGGATCCACTTCTTCTCTGGATATCTAATAAGGCACATCCAGAAAAAACACCAGGGCTGTGTGTGATCACAGAACCTGTAGCTGCAGTAGAAAAGTCTGCAAAAGGAATCTCCCAGTCCCTGGCCAGCCTTTGCCTGGCTCTCTCCAGGTCAAACTCAGCCTCCCAGCCTGGACATGAAGATTTTAATGGATTCTCAGCTGTCTGGGCTGTAGTTTATCATCACCCAACACTATGACAGAATTAGCTTTTCTGCACTTTAAGGGGTTATTTTCCCCCCTCTATTTCTTAAACAAATATTCAGATAAAAATCAGCTGACTTCACTGGAGTGTTTCAGTTATGGTCCAGTGCTTCTCCATGCAAGTTCAGGAGTATGTACTGACATGATTTCTTTGTGATTGATTCTGAAGTCTTTTTAAACTCAAACTATTCAACATAATGTGATGCACGTCTTCACAGATCTCTGAACTAAAGCTGAAGCCCTGTTTTTTCTTTCAGAGAACAAACTCCTCCAGAATAGTGTCAAACAGCAATGACTGATGGTATTCTCACATCTGAATTTCTGCATCTATGTAATAACATAAAGGCTGCATTTTAACTGCAAATACAAAATTATTGGTTTTAAGCAAGGTCCTTTTCTACTTTTAACAAGAGATATCACAACATTTACCTTGTGCAAAGGTTCCTGACTCCAAAGTCCTGGGAACTCTGGTTCTAGGAGGGTCTTGTCCCTCTCTGTCTCCTCATCACTACTTTCCCAGAGCACATCCTGGGGCATGTTCCCAGAACTCTCTCCCTGGGGAGCAGCTCCCTCACCAGCCAAGGAACAAACTGATGGAGGGCGCCACGACTTTGGTGAAAGAACAGAAGTTTTGAAGATATAATTAAAAATTACTGAGAACATTTATTTCAACAGTTATCAGTTCCTGAGGAGATCTTTTAATACAAAATGACAGGGCTTTAAAGCTCAGAGGCCAAAGATGACAACTTAGGTCAATCCCCTCTTAAAACACTGAATACAGACAAAATCTTGTTTAAAGTTATTATATTTCATTCAAGAAAAGGGAAACTAACAGTCATGAAGAGATCTGATGGAGAAATTACTCTCCACTGGTTCTGTTCTGTCTGGTGTTTGCTTGTAGCCTGGGCTATTTTTTGACAGAAGAATTCAATGACCTGCACCTTTAACAAAACAAAAATCTAAAGACAGTTAATTCTTTGGCTTTTGATTACCTGTGATACTGCTCCATCTGCATCTTTGCAGGTCCCCTCACTATATTGCCATTGCATTCTCTGCAGATCCTCAAGTTTACCATGAGTCTTAATTGCCTTAGTACGGGACTGACTTTTTTTCTGCTTGTGAAGAGAAGCTTTTTCTTGCAAAATTCGAGACACAATCTCAATTTTTCTTGATTTCTGCAGTTCTCTAAAAGCTCTGTAATCCAATGTTGTAAGAAATATTAACCCAATCATGGTTATTTACTAGTAATATTAACCACAGCCCAGTTTCTTTGGAGCCTTTAAACTAAACAGCAAGTCTAAGTTGGGTTCAGTGGTAATTTGTGCCAAGACACCAGGCAATTCAGAATCTATTTATGCATTTTTGCAGGCTAAATATATTCAATTACAGTGTTTCAGAAGGCTGATACAGAGTTTCAGAGTGTTCAGGAAAGGCAGGACAGTTACTTCAGGCACCCAGTTTAGTGTTACTGAATTTCCCTCCTGGAGGAGTTGATCACAGAACACCCCCAGAGCTCTGGTGCTCTGACAACAGCCCTAAGCCAGGAGTTCAGGGCACAAAGAACAGACTGTACAACTGTCACACACAGAGTGGGAGAGGGAAGTCACTCCCTCGAGGCAGAATCAGAGATCTGACTGAGCTCCAATGTATTCCTCCATGAGCACCAGGAAGCAGTGGAGAGTTTGACATGGATATGACACTTACTGTTCCTTTTTTTCATGCTCTAGCTGTCGTTTATGGAGAAGAGTTTCCTTGATAACATTGCCTCCTTCTGCTAGGATGGCTTCCCTCATTTTCATGTCCTCCTTCTTTGCCTCCAAGGCCTTTGCTTTGTTCAAAATCTGGAGAATTTGGAGCTTTTCCTATGAAGTCATACAAACCAGTTACATATTTGATTCACATTTTGAAGGATATAAACCAGAAAATCTAATGTTGGTCCCCTTATCCAAGCATAAATTTGTGGTGGATGTCTCTGAAGTAGAAGGTACTGTTTGTAATATTCTCTGTAGTCATGGGGTGCTGAGACGCAGAAAGCTCTGAGTAGATCCCTACTTCTCTCTCCTTCCAGCCTGCCCCTGGAATGCTGCTCAGTGAAGGTATGTGAAGACACAGTTCTAAACAAGTAAGTATTAAATTAAGATCATTCCTTCAGATTCTACAGAACCTAAATAGAAGAGCAAAGCAGCATAGCTCAGAAATTCCTAATTTATACTATTAAAATTCTTAAATAACTGTTTTTCTTCCATATGTTTTCTCCATGTGGATTATTTCTGCATCGAGAACCAAATAACTGGAAATCCTTCTGGCTGAATTTCCAGAGAACTTATTTTAGTATGCATTCTTACCCAGAGAGTTCCCCTCCCAGAACAACTAGACTGTTGATAGAATAAACTGCATCAGCAGAAGTGTCAAAACCTGCCCACGCAGATCTCACACCATCCCTCCAAAAGTTAAACTCTCCCCAGTTTCAAGGGGTTTGGTCAGTGATCTGACCAAAAATCATCTCAGTTCTGCAAGGAAAACTGAAATGACTTGCATTAAAACCCAGCAGCCTCACAAGTCAGTGACTTCATTCCCATCCTATCCCAGCAGCAGTACCCTGTTGGAAGTGATGCTGTTTTTCAGGGAAAGCACAGCTTGTATCCTTCTCTCCATATGCTCCTGAGCTTTCACTTCTTCCTTTGCAATTTTTTCATGAATTCTGAAAGCAAAGTAAAATCTTTCAGTCTCACATCCTGGAAAGCTCTTGGTATTAGAATGTTTTAAGCTGACAAGGAGTAATTGCCACTGTCCCCAAGCATTCCTGCTGTGAAGCCCCTGTTTGCTGGGACACTGCTGTGGGTACAGAGGAACAGTTGGAGACTCTTCCAAACACGGCACTGCTCGAGCTCCAAGTGCTAACAGGCTTTCAAATAGTTTGCCCAACAACTTTAATTTTTTAAAATTTGGCATAGGAAGAATATGTTCCATGTTATGACATATGACTGGTTGCTAAAATAAAGTAAGAATTCAGGTGTTGCTCATATAATCAATACCTAAACAGTTATGTAGCCAACTTTTACAAGCCAAGCACATGTGCCCACACTAAAAATAAACCCTAAAAATTCTACAAGCTAGAAATATGTGGGCAGGAATCAAACCTGGGAGTATTCCAGCTAATATAATAATAAACTAGGAAAAAGTGTAAAATTGATAGATTTGATACATTTGTCAGGAAAAAAAATTCTATTTATTTTTTGTTTTCTTAATTATGATCAAGTTGCACATACCATCTAATAAAAATAAACCAGCACACAAACCGTACAATTATTTCAATCATTTTACAATTAAATCCTAGTATTTGTATATTAGGATATATTTGTATATATGTAAAAGTAAGTAACAAGTGTTCAGTTTCATTTTCAGCTATACTACTTCAAACTCCTTCACTTAATGACACTCACACACGTATAAAATGCTTCAAATCATTATTACAAGTGGTCAGAGCCCTCATGAGAAAGACTGTTCCTTCAGCCCCAGGGAATCTGAAGGCCATGCTAGGACACTGAGTGGATTTTCTTCTTTCCACATCCTCTTGTGCCCTGTAAGATCTCAGTGCTTCACCACACTGTACCTGGCACAAGATTTCCACGTGTCACAGAAGACACACCTTGCAGAAAAATCATTATTTTTCAAAGACTGGAGGATAAAGTCTTGCACAGCAGAGAATGTACAACAGGAAAGGAGTGAAGGCCCACCTTGTTGTGCTTTGCCTCAGGAAGGAGACTGCTTTCTCATGGTTCCTTTTGGCATCCTCGAGGATTTTTTTATTTCTTTCTTCATATTCTCTCTGGGCTTCCTCCTCTTTTCTGAAAAACAGAAAAATCAAGCGTTGCAGTAGAACTAAGGAAAACTTCGTTCCAACACAATGACACCTAAGGGTGGGGTTGGGGAATTTATTAAAATGTGCTGAAATGAGGACATTAGTCTGCCCCTCACCCCCCATATTGTAGACAAATTGATAAACTTCACAGAAGCTACAAACTGACACACTGCTGTCTGCTTTCTCTCCAGGAAATTACAGAGGACTTGACCAAAAGTTCAGAAGGTTCTGGAGGCCAACAGCACTGCAGACACACGCAGTTAGTCTCACCTAATAAACCTCATTTCCTATGACAAAAACCCTGCATTTGTAGTTTTTGTCATTAACAAGTTTATTCCCATAGACCAGAAATCTTTACGTGCATAACTGCAAGGCCGTGGCCAATTCTTAATTTAATTCCATTTCCTCATAAAATATTCCTGTAGTACACCCAGCTAAGAAACACAGTACCACTACTGCTTGAATTAGCTAATCTCAGCACCTGCAGTAGTGAATTGGCTGAAAATAAACCAAGAAAGGCAGCAGGCTCTGACTTGAGGCTCTTACTTCTCTCGAGTCCGACGCTTCCCTTCTGCTTGCAGAGCTGTTATTTTTTCCTTCCTAATCCGTACTTCTCTTTGCTCCTGGTAGTGCATCTGGAGCTCCTCCTCATCTTTTTGAAGTTGTTCACGGAGGATTTCATATTTTCCCTGCTCAGTCTCTATCTGCCACATGTCAAGCCTTTAAAACAAAGTTGTTTTCACTGAAATACTGACATTCTTTCACTTTAAGGTGATACATTGAGTAGGGAAGGCTCTATGGGGAAAATGAACAAGTAGCCATGTTTTATTTTATTTTTTAAAGCATATTGTGAATCAAACCCTGTTAGTGACACGACACAGGTGTTCCAGAGTAAGGCTCATTTCTAATAGCATATCCCATTGTAAAGACATCAAAAATATTGGTCAAAAGAAAGGCATAAATATAAACCCCAAGGTTCTGTTTCTCACATTTACCCGGAACAAAACATGACCAACAAGAAAAATTTTTAAAATAGCTTTTTCTTCAACAGTAAATAACTTCAGAGACAGGCCATAGCCTTTATTCTTTATGCTTTGCTGAAGCAATCAGATATGATAGGGATGAGTACATTAATCTGTTCTGTGTATTGCTAATCACACAATAAACAAGTCAAGCATTTTAAAGCTATTACACAACACTGCAGCAGAACACACTGTATCCTGGTTAACCACTTGGCTAATCACAGCTAGCAGCTCGTGCCTGTGTTCCTCCTTTGATGTACTGGCATCAGCAGTTGTACCTGTGGTACCAAAATATGAACACACTCACCTGTTGCCTTCACCAAAAGACAGATCTACTCCGTCTGATATAAATAAATCATTTATTATATGTGAATAATCAATTACAAGCAGCAATATTACCTTAGCATAAAAATACACTGTACTGCTACAATGTCTCCATCATGCTCAATTTCTATCCTTCCCTTTATGCCCTATAAAACACTAAGAGGCATAAATTACAAATATTTATGCTCATGCAGAGATCAGTATCACAGACAGGTTTACTTCAGTCCAGCTTACTTTCCATTTAA
This sequence comes from Atrichornis clamosus, assembly GCA_013400975.1. Classification (NCBI taxonomy): domain Eukaryota; kingdom Metazoa; phylum Chordata; class Aves; order Passeriformes; family Menuridae; genus Atrichornis; species Atrichornis clamosus. The sequence continues at coordinate 35,493 of WBMZ01001093.1, forward strand.
AATGAGACCTGTTTAGGTCCACAAGTGTGGACCATTCCTAATAAAATCAAAACTTTACGTGCAAAACTAAATTGAGAACTAAGTCACAGCAGCCAACTTTGTAAGGAATGAACAGAGCAGACTATAAGATGCTCTCAGATGATGGAGTTCAGGATTTACAAGCAACTTCTGTGTTGTTTAACTTTTGCATCCACTTAACCGCATATGAAGAACGTAATGAAGATTGATTCCTTTCACACTTTTTCACTCCCTCACTTACAGGTTTTGTTGTAGTGTCAAGGCAATTCTCAGCTCAAACTCCTTCTCCTTCTCCAGTTCAGTGCACAGTCGGCTGCTCATTGCCCGCAGGCGGGACACGGCTGCGCTGGTAACGTTACACAGAAACAATCAGAAAGAAACCTCACAAGATCAGCAAGAAAGAAAACATAGCTCTGAGGCTGGGATTTATTCATTAGAATCCCAGCAATTTATGCAGCCTCTTATTTAACCTTCCAAGTGTCTATACTTCATTCAGAGGCAGAGCTTTCTCTAAACTCTTACAAACTGGTTGAAATGAACAGATGAGAATTTATTTCAAAAGTACTGACCAGTAGCTTAGTGCAACTATTCATTTCTCAAACTGATAAAAGTAGTATTATTCATGAAGACAAGCTTAGGTGAACCTAGAGAAGCTAAACTCATTCTGCTTTTAAAATGGCACTACAATATTCCATACACTTCGCCTACAACTGCAGCATTCCCACAGTTATTTTACTTCTCAACCCAGGAAAACTAGCAGACATAAACCCCCATCCTCTAAATGAAAATGGTATCTTCTACCTGCAGTTACTCTAATTTCAACATTTCTGTACTGGCATTGGTATTGCTAATGGCAGCCAGGATTTGCATTATTGCTGAAACACAAAGCCTTTGAACTTCCTAAGCCAGAAATCTATCAAGTATTCCACCTGCTAAATGTAAGAGATTGGGAGAATTGCTATTTTTTGCATATCTACAGGCCTCCCAATGTGACCCATCATAAGGATAAACTCTCTACACTGCTTTTCTGTCTTTGCTGAGTTTTGTTACTGTCTCTGAGACCCCACTTGCACCACCTCAGGAGGCTCATTTGCATCCAGCTCATCAGTTTTGTTTAAGCAGCTCTTCCCCTTTGGCAGTTAACCTGCCTTTCCTTCTCTCATTCATTGCTGCACTAACCTGGAGATTAACACAGGTTATAAATGCAGCTGCGAAGTTTGTTCACAAGCCTCTGGTTCCTGGTACACAAGCCACCCACTGCTTTCTATTTAAACCAAATGTGAAGAGTACAGTAAATTGCCTCCCACTTGATAGCACAAGTGTTTCAGAGCAGCTCCCGTATGCAGAGCTACTCCTGAAAGGCATTCCTGCATTCCAGAACAACACATAAGAGAAATGGCACATGTATGTGTGTGTGGATATACACACACATATATAAATCCTGACTAGTCAGCAGAAGCAGAGCCACGGCCTCCAGGACTGCCACAGCACCTTGATTCATCAGACTGAATAGAAGACTGAGATCCTGATAGACATAATTGACAGCAGTGGGCTAGGCTGATTTAATACCTGTTGTTGTATTTTAAAATATATGCCTCTTTCCTCTCCATTCCCAAGTTTCCACCTCTTCCTGCTCTGATCTCATTAATTACACACAGATGAACATAGTGGATGCCTGTAATCCTTGGTATCCAGAAATACTCTCTACCTACACATTGCCAGCCTCCTCCTCTCTCTCTATTTCCATGTCTACATGATCCAGCTGCTGTGCCAGCATCTTGCTCCGCAGCCGACAGGCACTCAGCTTGTCACTGCAAGAAACAAACACATCATTTAGATTTTGTAGGTTCTTTTCTTTCTCCAATGAAACTCTTCATTTTGGGGGCAAGATTCACAGCCAGGATTCCTGTCAAATATAGTTCATAGCTCTATAAACTCTACTGTTTAGGACTGATAGCGTATCTCAGTATTTGTTGGTGATTTATGCTGATGGATTATGTTTGCTTTAACACTAACCTGGTTTTTTGGACCACCAGTTCCTTTTCCCTGATCGTGACATTGAGCAAATGTTGGTTCCTCTGGAAGGCTGAGATGCGAATTCTGTCTGCAGACTTCAGAGCCCGAATGTTACTAATGCTGCCCCAACAGGGTTCTGAGCTTTCCCTGTGAATTGAAACACACAATTAACACAGGAACATCATGAGAAATTGAAAAGTTATGTGAAGTTCGTATGACGTCCTGACATCCTTGCTTTCTGTTTTAGTCTAGCAGAACTCTTACAAATAAGACCAGTATAAATAAGGAAAAACATGAACACAAACTACACAAGAAGTCTGCATGTATGCACTTAAGCCAGGATTTTCAGACTTGGATATGTAATGTTGACTATTTATACCCTTATCTAATGCATTAATTATGTGTCTTTGTTTTGACATGCCTGTGGCTCCTCTTGATCCCACCTTGGGTTTGCCATTCTAGTGTTCCTGAACAAGAGTTTAAAATTTTAATGGGAACATTCTAAACTAGTTAAAAACATGTCATACACAGCTGGTCAGTCAACACTACAGAGGAAATTCCTTTTTGAACTGGAACAAGGTATTTACGTGCTAGAATCAGACTGGTCTCCAACATCTTCAGAAGTGTCCATCTTTTCCATCCTGCCACCACCAGCCAACTCTTCTTCCTTATCTTCCATCATGCCATCACCACTCAACTCTTCCTCCTCACTTTCCATCTTGCCACCACCAGCCAACTCTTCTTCCAGGTCATATTCTAGCAGATATTGAAACAACATCTTAATAAAGAGACTTTGAACTTTAAAATGCAAAGCTTTCTATACTTGCTGTCAAGTCACACCATGGAGAATCAGAGATGACATTTTATAGCATGGCTGCAGTGTACATTAAAAAATTCATATGGCAAAACACACAGGACTACTACTGTACACCTGTAAATGCACAGGAGAATGTTCTCTGCCTTCATATGGAAGTGTCACCAACAATCCCATTTATGTGGGAAAATCCCAGAGAAGAACAGGGAGGGGGACAGGGAGTGGATAATGTATTGTCAGGTTCTGGCCAATGATGTACCCTGTTTCTCTTATGTTAAGTTTACATCAATGTCAGGTTTTTTGTGAGTTATCAAAACAATTCATTTTTACCTTCCCGGTGTTCTTCCACATCCTGGAATTGACCAGCTACATCTTCGTTTTCTTCCTCTTCCAGAGAGGGTTGAGCAGATATTTGCTGTTCTCCCTCACTATAGCTGATCCCATTATCTTCCATGCTGACAGTTATTTCCAAATGACCTGGCTAACAAAAAGAAGACATGTTTTACCCATGTAATCTCCAACAACATGCAATAGTGGTGACTATCTCTAGAGGTGAATTCACAGCATTCAGTACATACATAATGCCTGTGAAATAACTGGATACAACCACACACCTTTGTGTTACTTACACACTTTATCACTGCAACCTTCTGAACGTATTTTATCCCCTTTACCCTGAAATATTCGGGCACAACTCCAACAAACACTATTTACTCTTAAGTCTTCTGCAGTTCTCCAATGAAAGTAAACTGTTCCCAAATGTTGTTACAATTTATTAGAATTCAGTAAATTCTGTATGTTATTTAGAGTGAGTTATTACCACATGGTTGAGCATTTCACATCTTACTCACAGAGCAACTTGGCCATATGATTAATTTTAAAGAAGGTGGCTCAGCTTTGAGTGCGTTTATGTAAATCCTTCTGCAGAACTCAAACCCATCAACCAGAAGAGCAGAGAAAACACCCCGGGACTTGGAGTATGGAGTAGTGAGTAAATTATAGGAACTACCTTAAAGCCAAGCAGGATTCCTACGCAGAGCTACAGTCGATTTAAGGCTGTTGGTGGCATTAAGAAGTGGCACAAACCTCAAATAAGCTGCCAAAGCAGCAATGGCCCCAACGCTGTGAGGTTGTGTGGTTCCAACTGTCAAACAACAAAGTTTTGGGTAAATCAGGCCGAGATGCACAGCGTGGCAGAAGGCCCGAGCCCTCCCACAGGGCACCCCCGGGTAGGCGATGAGAGGCTCGGTGCCCCCAGCGCTGTCCCCTCACAGCCCCCCGCGCTCAGACCCCGGCGCGGCTCCTCAGGGCCCCGGGCCCGCCTCACCGCCCGGGCCGCGCTGCCAAGGCAACGGCGCCAACCACCGCGCGCGGGGGCGCCGCTCACGGG
>WBMZ01001096.1:0-99443 GCA_013400975.1 Atrichornis clamosus
CTGTCTTTTAAACTGAGACAATGTCAAAGGATGGGAGTAGGTTATGAGACATGGGAGGTGTGGTATTTTACAAAAAAAAACCCACAATGTCAAAGAGCTTAGGGAAAATACAACACTGTAATTGAGGGCATGAGGTCAGTATCCAGTTTCTCACCTGTAGCAATGATGAGACCAATGATATATTAGTTTGACATAAACCAAAAGCTGACTGAGAGGAAGTAAAATTTCCCAACCTAATCCTGTAACTTTGTTTTCCAAAACTGTTACTACAATACTGAAATAATTATCAGAAAAAAAACCCAAACCCTACAAAATGATAATAAGAGCATTGGAATAGCAGGAATAATAGCAGACTATACTTTTATGCTGTTTGCAAGATCTAAGGAAGAAGGAAGACTACATAATTCCTTGATGTGTGCTGTACTTTAAAAAAAAAAAACTAACTTCTCTCTTCTGTTCTCTTAGAGTAGTGAGATAATACAACAATGTCAGCTGCTTCCAGACACTGCTCCTTCTATGCAGCACTCAGCATAGATGTTTCCAAGTCTGCTATAGATCCAGGCTAAAGGTAAAATACCAGGGGAAACAGCACATCTTCAGCTTCTTTCCTCACAGTGTTGGCGAAGGGAAACAATGAAGGCAATTGGTGTTTCAGTTAATTGGTGTATGTGAAACATTGAAAACGTAAGCAAGGAAGAAAAAAAAAATGACCACAACGATCTTTTAAAACAACATGCATCAAGCTTTGTTTCTTTTCCAGTGCAAAGGAATAGAAATCCTCCCACCAACTTCAATGGGAGCTGGGCCAGACTGTGAAAGTCTTCAAATAAAACTTCCATTAAGGAGAAGTTATACATTGGCATAGGCATTTCTGTTTTATCTGCTGCCTTTGTCCTCCTATTAAGTTGCATGCTTGCAGCACACAATGTCTGAGAATGAAGCTTGTAATAAAAAGACAATTTACTGAGGCTTGCAACTGGGTAGTCAAAACCGAACACTAAGAGAATTAACATGCATAAGAAATTATAATATGTTTTTTTAATTATGCCATGAGTTAATTTAAGAGGCTTATAATAATTTAAACCTATCATAAAACATGACAAATAACGGCAAAATTTCATTGGTTCAATAGACCATGTTAATCCTGAACTTCACAACTGTTGTACTACTGTTTTTAATATTGCTCTTAAGGCTTGCAAAGCAAACCAAAGCTCCAGCAGGGAGATAAACAACTGTGAAAAGCAGGAACAAACAGACAGAATGCTGTCACGATTGTACAGCTCCCATTTTGAACAATTATTTTCACATTACACTCAGAAAGCTTTCATGGCCATCAGTTTGCAAAAAACTTGATTCAGTGTTTGTATTAAAACGCCTTTATCTCTAAATGAACTGTTAATGTTAATGAAAACACCCAAGTATTTCAGTCTAAATGAAAAGAGACTAAAACTCGAAATATTCACCTGACTTCATGTGGGTGAAATCAAAAGCACTCTTGACCTCTTGGATCTACTGATGAGCCCTGACCACAACCCAAACTTGTACCAGGACATGAGCAAAGAACAAGCCTTGTATCTTGATTTCAACAAGGAGAAATTCTAGGAGCCCAGGTCAAGAGATGACCAGAACTGCTGAGTGAAGTGTGGCACCACTCAAACCAGAGATGCGCTTTGTATTTCAGGGCCATTTAGTACCTTATCAGTTTTCAAATCAGTTTCTCTCTACCTCTTAATATCTCAAACAAACTGTCTTTCTTTTTCATTAGTGCACCACAAATAACAGGGATGTGTCTTATATATATATATAAAAGGTGTAATCTACACACATCAAATCCATAGAGGAAAAGTCTCATTAGAGAGCCTGAAAGAAATTCAAGTCCAGCATAACCAAAACCAACTTCCAATTCTCTCAGCAGTGTGGACTAGGCCACCCCCTGTACTTACATCTTCTAATTAAATTGGCTTAAATTTAAGAGACTTGCTCACAGTGAGATTGGCCTTTCTTACCTTTTGCCACATTTTGATGAAGAACAGCTCCCCAGAAAAATTGAAGAAAACATTGGTGTCGTAGGCGTCGTCCCCAATGTTAGAGATGAAAATGTTAAGCGAGATGTTCCTCACTGCTCCCAGGGCCAGGTAGGCAGTTCTGTCATCAACACTGTAGGCAGAAACAGTTATATTGGTTTAACTCTGGTCAGCTTCCACACTCTGGTCCTGCTTTCTTCCTGCTACAGAAGAGTCACAACTCAACTGTTTAAAAGCTCAGCAGTCAGAAGTTTAGGGGTGTGCTGTACTGCATAGTGCAGGGGGACATACTAGAAATGAACAGCTCCTGACTCAGGGTTCTGACACTGTTTTTCGGGACTGTAAGAAAACCCCATGATCCTCAGGTGAAACTATTTTACACGAGTTATTTTTCGTGCTAATAAATTAGTTGAAAACTGTAAAGTAATTGGACAGGGAAAATGTAACAACTAAAGATAGTATGCCTGCATTCAAATACACAAGCTATTTCAGTTTGTCTCTTAATAATTCAGACTTATTCTAACATTCTAGCAACTCTCTGAAAAATATTCTTAGAGTTATGCTATGGATAGAAAAAAATCCAAAAGAGAATCAAATAAAACCCAGAAACTGGTGTAAAGGAAAAAAACCTGTGAAAATTGTAACAAATGTCCACGGAATGTGACTAATCTGGACCTAACATGATGGAGTCATCTTCTATAAGTGGAATACCAAGAGGATGGCTCAATTAAAGTAACAGGTGTGTATCATGAATCAATACACTGTTGCAATATGGCATCACAGATTATGAACAAACAGACATGCACATATAGAGCCAAATATAGATATTCACATGCTCATGTTTATTACTTGGTATTTAATCTTTCTAGGCTGTCCAGAAAATGAGCTACCTAGTAGGAATAAAGGCTAAAGATAAATCAAAAGAAAATACAGTATCAATGCACAGATCTGTACATCTTGGAAGTAACAATACAGGAAAAGAGAATATGAAATATACCATTCATTTAAAGATTTAAAGATTAGTATTTAAAGTATTCATTTAAAGATTAGCAAAAATAGCCAAATATTAAATTTGCTAGTTATCATAACTGGACTCCAAGACCATTCATACATCCTGGAGAAACAGAGACAGTGTCACAGAGAAAACACTGAGTAGCTGGTCAGAGAAGGGCAAAGAACTCCAGTCACACAGAAGGTAGATGCTCTCAATTATTTCCTCTAAGGTACATATCTCAAAAGAAAGAAGGAACTACTTTTCATTCACCCAATTTCCATAAAGGAATGGCTGTGCCAGCAACATACACATTGGCACATGCTGCTCCTCTGCTTATCAGCAATTCTCTGAAGACGGCTGGTGTGCAGGACTTGAGGTATGTTTCAAGGCAGCCTGTCCCTCCATTGCTGCCATACCTCCTCTGCCAGCCACGTTCATGGTACTGCAGCCAGGGCAACTGCATAAAAGTGGGGTTTCTGGAAATGTGTTTATAAACTGTTCAGCATTTTCTGCCAACCATAGTTGCACCAGATGTTCAAAGGCAGAGAGCTTGCTAGGCTCCACCTGCCTGTGTTAGCCAAGAAGTTTCTAAATGTGGGGTTCTGATAGTGGGTGCCAAAGCAGCCAGGGACCCTAGTGAATGAGAAGTTTGGAGGAAGATGGTCTAGACTCAGACTTTAAAGCTGATGGCTGTGGATAGTGAGTGTAATATTTCTGTGTAATGCAAGCAATATTTGTAGCATATTTGTTTCCCGTACTTACTTCATTTATTATGATCTTCATTTATTAAGCCCAAAATTATGGCTTACAGTTCTATGACAACTTCTTATGAGGAAGATACAAGTATCCAGGAAATGTGTCTGCTTTCTCACACTTAAAATCAACTGCAGACACCAACCAATCCTACTGATAAATGGACGTTTTGTCTTCAAAATATTAGTTTATTCTCATAGTCAACTATCAGTGCAAAGAAAGATTTGCAAAAGTGTATGTAGGATTGACTGCAAAACTAATTTGAGTTGTTGCTACTTATACGCCAAATTAATGGCTCATCTCTATGAGAATACTTGAAAGCGTTTAACCTTTTGGCACCAATTTCAGCATTTACTGTTGACAGACAAATTACGAAGATATTGAACAATCTGATGGGATTTTCTAATAATCAAAAGTGCATGCGTGGAAGCAAAAAAATAAAACAACCATTAAATACTGTGAATTATTTCTCATTAATTATATCTCACTTCTTGCAATGACTTCAAAACTTAATCAGCATCTATCAAACTCAGTAGCAAAATCTGGAAGTATTGCACCAGTAAGCAAAGGAACGTTACAAGATATTTGTCTTATGTAGAGTTAATATTATATGCAATTCTCTCTGAATAGGTAGTAGCAGAACTTGGAGATTTAACATGAAGTGAAGACAGTTGAGAGTACTCTCCTTCCTGCTGAATAATTAAAAATTCTCAGAATAAAATCACACTTAAAACTGACCCCACAGAAAATAATGCAAAAATTAACACCAATGGGTTGTGTTACTCCTTTCCAAAACTACCTCTGTTAAAAATGTATCATACCAAAATGACATTTTCCTCAGCAGAGAAATAAAACCCACTTTTAAAAGCACACTGTAGGTGCCCCTATACAAAATTCACACACTAATAAACTCTGAAAGATCTCACTGGTGTTAGGCTGGCAGGTGAGTTCAGTTCTCCCTCTGAAAGGCTATATGAGACTGTGCTGTAAGTCCCATTTTATGAGAGCAGCTTTCTGAGTCATTGAATCTGTGTACATCTGGAATGAATCAGGCTCACTTGCAGTGAGAAGAGGATTAGGAATCTCCCCATTTACAGGGGAGTTTCCAAGCCCTGTTTGCTGCTTGCGAGAGTAATGTCATGAGTGCAGACAGCCTGCTGTGGTGCTGGAATAGCTCTGTTGCCAACCTGGTGCCATCCTCCTCTGGCACCTGCCACACATTAAGCCCCCTCGCTGCCAAATCAAAATATGTCAACTAAAGAGCTGTTGTTACCCTTCAGAAACAAGAAAACAAACTAAAGTCACTCCTTCATATCAACAAGGTTTGTCAAACAATTTAAGAAACATAATCAAGAAATGACTTTTTGTTTATATTTTCTTGTATGAGAACTACAAAGCTGCCAACATTCTCAGCATCGCCCTTGTAACCTTGCTCACATAAAGGTAGAAAGGCAGAAACAAAAAAAGAAGCTCAATAAGGAAAAAGAAAAGAAAGAAAAGAAGGGGGAAATATCAAGAAATAATCATTATTTGAACAGAACACTACCATCTCATTACCTCAGGTCCTGCACCCAAAAAATGAACTGAGTAAAAGTTCTGGGTAGACCGTAGACGTATGTAATATATTAAATATAGGCAAGCACATGTGTACACATATACATACAGATACATGAAGGATGTCAAGTTATCGATGTTTGCATGGAAAGAAAAAAAGGTGTTTAAGTACTAAGTACTTCCAGCTTTCCTTCACATGACCCAGACTTGCAGGTAACAAGCAATTCTAAAAATCAGGCTCCAAATTTCTGCCATAGTTTTGAATTCACTGACAACAGTAGTACACATTGAATGTAAATAGAAATATTTAATGTTTTCCTCATAAGTGATTAAGAAAAGGAATGCAAATTACAGGATAAAACAAATATCTTTTTTGTATGCTTTCATGCTCTAATTGTTAATGTCCACACCACATCATTGCATTTTGGACAGTGTGGGAAGAAAGACCTGCTGAGAAAGACAAACTGAAAAGATCTGCAATCTTCATTTCTCCACCCCTCAAGATGCTGCTGTTTTTATTAATGTGGGTCAGTTGAAACATAATCTCCATTCCAAATGGTATGCAGGGACATTTTTTCTATTTTCTATTTAATTTCTCTAGTTCACCAGGGTGAATTTTTTAAAAAATTGAGAAAACATTCAGCATTTCCTCTCAGCCTGTGCATATCATACACAGGGCAAGAAAAGTGACAGGGTTACACTCACCCTGTTATCTGGATCACTGACTTTCCCTTATGTATTAGGAACTCTTCTTTCCTTACAGCAAATCAGCACCTACATAGATAAATCACAACTACTTCTCAATGGACAGTAGAAGTTACAACAGTAGTTAGTTAGACTGCAAATGGGTAAAAATGTTTCAAACAGTGAAAGTCCAATCTGTCCTCAACTCCATCAGGTGAAATTAAAGACCCCCATCTTTTGTTTTTTAATCAGTGAAAGAAGTAAAAAAACACTGGTGCTGTGACAGATCCAAAGAGATTTCTACCTTCACCAACCAGCATTGCAGCTGGTCTTTGCAATTACTAAGATATTTAAATATTAATTTTTTCTTCACAAACTCTTTACATCAATACCTGAATACATTTCTTCTGTTGTTTTTTTTTATTGTAGGCTCCAGGGTTACTTGAACTTCAGGATGAGTTTTGCAAACCTCAAGGGCCATTGAAAAGCCTCAGTTGAACTAGGAATTCATTTGATGTCTCAGCACAAAACTGAGAGGTAGCAGCCCCACAAACAAATACAATCCAAATAAATTTTTAAACAACCCCCCAAGGAGTAAAGCTATTGGACTTTACACTGCTTGGTTACATTGTCTTCTCACTGCATGTGCGTTCAAGGACTTGTGTTGCAATTCTCTCTGCAAAGTTCACAGTCAATTTAGTCTAAGGACTGGGCCAAATTCTCAAGATACCATGGTTTATTTTGCACTGAGTTTCTGTCTTCCCCTTCTCACTCTGAAGTCTGTGCTAGCAAAGGTGCAAAGAGACCTCACACAGCTGATAACCAGAACCTGTCTGAGGGACATTAAGCCAGCTCCGGCAAACTAGCACTGAGGTTATCAGATCATTTCATTAATGATCTTTTTCTATATTGTTCAATCTAGTACTCAAGCAGAGACTTTGCAGTGTGCCCTGAGTAGTACATAACATGAGGTGATAGGAAAAACATAATTGAGCATTCAAGGAGTGTTCAACAAATGTTCGGTGTCAGCAGAGCACAGTTTAAGAGTAACACCATAACACAACATTGCTCTTGATGAAGTCTGACTAACAATGTTCCAGTGATTCCCCTTAGGAAGGGACTAAATGTCCCACAAGAAAAGAAGCACTTACTGTTGTGAGGCTGAGGCCATGGAACTGCTTGTGCCAGTACCCTTCTGGCACAGAACTGCTGTCTCTAGTGCTTCATTCCCATATACATTACAATTCAGGAATATGGCTTACCTTTTCCATCTTTCCTACATGTTAATGTTAAAAATGAATGCATTTGAGTAGTAAGAGGTGGAGAGGGCAGGGGAACTGGAGGTGGGGAAGACATACATGACACACCACTCTTTATTATGGTATAGAAACAACAGTGATTTCTAGTTACAGCTAGTTACAATATATTCAAAACTTTTCTGAAAATGGTCCTCTTTTCCCCAGGTGTAGTTTCTCCACATAATTTCCCCTTAAGTACACAACTGATACAACTCCCAAACACATGTGCCTTCAAACTTTTAAGTAAAAACAACAGAATAGGGCACAACATCCAAACAAAAATACCCCTTATCACCCTACAGAAATTCGGTGCCTTTTATTATTATCAGTAGTTTCAACTGCACCCAGATGTTCACAGCCCTTTATAAACAGAACTGAAGAATCAATGGGGAAAGAGCCGCCTCTGTTTTCACACACTCCAGGGAGCAGCTTTTGGCTGGAATCAAGCTACTCTGGTTTATTAAACTGTCACAAAAGCAAGATGAGGTACACCACCTACAGAAGCTCTAATCTAATCTTTCACCCTTGCAGACACACATACAAACTAACATCTTTTATGACCACAAGATATCCTTGAAATCAATGGTACTATGCCTCTGGGACAAACTTAGCCCTCCGCGTGTGTAAAAGACAGCATACGAAGGTTGCAATGCAAATAAAAACTACTTACTAGTAGCAGAAAGAAATGCAAAAGATAAATGGTATCAGGCATGGAGCTGAAAGCTGCACCCACCAGCCTGACATGAAAGAAAAAAACCCACTATATTTTCCCTATTTTTTAGAATACTTAAAGAGCTCTGTTAAAGTCATGATTGTTGACCATAGATCTGATATTTTAAGCTGAATCACTAGCTCTTTATAATGTACTGTTTCTAGGAATTAAATAATTAATAAAGTCATCATGCAAACCTAAGTGTTTACCATAAAAATTATCTTCAGAAATAGGCACTTAAGAAGAGAGATGATGCTAGAAACAATACAGCTTTGTTGCTGATGGCAATTTGTTTTGCAGTAGCAGGTGTTACACTCCAAGAGTAAGTTATGTCTAAATGTCAAACATGATAAGAAACATATAGCCATATCAGCACGTGATAAGCAACATATACGCATAGCAGCACATTACCTCTACAGCTCATGCAAAACCAGCACAAGGATTTACTTGGTGATCTGTGAAGAACTTCAGGCTTACCAGATTTTGCAATTTCAGGATGTAATACAGACAAGTTAATGTAGCTGCATCACAAAAGAGGATGTGTATATGTATGTATAGATACAGACACATGCACATTTGTATCAGCCAAGATGTATACTACAAATGCAAGACAGAAATGCATCTGCTTCTCATTGTGGTCTGTACATTATCAAGAATTTCCACCTCTGGAGGCAGCTGATGTATGACAGCGCTTCCTGAGGTTAAGCTTTTGTTTTGTTAGCTTTATACTTTAGTTGCTAGAGCAACAGTGACTTTAACTGTCTTAGGCCCATAAAATACTGATGTCAAGGTGTTCACAAGGAGGGCCAGGTTACACAGTAGCTCAGCAATGAAGTCAAATTATATGAAAGAACATGTCTTTAGGGTCTAGTTTAAAATAAACAAACAACAAAATCCTACTCCAGTAGATACAGCTAAGTGATTCTTACAAAACAAAACCAGTATTTAAATAGGGACAAGACTGACTTGTACAATATTCTTGACTGATCATCAGTGGCCTGTTACTAGAAAATAGAGACTGGGAATCTGTATTCTTGTATGAGATATATGGACTACTCTGGGTTGTTAGCACACATCACTTGATGGTTCTATTACCATCCATTTGGGTTCAATCACTGTATGTTCAAAAGAAACAGGACTGTCCTCTTTTATCAAGCTGGACTTATTTATCCTGGAAGAGATTTATGAAGCTCTGAGCACAACGAACCAGATGGAAATCAAGAAACCATTTCTTCATTCCCATTTACCCTCACCAACAGAAAACATTAACTCATCCTTTGAGATGATGCTCCCACTGCAACTTGTACTACACCGTGATTAATTGTGGGCTCTGCTGAGCAGCCCTTTCAGGAAACTGCAAATCCAATCCTGGATGAGTTACAACAGAGTTTTCCAAGTGCCTCACTAACTCAGCATTCAATACATTAACAATTGCCTGTAGGTAAAAGATAAATAAAAGTAAATATAAATTAGAAATCAGAATTCTGCTTCCTAGCTTCACCAAAAAGGCCAAATTCAAACAGAATTACAAACATACTAATACACATGAAATGGTAGCAAGTAGCTTTTCATTGCACCCTTTGCAGTGCAGCAAATTACTTCTAAATAACATTAAACTATGATATAATTTATGAAAGCACTTAAATTACAGCATGAAACTTGATATGACTTTTTGAGAAACAAGAAAGTAATCTATTCATATCCATTTTCCCAATGTTTCATCATTCTTTTCTCCTTGGCACTTTTTTGGTAGCTTAGAAGATCACGAGCTAGGACAGTGCTGGGGTATGACCAAATAGCCAGTGGGCAGCACATGACTGCAGTCATGGCTCTGTATTTGTGCCCTGGAAGTTGGGAATATCCACGTGTGTCGCTAGCGAGCCTTGACACCAACGACACGGACGGCCTTATGTAGATGCAAACTGACCTCTTTATTGTATTTACAAAGGTGCTTATATACCTTAGCACGCTGGACTAACCTAAGGTCATTGGTTCACTGACCAGCCACCTCCCGGAGGGATTGGTTGGCCCTAGCAACTCTTACCTCGTGTTTTCTTCTTTGGTCTCATAACAAGACCATAGTTTACTATACTTTTAGATTGTTTTCCTGCAGCATCCTTGAGAAAGCCTTGCTTTCTCACAGATGCCTGTCAGGAAACTGAAATCTCTTTGCACGCAGGCCTGTAACATCCACACACGTGGGCACACACAACTTTATACACACAGGGCCTTGACTAACAAGACCACTTCTCTAGCACTAGAAATGCTAAATCATAACATTTGCTGATTTTTCTGTGGTTGTTTTTTGTAAAGCAGATATGAGCTCCATCTGAGCTGGTCTGCTACTTAGGGTAGCTTGTTTAAGGCAAACAGAACATCAAAAATGTTGTTGAAAGAAGTGTTTATTCAATGAAAAATTAAGTTAAAACAAATTCTTCATCTGTTATGAATGAAGAGGAAGGGGAAAACAGGTATTATCAGAGCATGTAATTAAGCTCCACATGAAAGGATATTGTGTTTCCTCATCACGACTGTTCAGTTAAAATGCATGTCAGGGGCATAAAACCTCAGTGGGTACATTATGAAACATGAGGCTTCTCTGGAAACAAATCTGCATTGTGTGATCAAAGGAAGGTAAGTGCCAAGGTGTGAGCCTGGTCAAATTTATCAAAGAGCTTTGCTTCCCACATTAAACCACAGGCTTGCATCTTTTCTCCATGGCTTTGCAAAAGTCTGTGATGGGTGAAAACCTTTACTAACTTTTTTTCTAAAACATTACTATATCAATGAGATACACTCAAAAAGCATTGAACTTTCTGATCAAATTTTTATGTTATTGCTCCTTCCTTCAGAACACACTGATTTTCTGTACTGCACTAACCTATGTTCTGTGCCATTACACCTTGTGCTGGTGAAAAGCAAATTGGAGAAAGCTGTCATAACACGTTTTTATCTATGATTTCTAGATTCTTTCAGCTCAGGTTCTGTAATAATTTGACAAGTCAATACAAAACTGCTGAGGTTCATTTTTCAAATCGGGTGCCTAATAGCTGATGATGTGCCCATGGAACCAGAGGGAGTCCTTCCACTGATTTTAATAGGTCCATAAACATATTCATCCTTGTAGCTGTACACAGCACTTGCAAACAGCCAGTTTTGCAGTTGCATAGCTAGTTCCTATATGAAATTATTTACCCTTCAATAAAAGAAATTATATGCTTATAAACTTCAGAGTTGCAAGCTCAAAGTTTGGGAGTGATACACACTCTCCTTTGTCTTTTTTTTAGGTACTTCAGCATTACATCCCAAAACATCACATCAAATCATGTACCCGCTTATTGTACACAGAGCCATGCATAAGACAAAAGAGGTCACAGAAACAAATGAAGTGTTGGCAGAGAAAATGTTAATCCTTTAGTAAGTCACAGAAGGAATTTATATGGAAAAAAGGCAAAATCAACCTTCTGTGGAGCCAACCAGATGATACTGGAAAATGCTTCTTCTTCATAAATTACTATTTCACTAAAATGGAAACATTTCAAACTTGATGAAATTTTTTACAGACTGGAGTTTTGTCCCTTCTCTGTCTAATTCCAAAGAGACTAATGGAAGCAGAAACAGCCCAAGCCACAAACTTGACCTTTCAAACGGAAAAGGACATTTCTCAAAAATCCCATTTCATAAGAGAACTTTTGGAAGCATTCACTTCAACTCAATAAAACTTAAATTTGGAAAAAACCTGAAAATTTCTGTAAAATGCACCTGTCACTCCTTTGTCTTTCTGTGACTTTTGCTTCCAATTTCACATTTCCAGACTGAACAATTTTCAGTACTACATACAGGAACCCCAGCCAGTCTGTAGGAGAACATAAATTTAAGCCTAATGAATGGTGGCCATTGAAGATGCTCTAAACCAACACATAAAAGCAAGCTGCTTCTTCCTAATAGCCAAACATCAGTCAGAAGTACTCCGATGTATAAGCAATTCTGTTCCACTGACGGGTATAAGGTAACCTCATGTCAAATAAATATATGGAAGACAGACTTCCTCTTGGAACATCCTCAGGAACAGCAATATTTATGCCAGCATTTTCTATCCAAGGGGCTCATAGTCCTGTTCTTACAACCTGACTTACATGCATGAACACAGCTTGTGCTGAAACACAGCAGCTACATGCCATGTCACAACATCATCTTTCTTGTACTGTTTGTTTTCAGTAAAGCTGCTCTGTTCATGGCAATACATGGGCTGTCAGTGTATTTATATAGCCAAACAGGATTTCCTTCCTAGGTGTATCTAGCAAACACCCATTCTGCTCTGGTCTTTTCAGCTAGCTTGTTTATTATGGCTGGAAGAAAGTCCATTTATACAAACACCCTCACTGTTACTCAAATGTCTTCACACTTTTCACTTGGTTCCTGTTACAACCTACACAGGTCTTGATTACTACTAATGCCTTTGCAGAGAGCCAGAGCCAGTGAGATGGATAGGCAGTAGGTCAGGAGTTGAAATTGTGTTTGTATGTCAGACAAGATCTCCCTCAGCACTTTCACATTCTTCTTAAAAGACCAGAGAGCTTTTCTCCCACATAAAGTACCAAACTAATGGTTACAAGATTTTAAAAGCTATAAAGAAGATATAAACTTCTACAGAACACCTACTTCAGAGTTTCCCTCGGCACACCTTGAGTGCAGTTCAGCTTCTAAGTGTCTATGAGAGGCTCAATAAAAACGTGCTAGTTGCTGCAGAAACCTGATAGAAAAGATATTTACTGTGCTGAGAGAACAGAGTGAGGCATTGAAATCAAACATGATAGGTAATAAATATATTTTTAATATTAAAAAATATTTGAAAATAATAGCTAACATAACATTTTGGTTTTCAGTACTGAATTGCTGGAAAGAAATCCTAGTTTCCTACTGCTGTCCCAAGTTGTGGTCAAAAAATAAAGTTTATTGCAAAATATTCTATTGCTATTTCTCTTATGGTTTGAGGTTGTGTCATTAAAAATATCCATATGCAATACATAAATATATTCTTTACACTAAGACACTTTTAAGTCTCTTCCTTTAGAAATCACCTACACCACTACTCACAGGGTATTAGTGCATGGGTAAGGCGAGATTTTGCCATCTCCTTTAACAGCTGCAAGATTTAACACTACAGAATTGTTGAAGAGGAGGCAATGAGTTGTCTGTCTGCTCTGTCCTGATAAAACTTTACATATTTATTCTTGAAGAAAAATGGATTTGAAAACAATCATGATTGGAAAGATGAAATGCCTCTCTTCTGCTCCTTCAGTTTCTCCTAACACTGCCTTCATCAGGTCCCCAGCACACTCCATGGCTCTTTTTTCCTTACTCTTAATTTCCATCTGCAGTTTTAGGCTAACAACACTCATACTCCTGTGAGAAGGTCCAGGCCAACCACTAGAAAGACCATTTGTAGCAATACTAGCACACACATGGAGCTGTTCTACATGCTAGCTCATAACCTCTGGTATAGAGAGTTAAATCTCCAGTTTGCTTTGCCAGGTCCAGTCTTCAGTATCACTGTCCCCTCTT
This sequence comes from Atrichornis clamosus, assembly GCA_013400975.1. Taxonomy (NCBI): domain Eukaryota; kingdom Metazoa; phylum Chordata; class Aves; order Passeriformes; family Menuridae; genus Atrichornis; species Atrichornis clamosus. The sequence continues at coordinate 13,585 of WBMZ01001096.1, forward strand.
GTGAAGCTGCATGTTCTTGCTGGCAGAGATGTCATCAGTGAGAGGCACAGAGTCCCACCAGCAGGTTTCCAGCCACAGTGCTGGAGCATGCCCATAACCATCCCTTGGCAGATGTTTTCATGTTGGAGAAAAGCTGGTTTTGTTGAAGCAATTTTGCTTACGTTACAGAGAGGATTTACCTCAAGACAAGTCAGAACACTACAGAAAAGTTGGTTGGAAGGGATTTCTTGGAGGTCATAAAATCGATTCCCATCTTCCTCAACACAGGACTATTGCCGGCAACAGATGATGTCAGCAGGGACCTTATCCAAACTAGTCCTAAGACCCAGAATGGCAGAGCACACCATCTCTGCACATCTCATTCCTGAGCAGCATGAACTGCCTATGCAAAAAGGTTTTTCCAGTTCTCTAATCTGACCATGCCAAGCCACAGTCCATGACCCTTGCCCTCCCTTCTTGCCATCTGCAAGGGGGGGACTTAATTCCTTGGTTTTCTTTGTTTGTGAGCATGGCTTTTGCTATCCGCTATCTTCCCCTGTCTTTATCTCAACCCACAAGTTTTCTGGCTTTTATCTTTCTGATTTTCTCTCCCAGTCCCACTGGTGGGGAAGTGACGAGTGGCTGCATGGGGCTCGGTTGCTGGCTGGGGTTAAATCATGACAGCAGGTTTCACATATTCAAAGCTGGATGCCATCTTTTAACTGGGTAATTTTAATTATGCAAATACATCGTGGGTGCACTCTATATCAGAGCAGCTTGTGCAGTTCCTGAGCTCATAAGAATGACCTCAGCAAACAATTCTCTTGATGATAATGTAATCTGAGCTAAATTCCTATGCACATATATGCTCTAACCAGCACACATATACAGTGATGAACAAAACTATACCTTGCCATATATAGCTCTCTGAACAGCTTTTGGCTCTAACATGCTACAAATTTAAGAGTGTGTAAGCAAAGCCAGTTCATGTGGCAGAGAGCCCTGTGTCCAACTATGTCTAAAAGCAAGAGGACTACAGAGGAACGAGGCAAGTACAGAGTGGCATTTTGCTGATATATTTCTGCAGCTTCCAGAATTCATATTTGCCATTTCTCTACTACATACACTCTCAGCAGTTACAGTACCTCAAACAGTAAAATCCACGGATTAATCACACACTTCATGAGAGCATACCTACTCACTTGTTGCTTTCATTGCTCTGAATAGCTTAGTATGATTAGCAAACTTTCAATTCAACTAGCTATTCAATTCTAGCAGATTATTTCCCGTATCATTTGTGAATGTGCCGAATACCACTAGCACTTGCAGAGTTTTCTCCACCACCAAAACCAACTATTTACAGCTTTTCACTGTTGACTATTTTTTAATTAGGTAGTAATACTCAGGGCACCATTCCTCTCAGATCTGGACAACTTACTTCCTCGGTGAGAAATCTTAATAAAAGTCTTTTTCAAATCCAGATAGATGATTTTAACAAAACTGCTCTATCCACAGGTCCAGCAACATCTTCAAAGAGCTGTAGCAGACCTGAGAGACAGCACTTACCTCTGCCTTTCCATAAACATCCTGTTTATTTCAATCCAGTATTACTGTGTGCATTAATTGCATTCTTTCCGAGAATAAGTCCACCAAATTTAGCCAGAGGTGATTATTTAGACAAAGGTATTGACATAACAGTGATAACAATGAAGTCAAATGTTTCATGCAGATGGTAATGAGTCACCTTTTCTGCTCTTAAAAAAAAATAAAATTTTGCTTTGTGCACAGACAACATAATCAGGAATAATGTGAAAAAATGGTGATAGATAGGATTGTTTTGCATGAAACACATGGGTCTGGAAAAATTTGAGACAGGCACTTGTTTAAAATAAAAATCCACAGCATGTTTCTTGGTAATTGTACATGCAATAATAACATACACAAAATACCTCTTTTCATAAGAGAGATTCATTGTGCTGTATTACTTAATAACTGAAGCTTACGGAGCCCTTTAGCTAAAGAAAGCCCATACTGTGCAGAGGGATTTGACTACATCCTGTTTATTTCAAACAGGACTTCAGGTTGTCACTGGGTAAAGAAAATTTTGCTATACAAACGTAGAATCCGTATTTTAATATCCTAAACTCTTATGACAGGTGTGACTTTTAAATTGCCAAGATAACATAAATAACTGCTGTAAAAATAAACAGCCTTATTCTCCAACCCCAACTGCAGCTCTTACTGCTGTGATTACTATACACTGACTGACAAGTTTTTAGGATCTGTCCTTTGCTATTTATTCCTCAACTACAGGACAAAATCCTTCACTGGCTTCTCTAATCCGCACAGACACGTATCTAGCTCTCAACAGATTTTGCTCACCACAAAGACGGAGCAAAAGGTCAAATATCCAGACTAACTGCAGTCAAAGCTTGGGCTCTGCAACCTGAGACCTAACCCTGCTCCCAGCCAATCCTCCAAAACATTCATGTGGACTTCAGTTGTGTCTGGAGAAGCTCACAACTTCTCAGGCTTGACTCTGGTTCAGGTTTGTCTGCAAATACTGTTACAGCATGCTGTAGACTTATATAAAAATTGTGTGTGACTATTAGTTCTTCTTTTTTTTTGTTTTGGTTGGGGTTTTTTGGATGTTTTGTTTGTTTATTTGTTTTCCCCTCCTTTTCCTGACCTGAAGCAAAGCATTTCACAGAGAGCTTCTCCATCAAAACCTCTGGCACACAATTAAATAACTCACATCAGCATTTCCATCTCTAAAAATGCTGAAAAAAGAAAAAAAAAAGGAAACAGAAGTCATGTGAAGTTCACCTTTAGCCTGAATTATCCCCAATTTGAATACACATCCTGGCAAAACAACAGGCATTTTCCTAGGATCACCAGCCACAAGGGACAGAACATAAACTTCACCTCTGGTCTATTTGATGAGGATCATTATCTCAGAAGAAAGTGAAATCAGATACTCATCCCCAAGCTGCAAACAAGAAGAATTTGAAAGGAGAGCGGTATTTCAAAAGAGTTTGCAAAACCACAAGCTAAAAAACAGAAAACAATAGCTTGAAGATAATTTGCAATGTTCAGAGGGGTTTTTTTAACCTTACATGTGACTTTTTTGTTTTAACAAACTGCTTTTCTGCAGGCACTTTTACTCCTACCATGTCATGAACAGTATTTTATTCTCTTTGAAAAATTACATGTTCCACATTGGTACTTGATTTGAGCACGCACCTTTACTTTCTTTGCCCCTCTCCGCTATGCTATTTCTTTTCTCTGGTTGTGTCCATTGTGACTGTTAAGGTGAAGATGTCTTGCACTGTATATGACCAAATTCCACCACCACAGGACTTCAGATTCTGCATACATCTCAAGACCTTTCTGCACAAAAGGTGATATCACTGTCACCATCCTTCTAGCCTGGATCTAAAATATCTGTGTTTGTATTTTGATTTTTCAATGCTAATCTACATAAAATAAATTGCATACTAGTGTGCAAGAAAGAAAGAAAAACTTCACCTACTCACCCAGATAGCAATAATTTACCCTGAAGTTTCAAATCAGCAGCACAGTCATCAGACTGACAGTTCCTCTCAAAAACAGTCTGTGAAAAACAGAGAAAAAAACCTGTTAAAATATGAAAAGAGTGAGATCAAAATTCAAAGACAGAACATGCTTGGATGAAATAAAAATAATGCCAAAATCTTGGGGAATATGGTATGAGTGTTAGGGAAATTCAAAGTGAAGTAAATCTTATCAGAACTGGTTTTATTCCCTTCTAACTGAATGAGAAGTTTCATCAAAACCAGACTCTCTCAGAGGTTTTCCTCAATCCATTCTCACTTCTCATCTGACAAGAATAACTGCTCCTAAAATACTTCTGGCATTCTTCTTTCTCTTCCCAAGCTATGTGAATGAAAATGAATCAGAAAATAAAGTATTTATGAAACTGTTTTCAGTCCTAAGAATTGCAAGTACGGAAATCATGCAGCAAACATTTTCACTAGATTTTATGTATGGCAGGAAATATTTCTGCCAATCTGCAAACAACAGAAAATTACAAGGACTCTTATGTACCAGTGATACTCTCAAATAATGGAATCACTGCCAATCTTGTGAACTCTGGTGACACTGAGAAAACATAACAGGTTGATAAAGCTTGGAACTATGCAGGGATAACATATGGACATACCATTTAAGTGGCAAAAAGAAGGGGAATACAGGAGAAGTCTATGAACCTACGCAAATCTCTGCAGTAGTTTGCCATGCCTAAACGAGGCAGCCACCAGAAAGAAGAAAACAGGAACATATTCCTGACATCAAAGGAACCCAGATGCCATCAAGATCATGGTTACTTTCCTCTGCTGTTTAGACCAGAGACCAATACCTTTCTAAACGTTAGGCTAGACTTTTCAAGCTGGAGGACTCATTCTTTCAGAGTTGTAATGCTCTTCAGCTTACCAAATATTTGAACACCCAAAATGATGTTGCCAACACTGTTCAGCCAGGAACAATCCACTGATCTTTTCCTTTCATATGAATGTTCCTTTCTACAGTCTTGGCTTCACAACTTATATTACTAAAGTAAATATATTTCAATCATAAATGCAAGGACAGAGAAAAATCTGTGCAGGACACACATAATGGTTAAATTGGGTTGGAGAGACTGAGGAGGAAAAAAACCCAAAACCCAATCATACAGAGTTAGTACATTTTTTAAGAGCTCTGCCCAACTGTAATAGGACTGGAAAAATACTTGAATCTTAAGCCCAGAGGCCATAGAGACTTCTAGTCCTTTGCTTTCCAGGAAGATTCTTGACTAAGCAGGCAGCTTGTTCTCCTTGTCCTATGCTGTCTGAGCTCTCCAAAAAGGAGTGGACCTTTATAAAATTAACTGGTGTTGGACTAACAGACATCAAGCTATGCTGTAGGCTGTACTGCATTGCAAAAGAAGGAAGATGGAAAGTGGCCAGCTCACCTGGGCTATTTACTTTGCCCTTTCATTTTTCTTGCCTACCTTTTGCTTTCTCAGAATCTCAGAAGTGAAATTTGTTGGGGATTTAAAAGCACGGCCTGAACTTACCCTTCCTCCTTAATAAAGACTACCACAACCAAAGGACAAGAATAACCATGAGAAAGGAACCGGCACTAGGCATCCCTCTCAAAACATGGCACATTTCAGAACAGTTTCAAAAGTCCTCAGAATTAATCCTCAACCACTGTAGTAGTTATACATAGGAAGACTGCTTGATGACCTTCAAAGGGGAAAGAAAAATAAACCATAAAAAAATTCTTGCCTGTCAGTTTCTCTGTTTGCATTGCAGAAATCTTGGCAAAGGGAACACAGCAATCAAGACATGATCTGTACATTTCAAAGTATAAAGCACATTTAAGTAACTATCTAATAATCCTGGAATTTGTTACCAAATCTATAGTTACGATGATTCAGAAAGAATGAACAAATACTTCATTTTCTAAAATCACTGAGAATAGTACCTCTTCCAGCATATCATGTACTGGACAGCAAGCTACTTTGAAATACATTGGGAGTATTTCCTTATGTCATAGATACACAGATTTCTACACAACACTGAGTTGGGAGAAAGAAATAAGGATGGAGTTCCCATATCTGTAGCTGTGTAGGAGTGAACTGCTTGCTTCTGTGGAGGATCTTGAACCTGTTCAGGTTTGGGGGGAGCTTTCTCACCTAAAAGCGTCTGGCTGGACTGGATTTCCAGTCCAACAGGTTGCTAGGACCCACACATGCAGGAACAACCTATTTCAGCAGACCAGTTCCAGCCTAATGACATCTCTGGACTATTTTGCTATTTTCCACTATTTCCCTGATCTACCAGGACTCTCCTGCACCCACTCTTTTTATATGTCTTCTAGAGTCTCAACCATCTAGCATCTCACAGTAAGTCTATTTCCTCCATTTTCTTCTCTGCTAACTTGAGCCTTTCCTTCCCCAGCCTTTTGTCGCTTCTACCTTTCAAGTTGACTAAGTCCTGCCTGTATAAATTCTTCCTAAAGAATTAAGGAGTAAACACACTATAAGGCATCATTGCATTTGTGGACACTGCTTATATATTGTTACTGTGCCCTTACTTGGTCTACTGGGGCTGTAATTTCTTTGGGCCAGAAACAGTACCTACCTCAACACTGCATGCTGTTAGAGAAGGAGTCCATTCCAGGGATATGACACAAGCCCTACTACACTATCATCACTGATTTTAACTCTAAACAATCTTTAAAGTGGTTGCAGCTTTACAATACCAGTGTTGAGGATTTATAGAGCTCTTTAAATATTAAAACTGTCAAAGAAGGTAACTAATGGATTGTATGTGTTATCCATAGCTGAAAAAAGGAAGTAGGGTAAAAAAAACTAAGTGTGGAAACAGTTCATAATTTTTGTCATTATTGTTACCCAAAGTGCGGAGGAGCAATTCTGAACAGTGGTTTTATGAAGTCTAATTGAATCTTATTGTATTCCACTAACATTGCACCAAGTACCTCACAGATTTGAACGTATATATCAGAGATGGCCAGGAAGTCCCCTTACATAAGAAATACATACATGAAAAATTGGGGAGTATGGGGCAGAGGGTGGGGGATCAGGGCAAAAATTGTCCTGAGTGAGAAACACTGCTGCATCTCCTATTTCAAGACCACCACATATTTGTCTAGCATTTTCAGGAGAAAAATAGGTGTTTGTGTGCTCAGTAGTAGGGACAGGATAACCTCAGTGCTTCTAGGACACATCTTCACTGTACAAACACAAAACATGTGTAAAGTGCATTCTCAGCAAGCCTGTCAGACTTCCTGCAATCACCAGCTGTACAGCAAAGTAGATCAAACCCAGTTTCCAGGGTTTGCAATTCCTCTCTGCACTCTCTCCCCTGCTGCACAGAACTCAGCAGCTATGGGAAAATGTTCCACAGCAGTTCCCATTGAGTCACCAAACTTGCTTGACAGACATGGTTTTCTCAAATTCTGCATAGCAATTTTTCTGAATAAAACAGATTATGCTCTTTAGGAGATCCAGTAATGTGATAGATATGTCCCTGAGAGGTTAGCAAAGATGGGTGGCATCTATGTCCTCCAGAGGGTAAGTCAAAAAGCCTATATCACAGTACACTCATTATGAAGAGTGAATATACACATCTGTACAAAATCAAATGTACAGTAAGGAGAGATCTGGATCTCATCAGGAAAGGAATATGCCTACATAGGCAGTCAGACCAGGGTCTCAAAGCAAGTACCTTTGTGTCCTTTATGCCTCTTGAACAGAGGCATAAGAACTGAATTCCATGTTTTGTGGTAAAGGTCAGCGATAAATGTAGGAGAAAGTAGGAGGGCAATAAAACTCTAGTTCCTGCATCTTAAGCCATCCTAAGCACAAAGTTGTGGGATATTGGGCCTGTAGATATTCTCCTTTTTCTTCTTGCTGGTAGTGGACTCTACTGAAAGCTGCTAGGAGGTAAAACAAGCAAGAAGGAGCCCGGCTTCAGCCTAATGGTGAGAGCTCTGTGCTCTGAGGAATGTAATCTGGGATTTCAAACCAGCAAACCAACTTACTAAACTGCTTCACTTTCTTTCAGTGGCAATTTAAAATTTTAAAAAGTTATGTTTCTGGAAGTAGGGAAGAGAACAGGAAACATAAAAAATAAAAAATCTCCTGTGGCACTCCTGCCCACAGAAAACACTGGAAGTCTTCCAATAAATTAAGAGAAAAGATATTTCAAGATATCCAATCTCTGAAAATTCAGGAAAGCACGTGGAAATTTCAGGTTGTAGCCAAAACGTACAATCAAGACTTTGAGAGGTTGCCAGCACTGTTCTAGTAAGAGTTCTGCCCATCCTTTCACAGAAAGGGAAAGCTGAAGATCAATGTTTGAAGAGAAGAACCCTTGAAAACATGTCATTTTATGGACTGGATAAGAGAACAGTGATTCACTCTAGATCAGACATTTAATTACTTCTTCACATAGCAATCTACAAGAGGTTCAGATAGCAACCCTTAAAAAGTGGCAGAGCTGGCCTTTGGTAACCGAGGATTCATTACTTTAATTTCGTAAACTATGCCATGGACTTCTTCAGGAGTACTTAGGTTATGCAACATAATTTGTGTTAAGAATACAGTGTTTCAATCTCTACACTGATTTCCTGTAAATTGTCCCCAAACCCCATGGTATGTGCAGAGATGACTTAGCAATTAAAGCATGCTAGTAACACAAAAGCAATTCAATAAGGGGGCTTATTATGCTAATAATTATTTACTTTTTAGATATTAATGCTATCTGGTTATAAACATGTTATCTGGTGAAGCTGAGTTGCTAGGTCTCATTTAGAAACCAGGACATATGATTCAATTTCAAGTGATGAGCTGTAAGCAAATCGCACTACTTTTTCTAGGAAGTATTTTCTGTTTACAGCTTTACAAACCAATCACTCAGACATCAGTGTGCCTAAATATAGATACAGGAGCCTGATTTTAGACCTGAATTTATTTTGATTTTAAACCTCCAAGTCGCCTGAAAAATAAAGCTATTACCTACATGTCTACTGGCCACAGAAAAAGAAATATAGACTGATTCTTTCGAGCCATCCCATGCTTCACTATACTATTCATGGAAACAGGCAATTCATAAATTCTGCTGAGCCAAACACAAAATGGCTGATTTAAATTTCCACTACGAGAGCAATAATTATTGTGAAAAACTTTCAAGGATTTCATCAGATGTGCTGGCTAAAGTGAGAATACATGATTTCCACAATACCCCTAACTGAGTGGCACAGTGAACACATGACAAAGGCAGGAATACTGGGGAAGTGATAAGGGTTCAGTAGAATCCTGCAGTAAAATCAAAGAACCATGCTGGTACCGCGTGGCGCAGGGGATGAAGGTTAGCTATCAAGCTCCCTCAGCTCCACACAGACTTCCAGGTTTGAAGGCAGAAGGGAATAAGACCAGGCTCACTAGAGATCAGCCTAGGGGCAGCATACCACTGTTGGGGTGAAATCAGCCGCCAGCTGAAGTGCATCCACACCAACGCACACAGTATGGGTAGCAAACAGGAGAAGCTGGAGGCCATTGTGCAGTAGCAAAGCTATGATGTAGTTGCCATCACACAAATGTAGTGGAATGACTTGAAAGACTGTAGCGCTGCAACTCGTGGCTACAAGCACTTCAGAACATGGAATCTTTGATAGGTAAATATCTGGCTGGACGGCCAGACCTAGAGAGCTGTGGTGAATGAAGCTAAATCCGTTTGGCAGCCAGTTGCTAGCGATGTTCCCTGGTGCTCAGTTTTAGGGCCAGTCCGTTTTGATATAGTTATTGATGATCTGGATGAGAGGATAGAGTGTATGCTCAGTAAATTTGCAGACGACGTCTGATTTGGTAGGAATGTTGATCTGCTCTCTGCAGAAAGATCTGGACAGACTTGATCAATGGGCTGAGGACAATGGCATGAGGGTCAATAAGGTAAAGTCCGGGTCCTGCATTTGGGTCACAGCAACCCCATGCATTGTAAAAAGCCTGGGGAGGTGTGGCTCAAGAGTTGTTCAGGAGAAAGGAACCTCGGGGTGCTGGTTAACAACTGGCTCAATATGAGCTAGAAGAATGCCCAGGTGGCCAAAAAGGTCAGTGGCATCCTGGCCTGTATCAGCAATAGTGTGACCAGCAGGACCAGAACAGTGATCACCCCCCTGTACTTGCCACTGGTGAGGCTGCACCTTGAGGACTTTGTTCAGTTCTGGGCCTCTCACTTTAAAAAGGACATTGAGGTGCTGTGTTCAGGGTAGGGCAACAAGGCTTGTGAAAGGTCTGGAAAACATGTCTTGTGAGGAACGGCAGAGGGAGCTGGGTTTGTTTAGTCTCGAGAAGAGTAGGCTCAGGAGGGACCTCATTACTCTCTACAACTGCCTGAAAGGAGAGTGTAGTGAGGTGGGGGCTGCTCTCTTCTACTCTGTCTGCAGTGAGAGCACCAGAGGAAATGGCCTTAAGCTGAGACAGGGGAGATTCAGATTAGATACTAGCAAAAAATTTTTCACTGTTAGGGTGGTCAGGCACTGGAAAAGGTTGCCCAGGGACATGGTGGAGTCACCATTCCTGGAGGTGTTTAAAATCTGTCTGTATCTGGCACTGGGTGATGTCATTTAGTGGTTTAGAGGTTACAGTGATAGTCCTGGGTTGATGGTTGGATTTGATGATCCTAAAGGTCTCTTCCAACCTTGATGATTCTATGATTCTATGACAGGTGAGGGAAAAGAGCTGATGGGATGTACATTAGGGAGTGTTTCAACTGTAGGGGAGCTCAAAGTAAGTGATTATAAGGATGAGTGCCTATGGGTAAGAGTCAGGGGGAAGGCCAACAAGGCCGACATTGCTGATGGGCGTCTTCTATAGACCACCCAACCAGGATGAAGAGGCAGATGAAGTATTCTCTAAGAGGCCGGCTGATTTCATGATCCCTAGCCCTTGTTCTTGTGAGAGAGTTTAACTTGTCAGATGTCTCCTGGAAACTTAACGCAGAGGACAGGAGGCAGTCTAGGAGTTTTCTGGAGTGTGTGGAAGAGAACTGCCTTACACAGTTGGTAAGTGAGCTTAGCAAGGGGTGGTGCCCTGCTAGACCTGCTGTTTACAAACAGACAAGAGCTGGTTGGAGGTGTGGTGGTCAGAGGACATCTTTCGCACAGTGACCATGAAATGATAAGAGCTTTCAATTCTTTGTGAAGTAAGGAAGGGGGTCAACAAAACCTCTACACTGGCCTTCCGGAGGGTGGACTTTGAAATGTTCAGGACATTGGTTCAGCGAGTACCCTAGGAAAAAATCCTTAATAAGAAAGGGGTCCAGAAAGGCTGGACAAACTTTAAAAAGGGAGTCTTAAAGGCACAGGAGCAGCCATCCCTATGTGCCCTAGGATGAGCTGGGGAAGAAGACTGGCCTGGCTGAACTTTTGCTGGAACTCAGGTTTATGACTTTTGAAAGAAGTGGCAGGCAACTCAGGAAGGGTACATGAATGTCCTTAGGTTATGCAGACAGAAAATTAGGAAGGTGAAAGCTCAGTTAGAACTTAATCTAGTCACTGCTGTAAAAGATAATAAAAATGTTTTTATAAATACATGAACAATAAAAGAAGGGTCAAATGAGAATCACCATTCTTTACTGGATGTGAGGGGATCATAGCCACCAAGAATGAGAAACGGGCTGAGGTACTTAACATCTTCTTTGCCTCAGTCTTTAACAGTAAGACCATTTATCCTCATGGCAACTGGCTCCCTAAGATGGTAGACAGAGACAGGGAGAAGAACAGATCCCCTGTAATCAGTAGTTAGAGATCTGTATAACTGCTGTGCCAGTTAGACACTCACAAGTCTACGGGAGCAGATGGGATCCATCCTAGAGTGGTGAGGGAGCTGGTGAAGAGCTCACCAAGTCGCTCTCCATCACTTATCATCAGTGCTGGCTAACCAGGGAGGTCCCAGATAACTGAAAGCTGGCCAATGTCACACCCATACATAAGAAGGGCCAAAAGGAGGATCTGGGAAACTACAGGTCTGTCAGCCTGACCTCACTGCCCAGCAAGGTTATGGAACAGATCATCTTGAGTGTGATCATTGGGCACCTACAGGATGGCCAGGGGATCAGACCCAGCCAGCAAGGATCTAGGAGGTACAGGTCCTGCCTGACCAACCTGATCTCCTTTTATGACTAGGTGATCCACCTGGTGGATGAGGGGAAGGTTGTGGATGTTGTCTACCCGGACTTCAGCAAAGCCTTTGACACCATCTCCCACAGCATTCTCCAGGAGAAGCTGGCAGCCCATGGCTTGGACAGGTGTATTCTTGGCTGGGTTAAGAACTGGCTGGACTGCCAGGCCCAGAGAGTGGTGGTGAATGGTGCTGCATCCAGCTGGTGGCCAGTCACACGTGGTGTCCCCAAGAGATCAGTATTGGGCCCAGTCCTGTTTAATATCTTTACTGATGATCTGGATGAGAGGATTGAGTGCACCCTCAGTAAGCCACAAGCTGGGAGCAAGTGTCGACCTGCTGGAGGGAAAGAAGGCTCTGCAGAGAGGCCTGGACAGGCTGGATAGATGGACTGAATCCAACATTATGAGGTTTAACAAGGCCAAGTGTCAGGTCCTGCACTTTGGTCACAACAACCCCTGCAGCACTACAGTCTGGGGACAGAGTGTAAACCAAACTTCTCCAGCTGGGGAAGAGCATAAACCAAACTTCTCCAATGAAGAGAACTCTAGAGGAATTAATCCATTTCACTGAGTGGAAGACTCTGGGCTAGCTCATGACTAGCACATTGTCACTTGTCAAGCCATCTAAGCCAAAAGCAATCCTTTGTCCCCTATTTCAGCTGAATCCTGCTTTCAGTCAGTGTTAAAACCTGGGCTGGATCATCAACCTAAAAAGGAGAGAGAACACTGAAATGTAAGAGGAACTGGAACGCCCAAATGAAATCAGCGGTTTGGAAAAGATCAGGAATGGAACTTATTCGCTATTGAAGACAAGAAGTGAATTAATTACATTAACATGTATTAGTTATTTCCCAGAGCAGTGAGTGGATTTAAAAATGCAATTTCTTTTCCTCATATTCTGAGGGATGAAGAATTGCAACTGGTGGCAATAGAAATACGCACCCAGCCTTTCAGAGCTTTATTAGATTTCAAGTCTGACTCACTCAATTTTCAGGCTTAGGCAATTTTTTCTCTTTTAAATCATTAACAGTTCAAACTATCCACATAGTGTTCTCATTTTACAAGACTTCAGACCTTACAAATTCATAGAAGAACAGAAAGACCTGTGTCTTGGGTTGAGTGTATGACGCTGTTTTGTTATCCCATATCACTGCTTTATACTAAACATGAATTCTGTGCCTCTCACTCGATTCCAAGAAGTTTCAAGGACAAACTCGGATACTCCTGTGCTGGGACTCAGGCGGGTTTGCTTTTGTTTTTTTTTTCTTCTTTCTTCACTCACTCACTCACTCCTAAGCTCTCAGCTCTGCCACACAGAGCAGGGAAGAGAGAGTTGGGGGTTTGGTGGTTATTTTTTTCTTTCCTTTTTTAAAACAAATTCTTTAAATTTGTTTTGGCCGGGTTTTTTTCCTTTTTTTTTTTTTCCTTTTTCCCTGGAACTGCTTCTCAACCAAGCTCGGATCCAGGACAGAAGGTCATCTTAGTGCCAGCACCGCTGGGGGAAGGGACCCTGCCTCAGCCCGTCGGCGGGGGACCACGCCAAGGACTCTGTACTTTACACAAGTTGTTTCTTTCACAAGTAGTTTATAATTTCATGTTGTTCATTTATTTCCTATACCTTGTAAATAAACAGTTTTTTTCTTCATTCTACCTCTAAGGAATTGCCTCTGTCTGGACCTGGTGGGGGAGGGGTGGCTGATAGTCTGCTTCCCCNGATAGTCTGCTTTCCCCCCCCCCACCCCGGGAGGGCATTTTCCTCCATATATTTTCTCAAACCAGGACAACCTGTCAGGGTAATTTTTCCATCTCACCATTACAGAATGGATTTCTACAACACATTTCTCCATATATTTTCCTGTCTTGACTTAAATGGTCTTCCATTTATTTTGGATAACTACAGAATGATTCAATTATATAATGTCAGGAGGGTTCTTTTATGATATCTGACAACATTTTCTACTTTAAACCTTCTACTTTCTTCTACTAAAAGTGGAACTGTGTAAAATGAATCTTTTTGACTCAGGATGCTTTCATACTTAAATATTTTAACACAACAGTAAAACCCTTTGTTACTCATCACTCAATTGTGGAATTAAAAATATGAAAGCATAAAAAGTGACAAATGAAAGGCAGATGTGGCAGCTATTCTGTCAGCTGGAAATGCAAAAAAAGTCTCCAAATCATCAGATACATAATTTAGGTCTACCTTTACCTCATTTAGACTCCCAAAGATATATTAAAATCTTGCTCCAAAATCCACCTGAACTTCAGTGGTTTTGTGTTTATGATTGCTACTCTGAACTGACAAATCTTTTGTGGCACTGAGGCACTCTGAACTAAATGAACTATCATAACATTTCCTCAAGATGTTAGGCATTTCAATTAAGATCTCCTGGTCCTGCATATAACTACTAAAAAGATATGAACAGAGCTAATGGAGCCTGTCTTCTTGAAGTCTCTCCCCTGTCTCTTTGGCCTTTTAAGAATACTACAATTTTCTATTATAGCTCCAAGCATAAGCAGCAACTTTCCTTTCCTAAAATTCTCCATCCACATTGTTCCTTAGAAACAAAATGCATTCTGTTATGGTGAATAGCAGAAATTGCCCAGTAGGATTTTAATTTAGGGTTCAGCTTGCAAGTGTTTATGTGATTATCTCTCCTTTCACTACCTATTTATCTGAATAACCTCTAAACTGTAGCAGATAATTCACGTCCTATCACCTAAGACAGGATCACTGTGTAGTCTGAGGCTCCCTTACCACATATCCCAAGACATGAAGGTCTATATGTCTGTGTGTGTGCACTAGCACATGAGATTGGCTACTGTTCTTTAGGAAGCCCATGAGATTTAAATGTGGGAGTAAAACCATGTATTACAGATTCTCAGTTATGTTGTTTTTCATCTACAAGTTGAACAAATTGGACAATTATTGGTCAAGCCTATCATTGCTTGAGAACAAGCATATGGAAATGTGCATACAATCAGAGGCACCGATTTCCACTCATTCTTACTTTAGTGAGGTACAGCACATAATACATCTGGATACCTGCTGTTCTTGTTCAGTTCTGAATCTCTTCCAGGAGTTTCAAATCCTTCCTCGCTATTGCCATTCAACAAAAAAACCCCAAGAAACAAAAAGCAAAAACTACAAATTCCCCCCAACAAACAAAAAACCAGAATGGAAATCATCACTTTCAGCAATCCCACTCCAACAAATAGGAAAACAATGGCAATTAGGCAAGAAGGGTGGCCCATGGTGGATCTCTGCAAGAATAAACGCAGAAGGTAATTTGGGAGCTTGCCCTGCCCAAGGAGGAAGGAGTTTTGTGGCAAGACATTTCATATGGAACATGGCAATTAGACTGATCTCTGAAGTCTCCCAAGTCACCCAATGTGCCTGGGTATAAGTCAACTAATCTTCAAACGTACCACCTATGCAGCTACTGACAGCTGTACCAAGTTACTAAGGCTTCAGCTGTACCAATGAACTGAATTGCCCTGAGCTCCAAGATAGGAGCATCCTAACTCCTGACCCATGCCTAGGAATGGTTTGCAGCAGTTGGCACAGGTTAAAATCATGCCAAGAGCCCTTCTAACATCTTTCCAGGATAAAGATGTCATTCCAATGGAAGAAATGTCCTGGGCACAGCCCGGCTTGCTGGCAGTGACATGACCTGACTCAAGAAGGCACACAGGGATATCTGCTCTGGGAAAGACACCTCTGACAAACCTGGACCCCATTGTGTGTATGGACACTGTATTTCATCCTGTCCAGATCTGTCATTTCTTTGTTCTCAGTCTCAACTGTGGGGTCTCATAAAACATGGGGTGCATGCACATGTTTTAAAATAGAGAATGGCATTATTTGTGCAGCAAACCAAAAATCACTAGAGGTGTTCGTAATTCAACTCCATGAAAACCCTTCTATACCTTCTCAGGCCTGACAACCAAGCTAATTTATGTGCAAATACTTAACCAGCTTTACAAACACAAGTATTTCCAAAATATAGTCCTCTCCTTTAAAAAGGTGAAGTGTATCCAAGAAACATGCAGTTTCAGTCAGCCAGGAATGCAGAACTGGACACAAATCTTCACTGCAAGTCAGTGGCACAGTAGGAACAGAACATCGAAAACATTTTCTGTCTATTCTTTAGCTAACAGTTTTGGCAGACCACTCAGAAAGCCCTGAAGACACGGACACAACTAAATCTACTGAGAATATTTTCCTAAAACCAAATAGTGTCTCCATCCACATAATAGTAGGTGGTTTTATTATAGTACTTAGAACAGGCAGAATTCTGTCCTATCACGTTTTGAACTCTAAGATACATTACTGGATACTCCTAAGAAAAAATCCTCACTGTATTTGGCAGCACAGCTTTCTCCTTCTTGGTTGACATGTATTTATACAGTGGGTATACAAAAATAAATGTTATAGTACAAACCACTTACAAAGAACTAAGCCAAACCAAGTTCTAAACACATGCTAATTTCCTTGAAGCAAGAATACTTACAAGCTTTTTCCTGTGGATGGAGGTAGCAACTGGATTTGGGAGGCAAAAAAAAGCTAATGGAAAGTCACCTCTTACTGGATCAACAGGATATAGGGCTTTGGAAAACAAAACACAACTAGCTATATTTAAAGACATTAGTAACTAACATTAATACTAATTTTGTCCACCCGACCTCACCTGTGCCGCATCTTCTGAAAACAGAAAACACTAGAGTCTTCAACTGGACTTCTAAAATTTAAGGTTCCTCCATAATCACCAGATTCTTTGAAAATGTAAATCCTTTATTATATTAACTTTGGTTCCTACTATCTTTCTTGGCCTTTTAAAATAATTTCTACTTATAAGATAACAAGAATCCTGAAAGAGAATGCTACATCCCAATTTTCCCACAAAATTGGTCTTTGAGGACCCCAGCACCATGCCTCGAGGCTACTCCATCAGGGCTTTGTCACCATGACTGCCACACTAACTCTGAAGCTCTTGTTACTTCCTTAGCTGAAAGCACACTTGCCACCACACCCAATGTCAAAATGCTTTTCTTACTAAGCTAAGTGAACAACATCTGGAAAGCAAATGGAAAGGGATTGTTAAACTGGTTCCCTCTCATCCAAATTGCACAAGAAAACAAATCAGGGAAATTCCCAACATATTTTTGTTGCTGCTCCATAATGTCAGCATTTAGGTATTTTAATATTGATCCGAGACTTGCCTGCAGGGCAAGATGTGACCTTTTGAGTTTAAGCCCATTGGTAAAGAATACAAGCAGCTTTGTTCATGTAACACTCAGGTTTACAGCAGAGTAAATTCCAAAGTTCAAGCTCCAAAGTTCTCCCCAGATTCTCATCATATTGTTGCAGCAATACAAAATTCATGTACAAACAGCCCCACAAACCCTCTCCATAAAAATAAGTAATTCTTGAATGCATCTTTCGTTTATACATTTATAAAAATAAAGCATATTGAAAAAATACTCATGCCTCTTAAGTACAAGGATTATAGCCAAATACAGTTCAAAACTCTTGGGTATATGATGAAGCAAATATAACATTTTAGTTACTTTTTGTTTAAGCAGTATTCAGAGACCTTATGAGCAGAATCAGAAAGTAATGCTACAGATGATGATGATGATGCTATCATTGCTTAATAGACAGGAACTTCTTCAGGTTAAAAACCAGATCTAACCATTTACTCCTAAAAGCCTCAGACTGAAGACAGACTTTTCATGGGGAAGGGAGAGGGAGAGGGAGAAGGGAGAGGGACAGGGACAGGCAGAGGGACAGGGAGAGGGGAGGGCATGGTCTGGTGCTGGCACAGTGGAAGGTGGAATTGTCCTGCAGGCTCCTTCCTTAGCAGACTGTTCTGCATCTACAGGAACTACACTCAAAAGGGAGCCTTTCAAAAGGTCACTAGCAGAGTCTCTCCTCAACATGAGCACCTGCTGCATGAACCCTGAAATTGTTTAATATCTTCATAAACACTGACTTGCTCACTCCTGTTAAAACCTGACAACATTTGTCTACATTTTCCAAAGATGCTAGTGAGATCAAGAAAGGCAAACAAGAGAGATGGAATAACCACATACACTACACTCCCTTAGGGAACAATTTGGGAGAAAGGGGGAGAGGGAGAAATGTAATAATAATAATAATAATAATAATAATAATAATATTTCTGCCCTTTAAATGAAGATTGTTTCAATGTTAAGGGAATTCTCTTGCTCTCACCAAAATTAAAGGCAAAAGGGTTTCTCTACATCACAGTGGAGTAAAATGGGATCCTAATAAGTACATGGCTCCACCTACACTTTACTTTTTCGGAAATAAAACCATCCTCTTTTAGCATGGCATGTTCTAAAGTAACAGTAGGAGCAGGTTTCCCTTCCCACATGATTGGATGTCCTCAAGAAAAGAGGGCAGTTGAGTCAGGCAAATTTTTCATTATTCTGCCCGCTGTTCTCCCCTCACACAGTTCCCATGTCCCCTCCTGCACTAACAAAGGCTCAACCTGGAAAGAAGACCAGGACCAAGCCTTGCACAAGAACCTCCTACATTAAGGGAAGAACAAAGAGTTCCCAGAAGGATCTTTCTCATCTTTCCCTTCCCAGCACAGACACCCTGAAACAAGAAAGTGACCTCACCTTGTGCTGTCCAGCCTTGGAGACACAAGTCTTTACTACGTCATGGAGCAGCACTGAAGTTAGCAACAGTAGGGATTGTACAAAAAGGCAACTGTGTGTAAATGACCCAGAGCTTGGCAATCCATTTTTAGAGCCACCTCTGCTGTCAGTCCAGCCACAGGCCTTCTTGGGAAATAACGTAGTCCAAATCTGACCTGATTCCTTTGTGCTATCTTTTGTCCTTTCTTCCAGCGGAGAACAGGCTTGAGAGCGGGTAGTTCCTTGTCCTCTTTTCCTCTTTCTATCACATGTTCCCCAAGACTGTATGCAGCTTCAAATACAATTGGAGAGATGACGTCTTTGACTCTTTTCTGTACAAGAAACCAAATAGATATTTCATTTATGCATATAGCCAAGTAAGTTTCTATCTACAACAATTATACATTCAATCAAACCAGATAATTTAATTAAACATGCAATTAAACCAGATTCAACACAGCAGACAGGTTTCTGTACTCTCTTTACCCTTTTCCAAGCCAAACAGGAATAAGCACATTATAATGAACCAGTCAGGAGATTTTTTTTTTTTTTTTTTTTTTTAAGAAAAGGTTATTGGTTATTTTCGGAACTACTCTTCAATCCACAGAAGCAGTGCCATATTTGCACACATATAAATCAAGTGGTTTTCAAAAAAAGATATTTTCTTAAAAAATAAAATAAATTAGAAAGTGATTCCATTAGTTCTGCAGAAGCAAAGAGCAAATAATCTCTGGGGTTTCTAAATCCTAGACATTGACTGAGGTCACCTCCAGTGAGCTCCACTCATTAAAAGAACAGAAAACTCCATCTTCCCCTGTTATTTTGCAATATCAGTGAAATGAAGAGATAGGTAAAGGTACCAATGTGGATATAAAATATGATTACAGACATGCAGGGACAAGAAAATCCATCTTCCAGCATTTTACTCAAAGCAAAAGTCACAGTTTCCCCCTTCCTCAGCACAGTAACACTTTCAGTTCACAGAGGAAGAGAGTTTTTCAGTTTCTGTATTTGCTGTATTATAGGCTTCACACCAGATGTATGAAATGGTGCCATATTATTTGGCTGGTGGGACAAAAGGATTGTCTTTTCTTGTTGCTGGAGTCCAAGCCACAAAATGTGTAACATTTGTGACAATATGCAATGCTGAAATCCAGATTGCTGTGCAAGGACAAAGTGCTCATTGTGCTCTGTTCTGTTCTGACTTCCAAAATCCAATTTACCAGAAAACCTAAGAGCAAATGTTCTACCTTTTCATATGCAAATATTCCTCTTAAATTTTAGTTACTTAAAAACATAGCATGAATTCAGCACAGTTGAAATTGAGGCAATAAATAAATCCCGTAAGTTAGCACTACAAATCTTCAAATGGACCAACTCCCAACTTTGCCTTGCATTGGTTAGTGGGTTTCTCTGAACACAGCCTGCCAACTACAAGAAGCAGCTGAAATTCGTGTCATCTTCCAAATGTGGGAAACCTGGTGCTAACTGACTTTCAGGCCACCCTGTTTGAGCTGTTTCAAGGCAACTGTTTGCTCTCTCCGATATGTTGGCTGGTCACAGATCTCTGAAGTCAAAGACTAGTGGCTAACCAAATACCCAAATCATCAGTTTTAGTCGGATGAATAATAGCAGAAACCAGGCTGGATGACATTTATCCTCCTGCACCTTGAAGCCTTCAGCCAGCCCTTAAATTCCCTATCCTAATACCAATGTCTGCTAGTACCCTGAAGTTTAGACTGCACATTGTTTGGCATGATTTGTGCTTTCCTGGTAAAGAACACTGATCAACTACAGACATAGCAGCAGCGGTGATAGCTGGACTGCTTCCCAGTCCCTTAAGAAGGACTATGCATGATCTGCAGCACTGTTAATCCTCTCAGCAGAAGAGACACTCATGTCTGCAGCCCCTTCCACAGTCCCATCCCCAGGGTAGGAATTGTACCATACTGAGACCACTAATAACAACACAACAACTCATAGAAGCTGCTAGCTTTGCTCTCACAGAAACTCAAGCGTATTAACTTAAGTGAGGATTGTGTCAGCCTACCAGAAGATCTTGTATGCAGAGAAACAAGACTATAAAAGAGCAAGCCATGCAGCAACAGTTAAGCACAAATCATCAGGCACCTAATCCAACCGTATGCAACCAACTACATAAACACAGAACAATTAAAATGTACATAGTGGGTTAAATTTAAATTCACTTATAGTTTTTGTAGCTCTATTACTGAAGTATGGCAAGAATAAATACTTAATCACTTCCTTGTGTTTTAAAATGATGTTGCAGGGTTCAGTCCAATGCCCTTTGAAGTCAAAAGGCAAGTTTCCTATTGACTTTGATGAATGTTGGAGTGTGCCTATATTGTTTGCTGGTGTCTCTTTCTGCTTCATTTTAGTGGTGAAATTGTGACTTCTCCCTCACCACAGCCCTGGGAAGTACATTTCACATACCCACCTGTCATTAAGTAAGGATAAAACTATGAATGCTACCCAGTTATTGATTTTGCCACATGTTCAGTCTCTTCTGCTCACAGTCCTACAAAAACAAAGGCAACAATCTGTGGGATTTGTCTTCAGTCAGATAGAGATAAGACAGTTCTGCCTCACAGGTACACCACAGACTGTCTGGATGTGAGCATGTAAAGAGAATAATTAATATTTGGCCAAGCACAATCTGAAGAAGTATGATTTTAAGTTGGAAATATAACCAGTTTTTTTCTCTTTTAGTCTATCCAAATGTTCCACTTCCAGTGTTGAATTATATATTGATGACACAGCCCAGAGATTGCTCTTAAGTATTCCTGATTTCTAAGAGGACGTCAAAAGATGCAGTGAGAATCAGACTTGATATAGACTGAAAAATCCTTCAAGTCAAGGAAACTGTACCTGTGTTTTGTGTCAGTTACATGGCCTTAGTGAGCTGGATTTCCTAAGGGATATAATTTCCACAAGCAGCTTTTACATGTAATCACTGTTTGACACCACAACACTGCTATGCTGAGGAAATGTTGTAGGCTAAAGACATTTCTGAGTCCTGAAAAAACATCCCTGGCAAATCATAGCATATGGACTGCACAGCTTCATTAATTGAATAAAAATGCTTGAAGAACAAGTGCAACAACCCAGGAGTTCACATTATGAACAGAAACAACTATGCAACTAGAGTTCAGTGAGTAGCAGCAATAAATACCCAATTTGTACAGGCTGCATGTCACTGAACTGGTGCAAGTTTTCACTGTGCCTGAATTAGAATTGGGGTCCTGAAGCTGGGTGTGCCATCAGCAATCTTATGCTCTTACAAGCAGTTTTTCTAAGGTGGTAGGGTTTTCTCCCTTCTCTCTCCTTCATACCAGATTTCATTCTGGACACCAGAAATTTTTGCAATAAGGCTTTTGCAGAAATCAATAAACTTTAGTCCCAGTAAATGACCCTCCTGCCAGTATCCCTTCCTGCAATGGAAACAGACCTTACCAGCTGCATCCTTTTGTTAGGATCTTTTTTTTTTTCCTGTCAGGCACATTGCATGACATCACTCTGAGTTGAAGAAAAAGGTGCTTCGGTATGAATAAGGTGGGGGTTTTTGCGAGTATTAAAGGATGATTCCTCATTAGTACTTACACAAAGCACAAAGAACTCACCGTTGAAAAAGAGCACACTTTTAAGAACATCTAAGAAAGCAATGAGGCACCTAGAAATGTTTCAAAGGACATCATTATCCTGAAAGCTTACCTAGTAAATGTGATAAGGCTTGCTATCTCCTCTCCCAGAACAATCACCTCAAAGAAATTTTTTAAATGTTGTGGTAGTAACTGTACATGGCCACGTATTTCCTCTTTTTTGTTTCTCTGACTTAGCAGAGGAGGAGAAAGTAAGAAAGCAAAGCTTCTGCCAGATTTATGACTGTATTTCTCTTTGACTTTAGTACCAAGAAGTCCTAAAAATCTGAAAAATAATCACAGAGCTATGATTTAATGTCAGATCTGTGATTCTGAACATCATTTCCAATTTCCTCTTGAAGATTGAGAAATAATGTAAGAAATAATTTTTGGCACTTATCATAGGCACAGCCTAAGGCACATCATGACAACACAAACACAGATATAAAGTCCAAAATCCTAAAGGCACTCCACCTTGGCAGGCTGCCACTGCCTCCTCTAACCTTAACTCTAGGCTACCAAGAGCCCACACACACCAGGAGTTCAAGCAAATTTGGATGGAACAAGACAGAGTTTTAGTCAAGGGATAGGATTTATTCTACTCATGGTGCAAGTGGTTGCCAGACTGGATATAACTGCAGCTTTCTTTTGGCTCAGTGCCACAGTACACTCAGGGGACTGTACATGAGCCCAATAAATCATCACATTTAATCCCCTTTCTTCTACAAGGTGAAAGTCTCCAGCAAGGACTCTGGAGAGTGCCAAATTCCATTTTTAATTATGGCCAATGGGCTGAGAAATAAATTGAGATGTAAATAATCCCCACAATCTACAGCAAGAGTCTTGCAGGAATAAATGATGAAACATGGTCCTTTAAAGGAATGAATATGAACTAATTTTCGACAGCATCATTTGAAGAAATACACATAATCATCAAGGTGACTTCTACAGTTGCTAGGTGCTTTAATTTTTGTTCATATCTTTCTGGAGTTTCTCTTCTCTTCCTCTGTGGGAAAGTTCTCTGATTTGTTTGGCCTTTTTTCTATTTCCTCTGACTTGATCCTGAGGACATCAACCCATGCATGGATTCCAGAGCTTTTACTGAATTCAGCACAGCTTTTCAGTACTTCTATGAATCAAGTTCTGTTTAGTTAAATGACTGAGAATGAATTCCAGAACCTGTTTTTTAAAACACTTGACTTGAAAGTTTTAGTCTAAAGCTATTTATTTCGGGTGCTAAATAACTAGCACTAATAAGAGATTAAAGGAATTTTAACAGGTTTAAATACATAGAATAAATTTGACAATCCAAATTTAATAGATAACATATTAATGCTGCAAAATGTATGAAAGACACCGTGCTAATGCTAATCCAGCATACCACTTTAATCAGCTCACTGGTCACTATCACGTAAGTCCTCAACTCAGTGACAAACAGTTCCCTGATCAGAGATCTTAAAAATTACTCAAATGTCCACCAGCCTTCAGAAACAAAGGCCACTACTGCCACAATCTATCAAATGAAATATCTGCTGTAGGTCTTAATAAACATACATTATAACTTATGAATCAGAAGGATGACACTACTTGACTTTAAATTGAACTGTCTTCTCCTATTATCTCAGTTTCCCTCTCTAAACTGTGAGTCATCCAGCGTGCAAGGTTTAGATGCCACGCAATTCAACTAGAATATTAATTAGACAAATTGGCTTTTAACTGGAAGACGGATTTTCATTCATTTCAAATGAATGAATGAATGTGTACATGTCATTCGAGTACCTGAAAACGAATAGGGAGCAATTTAACTTCCTTGCCCTATTCCTTGCAACACTTACCAACTCCAAATTTAAACCCTTGGTGAGAACTCCCACTGCAAGTTAATACTTTCAGCCTTCTATTATGCAAAATAGTAACAACCTCTGTCCTCTCAAGAGCTTTCCTCTGTCCTCTGTTTACTTTGATAAAGATATTCTGGGACTTGTAATAAATTATTTCAGACTAGTATAATTCCAGAGTTGATGCCTCCCCACTGCAAAGGCATACAAAACACGGTCATGTGGTCATGACAAAATCATCTAGACCAGGTTTAGTTTCTATTCCACATACAAATTGGGGATTTTTTAATACTTTTTTTTTTTTAAGGTATTGCTGTAGTTAAAGGGGGAAAAAACCCAACCGCAAACTCTTTTCCAGAGAGCAGGCAGAACTAAAAGTTTACTTGATTGGTAAAAGCTCATTTACAAAATTAATGGTGAATTATTTGTCAAATTAATAGTATATGAAAGCAATCAGAGGCCTACTGTTTCAATCATACATGCTTGTATGTTCTTTTAAGATCTTGTGACAGCTACAATTCAACATGTAGGTGAAAAGCCTTTGTTGCTAAACTTCAACTATTACAAGACTTCTGAAGAATTTCAAAGTCTAGAACAGGAAAAGAAAAAAGTAAGGTATTTGCAGGGTGTCACATGCCCAAATGTTATTTAGGGCTAGCACTCGAAAGAATGAGAGTGCATTCTTTATCTTCTTCCTAAATGCTTTACTCCAGCACACAACTGTTTCCATTAGGTCAGCAACTCCTCTTTGCACACACAGTGATAACTGAAAAGATGTTCTGGGAAAGAAAAAAGCAAATCCTAAATCTAGGGTTAAATAAACACCAGGTGCCCGGGAGCCTGCACACATTGAGAGAACACCCTGAGACACTGAAGTAACAGCTGGAAGTCCAAATCCAAGCTGAGTACAGGCTCACTGTGAATCTAAGTGCTCACCATCCTTGTGCATCTGGATTCCTGCTATCAGCTGGTGAGTGACAAAGGTGTTACCGCTGTCAGCATGGCAGAGATTGCAATCATTAGTGCAAATAATCCATGTCAAAGGTTATGAAGGTTTAGCAATAATATGCTATGGATAATCCTTTCATGGTAATCAGGAAGAAAAGTTACTACTTGTCATCCAAATTCGGTATTATGTATAGTGATCTCAGATCTTGATTTTTCAGCTAAGGACTAAAATGCATTACGACAATACAGTTTCACATTCTATTGATACATTTGAATGTTAGCTCTTTTATTGGACCTACTGTTTTCAGTTATGTTTTTATTATCCATCCCCTTTCTCTCTTTTATAGTTCACTTTCAGTTTTTCATTGGGGTTTTTTAGATGAAAAATACAGAAAATTCCTTGACAGTCTAAAATCATCTTACTCCCCACTCTGAAGAAAACAGCCCTGCTGGGCTGAGATGCCCAGCTTTTTCCTGGTACTAGGCAAGGCACAACTAATCTCTGCAACATATAACAAGATACCTGCAATACCAGCAATACAGAAATACAAACCCTTAGAAAGCCCAGGAGCTGGTGGGTATTTATGAAATCAAAGTGTGAACTTAGGTGAGTGAATAGAACCCAAGAAGGAAGAACATGGGTAACAAATCAAACTTTTATTTCTTTTATTCTCTCTGCAAATATAATCTATTTCAGCAGGGAATAATATACAGAATAGAGACAATAATTAAATCCAGACTCTTCCTGCACATATCTAACCCTATCACATACTCTTCTTTTTCCACTGGAGTTTCCGCATTTCATATTCATAATGTTTTATTTAAAAAAATGCTTTAAAGATATTTCCTTTAAAGGTGTCTTAAAATGCACTGGATGCAGAATAAGAGTTAGTACAACTACCTGTTTCCTTTCACACAGTATTTCCCTCCAACCCTGACCCAGAAGTCAAACACAGGGGGCCTGTGTATGAAGCTGCTAGAGGAGAGGGAGTTTAAGACTCTTGGCCCCTGGGTCATCATATATGGTAACAGGTCTGCTAAAACATCCACACACCAGTGGACCTGGGAGAGTGGTGTTAACTTCATGGTTAATTTCAGCATTCATATACTGTATTTGCTTGTTCAATTTCCTGCTTTCTTCCTATATACATCTGGATAAAACCAGCTGTGTGTATGCATCATCCAACTAACTTCCAGTGCAAAATCTCACACACAAGCTGTCCTCAGAGCCAAGGACTGGGGTGAGGACTGACTCTCCCAGCACCTTCCTGAAGCCACAGCTCACAGGGGTGGTCAGGAGCCCTCCTTGCTGGTCCTGTGCCCCTTTTGCTGTGTGTGGTAGCTCAGACTGAAGGCATGATGCAGCTCAGCAGCTGATGACTGCTGTTCAAATGACACTGAATGGCGCTGTGTCCCTCAGTCTTTGCCTGAGTTCTACCTGCTTCTATACAGTCATGAGTAAACTCCTGACCTACTGTATAAGAGAAAGCAGCCATTCTTCCCTCATTCCCTTGCTCACACGATGGATTTTCTTCTTTCTCTTGAAAAGAATATGGCAGAAGCACCTTTCCAGGTATATTTCAAGAGCCAACAGTAAAGTAATCAAAAGGCTTCTCCCAGAATCTCTGTAGAGGACACAGGAGAAGGACACGCTCCTCTTCTCAGTGTTTCCCACTATCTCACAAAGTGGCTGACTAAATCCCTGCTCCCTTTCAAAGGTGTCTGTTGCTTCTCAGGGAAAGTAACCATCTAAGACAGATTTAAATGAATTGAAACAGGATTCTCTACTCCTTCATGCTTATGAGTCTGTCATGGTTTAAGAACAGTATTCCCCATTTGAGTGTTCCCACTGAATCACTCCAAACCATGTGCTGCTTGCTCGCTCCCCACTTCCTCTCCTTCTCCCTGCTGCAGCAGGCTGGAGAGGAGAACTGGAGGCACAAAAGTGTGAGATAACAACTGACTGGAAAAAGCAATAAAACAAGACAATGAACAGTAACAGCAACAATATTAATGACAATGTGCACAAGAAAGAGGCAAATGATTCACGTACTCACCATGAGGAAAACCCCCAACAATACCCTGATCACTCCCTCCACCATGCTATGTGACCCAGAAAAGGGACCCCTTTCCCTGTCACAGGAAAATGACATGAGGTGGTATAGAATGCACTCTAGGTTCTAGCCATGCACCCCCTGGCTACCACCAAAATTAACACTGTCCCAGCTGGTACCAGGACAGGATCCTGGGGCACATTTTATCTCACACTGTCTTAAAGTATACCTATGTAATATCCAGCAGGTCACCTTATTATCAGTAGGTCAAACACCCATGGACTGGATGAGATTATCCTGATACATTCCCTAGAATTGAAGTAGATTTGTTTGAGAAAAGCATCAGTCTGTACCAGCTGGCAGATGTTCAGATGTCACTTTAATTCTAACCCTGCTATCTCAAATGGTCCAGGTGGCTGAAGATCTGCTAGAAGAGTCAAGAGGCAGAAGACAGAAAGGCAGGATGGCTCTGAAACATCGCAGTAGCAATGGAAGACATATTTTGATGGATACCTCATTTTAACCTTCATTTTTTACCAGAACTGAAGGCCTGACAATATGCTGTTATGATTCTTTCAATGCTGTTGTTACAGAAAACATTTCATCAATACAGCTATATAAGAAACACATGCACAGAACAAAGAAATGTTCTAGTTAAGCCCAGTTTTCCATAAGAAACCGCACAGGGGAAAAAGGTAGCATTGTGTCAGGATTGAAAGCAAGCAGAATCATCCTGAGTAGAAGAGGATAGCTAGAGATGAAAGAATGTTAACATGAATATTTTTACTGACAGTTAATTCAGTAGAGGTGATAGAAATGGTCCTTGGAACTCTTGCAAAGAAAACAACATACTATTCAGACTGCCTTCCTGTCTGAATGCATCTGAGACAGAGAGGAAAAGTGCATGAGAAGAACGATGTTCACATACTTTCATTTACATACTGTTGAGATGAGAACAGGCCACTTAGGAAATCTGGAGGTCTTTACATACAAAAATATAAATCCTTTTTTTGATAACAGGAGAATAGACAGCACACAATAGGAAACTGGGAGGAGTGTTGCTGTGGTCATTTGACCTGGCTGAATGCCAGGTACTCACCAAAGCTGCTTCATCACTATCCTCCTCAGCAGGACAGGGAAGTGGTATGACAAAAGGTTCATAAACTGAGATAAGGACGATGATATCCAAGGATATCCAAGGATAAACAGTCATTGATTACCATCATGGGCAAAACAGACTTGATTGTAAATTAACTGAATTTATTTCCAACCAAAATCAGAGCAGGATAGTGAGAAGTAGAAGAAATCTTAAAAACACATTTCTCCCATCCTTCTCTCCTTCCCAGGCTCTACCTCTTCCACTAGAGTGGCACAGAGAGACAGGGGATGGGGATTATGGTCAGTTCGTCACAGGTTGTTTCTGCCGCTGGTCAGGGAAAAGAGTCCTTCCCTTGCTCCAGCATGGGGTCACTCCCATGGGAGACAGCTCTCCATGAACTTCTCCAGCATGTGTCCTTTCCACAGGCTGCAGTTCTTCATGAACTGCTCCAGCAGGGGTTCCTTCCATGGGGTGCAGTCCTGCAAGAACAGGCTGCTCCAGCATGGGTACCCCATGGAGTCACAAGTCCTACCAAGAAACCTGCTTCTCTTTCTATGGGTCTGCAGGTCCCTGCCAGAGAGCCTGCTCCAGTACGGGCTTCCCATAGTGTCACAATCTTCTTTTGGGGATCTACCTGCTCCAGCATGGCTCACCTCCATGGGCTGCAGGTGGATCTCCGCATCCCTGTGATCCTCCATGGGCTGCGAGGGGCACAGCTGCTTCACCATGGGCTGCAGAGGAATCTCAGCTCTGGTGCCTGAGCACCTCCTCCTCTGCACTTCTGCACTTACCTTGGTGTCTCCAGACTTACTCCTCTCACATATTCTCACCCCACTCTGCTCTGGCTGCAATTACATCTGCTCAATAACTCTTTTTTCCTTCTTAAAGATGTTATCACAGAGATTGTTAGCACTGTCTTTGATTGTCTCAGCCTTGGCTGACAGTGGGTCCATCTTGCAGATGACATTGGCTCTGTTGGATACGGCGGAAGCTTCCAGCAGCCTCTCACAGAAGCCACCCCTGTAGTCCCCCTGCTACCAAAACCTGGCCATGCAGACTCAATACTGTTGTAATAATGTGACCCAAGTCTATTCTTGCACTATTAAACTGAGGAGGCAGTATTTATTTGTTCAATCCTCTTCAAAGCAGGATTTAAAATCAATACAGGTAAAAGAAAAGAGTGTTAAGATTGTCTACTTTGTCACATTAATTTAAAAATGTGAACAGAGCTGATCTGTGACGTCTGCTTTTATGTTTAATATCAATTCATGTTTCACGTGCTAGGTATCTACCAGAAGCCTTCTGAAACCAGGACCCACAGTTTGAGTTCTTTACTCCCCTGTGCTATGGCTTCTGTACACTTATATCTGAAGAGGGTCAGGGAATCATATTATTCTAGAAGCAATATTTGTCTCTAAGGATGACAAATTCCCATGCACTATTCTGTACTCTAACAGGAATTAATATTATTAACTAAGAAGCATTGAGGAGAAGAGTTAGAGGAAGTTTATCCATTACATAGCACAAGTATTATGGATGGTGCCAAGGACATTTTCTTAGCCTCTAGTCCTCCCGTTCCACACATACCTACATATCACTATGCTGACACTCACCTCAGTAACACCCTGTCTCCACATTGTTTCCGTTCACAGCACTTTTCTCCTCTTCTCCCATTCTCCTCTGATCATCTAGACACCGTTTTGCTACGACCCTCCCCCTCTTCAGACTCTGAGCCTCTACTCACAACTAACATGAAACCAAAAGGAAAAACAGGAAGGAACCGATACATATTTCAGGAACCTTATGGCCATTTTAGTCCATTTACAGCTGAAATCACAACTGAATGGAAAGCTTGCCATTCCTTTTGGCAATAAGACTTTTCCCCTTGTTTCACTGATCATTCAAGAAGAGGCAAGAACCTCCTGCTCAGAAGCCACATCAGCAAATAGAGCTGCCCAGCTCTCAGATGGCAGGGCTGGAGGATATTGTACAATGACAAAGGGAGATTGTTTATCCCCATGGATGAGACCAGAATGAACAAGTGTTTCTCAGGGGAACCAAGGAAAACCAAAACTTTCCCTTCAAGTTCCATGGGCTTTAAAAACAAACAAGGCAAATGTTTCCACAAACAAACGCAAACCATGCAGTTCCTCAGATCAAAGCTGTACCCTGAAGTTGGAGATGCATTCACAGGGAATGGAAAAAATGGCATTGTACAATGGCAGTACTGCATTAACTGTAACAAGGTTTTAACCAAATATGAGTAAGTGCAGGATTATCGCTGTACACATCTTCTTTGATTACACATTGTCCTTTGAGCACCTTAATTATTGCATACATTATCCATTGTGCTAAGTGTGTTTATCCTAATGGCAGCACTTTCTCAAATCCTCATCTCTAAGTTTCACAACATGTAATACTTCAGTGACAACACAAATT
The DNA here is from genome assembly GCA_013400975.1 of Atrichornis clamosus. Taxonomy (NCBI): domain Eukaryota; kingdom Metazoa; phylum Chordata; class Aves; order Passeriformes; family Menuridae; genus Atrichornis; species Atrichornis clamosus. Next base: position 43,997 of record WBMZ01001096.1, read on the forward strand.
TGTAGCCTACACAGAAGACTACTCTAGGTGATATGCAGTGACTCTAAATGGATAACAAGAATATGCTGTAATTTGGGTCAAGAGAAGAGATTCCAGCAAATCTGGGAAAGGGCAGAATTAGCCCCTTCCCAACCACAGGCCCTGACAGCTAAATACACACAAATTCTTGGGGAGAGGTCCCAAAGAGATTATACCCAGTGGGAATCATAAGGAGAAAGTATCAGAAGAAGGGAAGTGGGGAATGATGAGGGCAGGGGGTGTTGGGGATTGGCTTATTTTTTTATAATTCTGTTTTCAGGAAGATATAACAAAAATTAATTAAAAGACAAATTTATCTGCACTAGATGTTATCTTGTATTGTAGAGCTGTAAAATAATCGTGGTCTGTCCAGGTGCCGAAAACACCTCTGGCACTGAACATTCCAGACTCAGCTTCAAAGGGAACAAGGGCCCTTTGTTGCCCTCCAGTTTTGGGTGTGTGGCTGTTACAGGCCTGGGTGCAAAGAGAGTTCAGTTTCCTGACAAGTGTCTGTGAGAAAGCAAGGCTTTCTCAAGAACGCTGCAGGAAAACAATTTAATAAGTATTGTAAACTATGGTCTTGTTATGAGACCAAAGAAGAAAACATGAGGTAAGAGTTGCTGGGTCCAACCTCTCCCTTCTGGAGGGTGGCTGGTCAGTGAACCAATGACCTTATGTTAGTCCAGCGTGCTAAGGTATATAAGCACCTTTGTAAATATAATAAAGAGGTCGGTTTGCATCCACATAAGGCCGTCCATGTCATTGGTGTCCGGGCTCGCTAGCGCCATTGGGTGTATTGAGCATAGCAACACTGCCCTTGGGTAACCAAGTTTACAAAGGCTGCATGCTTAGTGGCACTAGGATTGGAAGCAGCTTTGGTAACAGCATCAACCACAATATACTCTTCCTAGCTATCAAACTAGGTCAAAACTGATGTTATTTCATCTTCAGGGGTGAAGTCTTTCCTTAATTTTCCTACTTAATGAACTTTGGAACACATTTTTCCAGGATCTATTCGTTTCCAAATTGGCTGGAACGCAGTGCTGAAGTAAGAGCAGATGAGAGAATGGTAAGTGCATGGGAGGAAAAATATCAGGTAGTGCAAGGAGCAACTGCAGAGGCCAGGGAGTATTTGCAGAGAGTTGCAAGTGCATCAGAAGCATGGCACTCGGAGCTTGGGAAAGACGAAGTGAAGGGGAGGTGGAGAAGACAAGGATATCAAGGCCACAGGCCAGAATGCAGCACATGCCAAATCCTGAAAATCACCTCCACCAACTTCTAAATGCTTAGTTATAACTAAGAAAAACAGCTGTGTAGGGAGCCTCAGTAGTAGATCCAAGACACAGTCAATCTTTCACAGAAGAATCACAGGTCAGATTCCCTGCACAGCCTGCTAAAGCACCAACTCTTGTCACGTGGCTTTGCCTTGGCTTGGACACATAACAACAAGAGTGTGTAATATTCACCAAACTGTGCTGTGAGCATTATAAATACAAACTGACACCAGCAAGTTGCAATATTTTTAACTTTATCTCAATTCCCATATTACTTGTTCATAAATTGTATCTTCACCCCCAGACACAAACCACATTCTGGCATTTTTTATCCCACTGGTTGCGAGATTTTGTCATATCTCTCCGCTTTGGTACCGTTTCAAAACTCCAGTACAGAGAAACTGATATTGCTTTGCTGTAATTTGTCTCTATTTTATCAACAGGAAAGTGGTAGAAAAAACATTGTGGTACTAATGATACTCTTTAAATTCTCCCTTCTTAAAAATAAATTATCCTAAGAGGCAGTAATAGACTGTATAATTTAATCTGCCTTCCTGTAGATCCCAGACACTACATTTCATTTATTAATTTTCCACTACATTAAATAATTTGTTTAGATAGAGCATATTTTCCAGGAATGCATATAGCTAGGTCCTACAGTAATCCCTCTTCAATTTTAAAGGTCCTGGGTCTGATTTCTTTAAATGCATGTGACATCACATTTCAGTCACAGGTTTCTGTCACACCTTTCTCTGCTAGATTACATATAGCTATTTAGGTGCTCCTTGGGCTTCATTAAAATAAAAATGCTGTGATTAGTTGAGATTTCTTGGACACTTGAACAGGGTTTACAGTTTTTTACTACATCATCTAAACAGAGAGCATCTCATCAGTGAACACACAATTCTAGTCCTGGCCAAAGTAACAATCTATACAGAAGAAGAATCACTCCAAGGTATCATTCTCTATGTATACCCAAAGAACTCACTGCTCCTTTTAGCCAACCATCATGCTAAGAAGTTATGTCAAATTGTTGGTCTGCTATGATCCTGAAATCCTTGTAAAGGTCCCCATTTTGCAGAAGACAAGCCCCTTCTGCTCCTTCTTAGGTAGGACCCACATTCTTTGTTCCTGGATGAAATGATCTCACATTTAGCTGGATTAAAATAAACTTTACTTGAGTGGCTCAGCACAATAGCTGATCCAAAGCATTTAACATGAGTCCCTACCCTCTCTTTTTAACCAAGTATTTTTGTGTTATTTGCAAAACGTAGAAGTAATTTTGTTTTTATTTTCAGATCTTTAGTAACTATAAGTTCTTTCTTTGAGTTCTTCTCTTCTTTCTATTGATCTTTGAAAAACATCATTACCACTTAATAATGCTAAACCAATATCTCCTTTCTACATCAGTCTGCTAAGTATTAACTTTTATATGTACAAATTGTGTAAAAATTTTTTTTTAAATCATAGTGCCTAAAGCATTTAGTAAAATTGCAAGCTCCTAAAATTGTATTACATCTTCATAGCTACCTTCACTGAGCAAACTCATTATTTCATTACTCAAGGTTTGAGTTTTTTTCTTTTTTAAATCCAGCTGGTTTTCTTCCTTTAATTTCTTGAGCATGACATATTTGCATTTCCATTATATTGTTTATATTATGATGTCAATATCATAATTGATATTTCAGATCAGCTTTCCTACCCTTTTTTGGTATATTGTCACTTTAAAGCCCTCAATGCTTCCTGAAATTTCCCTTGCATTGCAAGATTTAGGGAAAGTTAATAATATGGAGACAGAGAGCTCTTCAGTCAGTCTTTGGGACTCCTAAGTTTCCAGACCATTTTAGTCTGTTTATTTCTGGCAAACAGTATTTGACATTGTCCATATTTACAAATGCATTAAAACCTCAGCATAAGCTCCATGAAATATGAATGTATTCTCCTCGCCCTTAACAAAATGCATAAGTATTTAATGAAGCACTTTTGCCTCTGTGGATGAATAATTTTATTACCATCATCAAACCATGGGCCAATATTACTGCTAGGATTTATTTCATTAATGCATCACAACTTTATTCTGAAGAGGCTATAGTCACAGAGGAAAGACTCTCACACAAACTCTGATGGGACAAAGTACAGCTGCTGTATTACGAGTACTGATGGCCTTGTTATGGTAATCATGGAGCAGTCAGGCAACAGGTCAGAAATGTTCTATCATCTTGGAGAATAACATAGGGAGGGATGTGAGCTGAGAAACCTCTCTAAGAATGCACTGCACTTCTTTCCTCTCCCAAGATAAATGCATGTCTCCAGACAACTGCTCTCAGCTTCCTTACCAACCAGAGTGATTTCAAGTGTGACAGCTTGAAATCTCCATAACCTGAAATGATGAAAACACCTACAAATGAGAGTGTGAAGGCAAATTTGTATGCTATACTTACCGGTATACTGGGTCTCAAATAGACAAAGAGCATTTTACTAAAAATGGAAAAATGTCCTATAAAAAGCTCCATACAACTCAGAAGGTATTTAAACCTAGATGGCAGAAATGATTTACCACTGCCCACAGGTAATCTGTTCATTTTAAAAATACCTCAGACAGGCGAGAAAGAATAATATGAGACATCACAAGCAATAGGATGAAAAGCAAAGCTCAATTTTGTTAAAAATATGGAATGATTTTTAGGTTTTCTTTTTGTTTAAAGTGGATGGAAGTCTCTTTCCACAGAAACCTGTTTTTAGCACTACTCATCAGTAAAGAAGAGGCTTCTCTCAGCATATGACATTTAAAAAGGAAACAAAAAGGAAAAAATAAAGCTTATGTTACAGTAGTAGGCATTCATCTCCAGCAAGTTTTTCCAAGGCCTCTGAGAGGAAAACCCTTTCCATTATGTAGAAATAGCCTCAGTTGACTTTTCCACTCCTTTAACTGCCACTTTGCAGAACATATAATTTCAAAGGTCTGCCTCTACATCTACCTTTTACCAATTGACCACATCTTTTCCTTGTAAAGGGCATTAAAAAGAACAATAAAAAACCCCAAACAACCAAAACAACATAAAAATATAATACAAATCCTCCTGAAGATCCTAAAGTAGCAAGTGTTCACTGCCAGCAAGTCCCAGCTTGTGATACATGGATGAAATACTTTCCTAAAGCTTCAAATCCTTGGGCAAGACAGTTATATACAGTGTTGCTTAACCTTAATGCTTTAGGAAACAATAATTGAGATATTTGTGGTATTCAATGTATGCTACATAAATCACAACAGTGCTATCTGCTTTGAAAAGATGAAATTATATAAAGACTGAAAGTTTGCCAGTTTACTTTCTTGGCTAGTGTAAGTGGAATATAAAATGAAAATTGGTTACCCAGAAGAGGCCATGACAAGACTCAGAATAACAATCATGAAGGTTTGTTAATCTCCTTCTCTGGAAACCCAAAGAGTGGAAAATTGTCTCATTTTCAAACAAAATCAGGATTATTCAAAAAGTCCAGAAGTCATTTCTCCTGAAACAAAGTAAAATCTTTCTTTGAAAGGAAAGAAAACCTGCACACCCAATTGATGAAACCATTGCCTCAGAGGCGAAGCACAGGCAAACACCACTATAGCCATGCAGTGGTGAAACACATTTGTGACGTGACACAACCAAAGAAGTTACAGCCTTTGAAAGCGGTATTTTACATACCCTTCACTTCTTGTCACCTTTAATAATCATTTTTAAAGCACTTGGTCAAACAAAACATTTTTATACTCTCCAACTTGACGGATAGAAATTTACTGAACTCTTCAAATAATGACTCCTGCCACCATGAGTTCTCATATTGATATCTCAGATGACAACCTTCAACCACAGTACTGTCACACCCAAACAGTGAGCTAATCAACTAGTCAAAATCAGTTTTCTCTGAAAATCACTGCCTAAATAGCATTTGCCCGTTTGCATTCTCTGAGTACAGGAATGTGCAGCTGGACACGCAAATCAAATTATTACCCTTCCAAATGACCATGCATACAGCTATTCATAGTGTACAGCTTCCTCCTGAGTGGAAGAAGAGGGGCAGGCACTGATCTCTTCTCTGTGGAAACCAGAGACAGGACCCGAGGGAATGGCCTGAAGTTGTGTCAGAGGAGGTTTAGGTTGGATATTAGAAAAAGGCTCTTCACCCAGAGGGTGGCTGGGCACTGGAACAGGCTCCCCAGGAAAGTGGTCACAGCACTGAGCCTGACAGAGTTCAAGTGTTTGGACAATGCCCTTGGGCACATGGTGTGACTGTTGGGGATGGTGCTGTGCAAGACCAGGAGTTGGATTCAATGATCCTTGTGGGTCCCTTCCAACTCAGCATATTCTGTGATTAGTTTGTTCTTATATGAATGCAGATGCAGTTTGCATGCATAATTTTCAAAAATCTGCCCTTGGTCTGATCATTTCTTCACATTGTAAAATCCTGTGTTGTATCCTGAGCTCCAACCCAGCCTTGAGGAACCAAAAAAAGCTATAAAAAGTATAACAGTTAAAAACAGGTCCATTTTTCTTCCAATTTAGTAGAACTGTAACATATTCTGCTTCTGTTCTGTGTTTTATACCATACTGTAACACACTAACTTTATTACAGAAAAATAACACCTGAAAGCTTCTGGAAGACCTCTTCTCAGTTACCAATCATTTTCAAACTTCAAGCTTAGCCCCATTAGACTTGCTTTAAAATTGTTTCTTAAACACACATGCAAAATTACCACATAAAATTTAAATTTACTTTCTCTCTAGACAATCACAACCATAACATATGGTTTGAATGTAAGGTATTAGGAACTGATTTGGGCAATCTTCACAGAGAGTAAATGGTACATTAACAAACAGACCCTCAGATGCATGACATCAGCTTAGGGACCATTTGAAAAGAATGAGATGGGAAGGGAGAATATCTTAGTAAATGAAAGTGAAGGCTGGACATCTTTCTAACTAATACTCCTAAAACCAAACGATGTGTTTCACATCTGTTATGAGCCAGGACTGAAAATACAATGAGGAACTCCTGTTGTCCAGTGAAGAGTACAAGCAAAGTCCCACCCCTTTGAATACAACAATAAAGAAACTATTTTCAAGGTCCTCTGTACAGCACTTTTGGCTTATTCTTAAAGTAAGGAGTGTGACCTTCCAGCAGTCTGTGTACTTCCCTGCCACCACAGCTGCTGCCACCTCCTGTGAGCTCAGGTTCATGCTTAACCCAGATCTGTAGACCAAGCTTTATGACCATCACTGCCACTTAAATAAAATGCAGCAACAATATCCAGTGATTTTAAGATGGTGAAAGGATATTGCTACCCTCATGTACTATTACCCCTCATACTGGGGGTAAGAATACATGTATACTTTTAAGAGCAGAGCAAGGCCTAGACTGGTCGATCCCATAGCTCCTCAACTCACTCTTTGTTCATCAGCTCAGATCTTGCAAACCTCATCAAAGTGAACTGAGTATCAAAAAGCCTTGTCAAGGTATGCCATGGAAGGGAAAGAGGCATGGAGACAGCTGTGGGAAAGGCAGACAAATGTCATTTTTGCTTTATAAAACTCCTGTGGCACTTCTCACTTAATGGAACCACTTGGCTTTTGGTCAGCCTGAAAAACACCTCCACGGTCATTTACAACAATATTGTCAGGAGTCATTTATATACAAAGCAGTCAGACATACACTGCAGGTCCTTTAAACCAAAAAAGAAATGCATTCCCACCTTGGAAGTTATTCTTAAAAACTCATGGTACTTTTTTTAACTCTCCTTACTTTCTACCCATCCTTGCTGGAAAATTTATATATTGGGCCTTTTTTTTTTTCTCTCAGAAGACAGACATAAAGCATCTAAAACTAGATCAGCAGTCTCTGAACTGGAGTAAGGGTAAAGTATACCCTTGCTTTCCTACTTGCTTCCCCACTTCTTTCTGTTCATACAATACAAATATCTGGCTAGCCATATAGCAAATGAAGTGCAATGGAAGAAGGAAATGTTTTTGAAGAGAGCATGAGTGGAGACAAAGCCTATGAAAACTCAGCATGAAAAGTAAAACCATTTTTCTCAACAAACTTGAAGAGCAGTCTCAGAGGCTTCTGTGTAGAATCCTGCTACAGATCATCCAGACACCATGCAGATCAGAAACAGGGGTACAGCCCAGGAACACAGATCATGAGAACTAATTCCAGCTACATGAACAATGAATCAAATCCTTTTTATCTACCCATAGGTTACCTTAATTTTCATCTGACCTTGTCCTCATAGGTAAATGCATGTGGGGGAAAAAGGAAATACACAAATGGGATTCTGCTTCTCTAAGAAGAAGCACTCTTGATAATCATCTTGTTTTGCTTTTCTTATAGTTATAAAGTATAGCTGCTTCTAAATCCTTCCCTTATAGTACCCAAAGACTCTAACTCAGGCAAAAAAAAACCAGATTAACATTTCCGTAGGCTTTCCAAGCTGCAAACAATTGAAAAGAGCATATTCACCAGGTAGGACTTGTAGAAAACCAGCATCTTCACATTCAGTCTGTGTGCCATGAACAACAGAGCACACACTGGGAGCCAGGAATCATGACATTGCCAAGCCATGCTGGTGGAGAACAGGTTTGTATTTCCAGATTCACCTTTTCATTCAGGATGCATGTGTAGCCTTTTTCTCTAAGGTCACAGACAAATCCCAGTCTTGTTAAAAGTTAGTTTAAAGACATCTGCCTCTTTAACCAGCTACTGGCACTTCACAATCTTACTTTGGTAATGTGGATTTTAAAAAACCAAACAAAAACTCCACAAAAGCAAACAAATAAACACAACATTTAAAAAACCCCTCCACAAACTCAACCAAATAGATTCCTTAAAAAAATGTACCAGAGACTCAATAAAAGCTCATGAACATCACTGAATGCTGTTTCTCCTTTCCAGTCAGACCCACTGACATAGAACTGGATATTTAGATCTCAGCTTCAAACTAGGACAGTGTGCTTGGCCTTGGGGCTTCACCTGACTTTAGTGAGGGATTTCACAAGAACTTGTTCTCTGTGTGCTGTCATCCAAACTGTAATGTGGCCCTCACCAGGGAAGCAGGTTTCCCCACAGCAGCTCCACATGCTGAGGTAAATCCCTGTTTTGAGGACAGACTGCCATGAGGGTCAGAGGGACAGTTTACCTGGGAATTATGCTTCAAGACTTCCACTCTTGCTTTCTTTGCAGATACTTTTCCTTTAAAAACACATCTTTTATAAACCATGGTGTTCATCACCTCCTTCTCCCTCACTCCAATATAACAAGTGCTTACTGCAACCGCCATTTAAAGACTGAAAGATTTTACCCTACTGTGATACCTTCATCATCACCTTCATAGATATTTCTCAAATCCCAACAGCATGTCAGTTCCCTGTCACTTTTAGAGGAAGATACACACTGTCCCCAAGGCATTCTTATTGTGAGGTATCAGCCCTAGCTACAGTTGGTCACAAAAAGATCATTTTTCAGGCTCTGATTGTAAAAGCCCCTCACTTGAAAGAACTCAAAGACCTTTTAGACCTTTATTTTATCACTATGAACTTATTAGCAAGCATTTTTATTTTTCAAACTTTTAAAATATACTCCTTGTGGAAGACTATTTTTGTCTTCAGTAGTTGAATTTACACATCATGTTGAATGCAAACTGTGGAGATGTTAAAGACATGAAAAAATAAAACTGTTCAAGTATGTACTTGCCCAAACCCAAGGACAAGTCCTATTTCCTCTACTTGTCACAGCCACACCACGTGGAAAATTTAATTCCCCAAACAGCAGCCTACCAAAAAGGTACAACAGCATGAAAAAAGGGTGCTATAATTGAAATTCTTTTACAGCCATTATTATAGCAGTTGCTATGAAGTCAAAGCTGTAATTCTTGCAAGCCAAACTAAACAAAAGGAACAAAAGTGCTGCAATTTTTTTTGAAAGCTACGATTTTTTTTCCTTCCTGCTGTTTAATCAAAGTAGTGAAGATTGGGGTCATGAAGAGACATGAAAGCTGTACTACTGTTCTCTGCTGGGATCCAGGCTTCTCCGTAATTTTGTAACATAATGCAATTAAAGGATATTCATAAATCATCTGGAACATTACCCAAAATGGGGAAAAAGAAATGCAAGTCCCAATCCTGAAATAGGCTTCATAATGGCTTAAATTCCTGTGGCCACTGAGTAGCTAATAATTTACATATAGTAGTTGAGAAGAGCTAATGCAACAGAGAAGCAGGCACAAGAACTCAATCCAAGTCACTCAGGCAAAGCAGAGTTGTTAGGGGGAGTCCTCACGGAAAAATGCAGGCTGAAGTATGCACACAACCAACCTGAACCTCTCAGACCTCCACCATGGTCTAGAGAAACCCAGAATAAAATAAATGGGAATAATCGGCAGGATTTGGAAAAATCATTATGTAATTACCTGCATTATCTCTCAAGAGTATAATTGTGTAGTGCTAGCTAAACTAGCCTTAGACTGAGTTGCTGAAAACTATGTAGTTGCAGTTTTTCAATCTGGATATTTGTGAGTGGAAAGAAACTGCCTGCAAAGCTAGCGAAGAGATTCATATGTTTACATTTTCCCAATTTTTGTTTTGTTTTGTTTTCCAAGCACAATCTTGGATACAGTCTTTGTCACTGACAGTTTCTGGAAGGGATCAAAAATCTTGATTTATTGATTTAAAGTATCATATATTATTTCATTAAAACCACCTCGTCAAAGACACACTGCGCTACTGGGACGTGCTTATATCAGCACTTTCCCTGCTACTGTCTTTCCCCTCTAAAATTATCAGCACCCTTACACCCTGAAAGCCTCCAAACCCAGAGACCCAAAACTTCAGAGGGACTCATTTCCTGTCCAAGGATAAATGGCGGTATCTGTGCTTTATTAATCCCTTATCTCTGCCAAGACTGCGGGTACTGGACACTACCTGTATGTCCCCTGATGATTATTAAATCTGCTGAAGGTATAAATTAACTCCAAATGCAGCCCCACCTTTAGGGATGGCTTTCAGAAACTGTGCAGCAGAGAGGCTTCACGTGCCACAACACTGTAGAGGGGACCTTGTTGCTGAGTGCCACCAGGGCTCTGTCAGGGACAATGCAGCGCCTCCCTTCTGGTGCAGCTTTATATGCCAGGACAAGGGCTGAGCGCAACTGCTTGTGGAAAAATGGGTTCACTAAAATGGAATAAAGGCTTTCACATGTGATCTGGAGCTGCTCCACAGAGCCTCCCCTGAACAGAAAAACACACCTTGGATAATGCTGCTGCTTCAATGACCAGCCTCACTATTACAAATAAAGAACGCAAACAGCGCTGGAAACAGAGAATTAATTCCCCTGAGAGGGGTAGAGGGTTTCTCTACACTGGTGGAAAAGACAATGGAGGCAAAATCAGTGTGGGATGCCTTGGGCCTTCAGGTGCCCCCATGGATCCAGATGGACACCCTCACAAACCACCCTGGCCAGGATACGTGCCTTCACAGACCTGCCAAACCCAACCCAAAACTGTCCACTGATAAGCACACCTCTGCAAATTGTCCACGCCCGAGCCTGCGTGTGCTTCGGGGCCAGGTGGGACAAGCTGCAGTGCCACTGTGGTATCAGTGTTTGACTGCAGGCAGGACACACTGTTTCTGCTGCCTCCCCCTCCTCACTCCATTTAACTGCAAGGGTGCACTGAAAATATTCATTCCCCAGGGCTTCTGCAACTCTCTGAGTTGCAGGAGAGTCATGACATGGTTTTAGGGGACTTTGACAGAGAAAAGGAAATGGCAGAATGCCTCCTAACACTGTTCCCATTGTGAACTGCCTCACAGACTGCCATGGTGGCTCCTCTGGGGCTGTCACCAGAGAAAATAAAGACTTTTTTTAACCTTATGTCTTATTTAAAAAAAAAAAGTCACTTCAGAATGACATTGGATCTCCAAAAGAGATATTTTAAAGAAAAATCAACAACAGAAGAAGAGCTGAAACAAAAACAAATTTCAAAATATCAAAGACATCACGCATGAAGTAGAAATATCTCTCTGTACCAAAACCACCAAAATCTAGTGACTGAAGGCAGCCTACATCAAGGAGAAACACAGCCACAGGAAGCTTTCAAGTCTGGGCAAAACATTTCACTGCGTTCTCTCCTTGATTGGTTTTGCTTTCAAACCCATACCCCAGTATCTTCTGAAGTCTAGTAAGGAACAAGAACACTGAGAAAAAAGGTCAAAAATTACTTCTGAAGTGATGTGCACATTCTTGAAGGTTCTTGGTAGCCTCTTGGTCACATCTCAACTGCTCAGAAATATGCTAAACAGAAAACTCCCACAACAAAGAAATTCCAGTATATCCAATTCACAAACGTTTCAACTAAATGAACACATCCAATTCTCACACAAATTACTTCCAATGAATGTAATTTCGGTGCAGCTTGCATAAGGTGCAATGTGGCCAAGTTCCCCTCATGCATCGCCTGACCTGGCACTGTTTCTTCTGTTGGACCTTACCTGAAAAGGAAAGAAAGCTAGAGAGTTTTAATCCCAGGATTTTGACACCTACTTCCTTGGTAGTTTTGAGCAAATCATTTTGTTTCACTACCTCACTTTCTGATCTTTAGAACAGAGATAATGATATTCAGCTATCTTAAAGGAACTTCTTGAGACTGATGTCTGCAAAACACCCTAAAGCAAAACATTTTTCAAGCTACATTCCTATGGCTATCCCATTTATTAACAAGAGGAAAACGTCTGAGATATAAACCAGGCACTAGGCTGTTGTTTCCCATGAGGTTCACAGAAATACCGAATTGTCTCCAGGATAATTGTACATCATTTAACTAATCACACAAAAAACCCCTACAAAACCACAGTCAGAAACAACTGCATTAATAGAAACAAGGCATTTGGGTGGATAACCCACAACCCCACTGTGTATTCAGCACCATGCTCTATATCTGACCAGTAGAAAAATAGTCCTGCTCTTGGACTGAAGCCAAACCCCTGTGTACCAGCAGCATGGCCATCAGTGTAGCTAACTTACTGAAACCCAGGTGCAGGCTGTTTCAGGAGGCAGGAAATAGGATACAAGGGGGATTTTTCCCCCTGTGCAATGTGCTGTCATTTCACAGAAACTCTGTGAAGGAGGAGAGGAAGCTAATTTGGACATATTCATGATTTACAGGTATTTACAGAGCTTGTGCCATACTGGAGGATTTAATCTTGCAAGATTTTCCTGCCCAAGAGTTTTCAGAACCACTGCAGCTCCCATTATAAAAAGAAAAAAAAATGTGATGATGCTGCTTTCAAATTCAGCTGCATAATGGGTGATGCAATGTTGGCACAAGATATAAATACAAATGTAGAGCACAGGCAAAATCACTGACAAAAAAAGCAGCAAGAAAACTAGAGTGGTTACTAAATAAGGCAAACAATTTTAAAATTAGAGTTGCAATGGGACATTACATCAGAAAGAAACACAGGACTTTCACCAGATGTTTAGCACTGTTTCAACATGAATGGAAACAGCATACCTACTGGATGCCTTGTGGGGTTGCTCATGTTTTTGAGTTTGTTTTAATACAAAAAAACCCCAAGAAAACATTTCAGATTAAATAGACACAGTCAAGAAAGATTACAGGTTTCATGAGAAACTCATCTCTGATACCTTTTCCCCTGTTACCAATTTATCACCAGAATCCAGTCAACAGAAATTTTTAAGAAATACAATAGCTACCATCATTCTTTTTGTATGTGTGTCCAAAAAAACCTAAAAGAATTATTTTAGTTGTATTAAATACTTGCCATTCTACAAGTAATTTTTGTCCTACTGACTTCTCCAGTTTATTTCACCTAAACAAGAATGAAGTTGAATGATTACAAGCACAGTAGCAGAAGTTATATTTGTCCCAGTGCAACATAAAGTCACATGAAAATCAAGGAGCTCCAGTGAGCTCTGAACTTTCTATAGTAAAACAGAAATTACTGAATGGTACAAACTCTGCTTGACATCACTGAGGACTACAAACTATTCAGTTTTTAGTGTTTGGCTCTTGCTGCAGTGCTTTAATTTGCTAATTCACAGCGTCTTCTGAGTTACAAAACTTGTGTTTTAACTGAACTTCAGGAGAGAAAGGGGCTTTGTGTTGCATCTGCATCCTGCAGAGTTATCATCTGACCTTAGTCTCAGGAAAACAAGTGTACAAACGTATAAGTTTAGTGACTCAATGCTGTGAGAGGACTGAATAGTCCTTGCAGGACTATTTAAATTAAAAAAAAAAAAAGAAACAAAACAAAACAACAAAAAAAAAAAACAGAGAGAGAGGAAAAAAAATTATATTAACTTTAGAATTAGCAGATGAAAAATTACTTGCTTCATTTTAGAATGCATCCAGAAGCCTGTTCCATCAACCCCTCATTTGGAGACTTGGTCTTTTAACCAAAAACTTGACATTTTTAGATTCCTGGCAAAAAGAAGACACTACCTCCCTATTATCTCCAGCTTCCAGTAAATCAAAGTATTATTAGCTGGATGTTATTCACTTTGGACTGCAAACAGCAAGTTCTATCCCAAATATCAGAGGAGCGTAGGAGTAGCAATATAGATGGGACTATTTACAACTGCTCAGTAGCTTTGTTATTTCCCAGCATCACCTTGCTTGGTAGCTGGCCAAATCAATATTGAACACCAAACTAATGGACCTTCATCTAAAGAACTTGTTGATACTTAGTTATCAAAGCAAGTGGATAAAAATCCATCATGTAACACAGCAGGTGGAATCCAGGGACAGCAGAAAGCAGGCTACACATCTACAATATCAGTTTTAACGCAAAGCAAGTTAAATGGAGCACAATTTCTTGACTACATTTACAGCATTTTTCTTTCCCAGTGGGCTTAGTGCATTTCATGAGAAGCAGTGAACATTAATCACTAGCAGCCTAAAATAACCTAGTGCATCCTCATGTCAAATTGGGGCTTTTTTAGGAGCAGAGTCATTAAGGGAGTACACCTTCATCCTTTTTGTTTGTTTGCACTGAAAAGAACCAAAGCACCAAGACCACCATAGGACCTCATTAGCATATCAAAATATGCAGTGGTGAAACTCCAGGAGTTTGATCTATTTTGATTGCAAAGTTTTCCCACTTTTTGGAAAGCTTTAACCATCCATGTTCTTTTGTGTAAAAGAGGGGCTGAGTCATCCCGTGTAGGAGTAACTATAAATACCTAATGCCAAGACCTCTGCACAAAAGCTGCAGCACTTGACATACAGCACTTTGGAGACATCCAAATGCTGGCGAAAGAGTACAGTGTGCCCTTTTTAGGAAGGAACATCTGTTGCACTGGCTGAAAAGCAGCTGGCGTGACCTCCTGTCCCCTAAGTAATGTCAATTCACCGGTGTTACTTTTTACAAGCAGCGCTGCAAGATTTCCTCACAGTTTGAGGCGGGAAAAGGTGTTTGGAATGGAAAAAGAAGCTGCCGCCAGAGGATTTGTTCAGCCACTAAAACTTTGTTCCTTTCAGTAAAATATAGTCATTACGTTATCTCATAACAATGCAAATATCTGGTTTTCTTTATCCTGACATTGTATTCTGCACTTCATCTTGATATGGGAGTGGAACACACAAAGTCTATTTGCAACACAGCCATCACCACACTGCATTCCCACTCTTTCATAGTATTCTTCTGATTTCTATGCCTCTGGAGATTAGCAAATATGAAATCAGCTATTTTGATACCCAGCAGTGAAAACTCACATATGTAAATTTAATGCAGTGTTAGGATTGCCTTTTCCTGCCATAATCAGATGTAGGAGTGTAACCTGAACACAACAAGCCTGAGTCAAACCAGGACAACAAAATTAATATTTATAACTAGTTCAAGCAAGGGCCCAAGCACTTCTTACCCCCTGCAGATAAAAGTAAAGAATCTACTCTGAAATCCCATACCATATACTGTAAACAACCATGTTTCATTCCTGCAATATTAATAGACAGTTGGAATAGGTCTTGGGTCTTCACTCACATACCCATTTTTCCCTTTCACATGCACACGAAGTTGGGTTCTTTTTAAACAAAACATGGCTTGATGATAGTTTAGCTTAGTAACTGTTTTCATTTTGATTCCATAATTAAAACCTTTGAGAACATGTAACTAGACTTTTTGTTTTGGTTTGGTTTTTTTGTTTTGTTTTGTTTCTCCTTTCTTCTTTAAAAGACTAAACAAACCTGAATTTCGTAGCCTTTTCTGCCAGGACTGTGAAAGGCATGACAAGAGAAATCTAGATGAACAAATAAGAATGAAAATTTCTGAGAAGCAAGAAAGTCTTAGTTACAATGTAGAAACTCTTCCCTATGATAAAAAGGGGTAGCTCATTACCCTTTAACATACAGAAATTAGAGTGGACACTCATAAGTATTTACACAGATGTTTTTGTTCTGCTCCATCAGGTTTATAAAGTAATCAGCACCACAGTGCTCTGTAGTCTCCTGGGGATCCTGAGGCACGATTTTTTAAACCTTTGCTGTGACAGTGCTCTGCCTGCACAAAATACATGGTACCTCGTAACTGTCTGTGAGGGAGTCTGATAATGCCTACAAGTCCTTTGCCTCAGGCTGAGATTTGCCAAGGAGTGCACAGACTCCAATGTGAAAAAAGGTGAAAAAGGCTCTCATCATCTTGCTATGAATCCAATAAGAATGCTTTTCTTTCAGTCAAAATTACTAAGGGAAACCTCAAACTGCTTCCCTGTCCTCCTCTCCCACAAAGCACTCATATTTCCAACACAGGAAAAGAGAGATTTGAGTAAGCCAAGTTTACACCCACTCTCACCCTGATTCAGGCCACAACACCAAGTATATGATCTAACAATAAGGTTTTGGTCAAAAGTTTACTTTTCTTCCGCAAGATTACAACACTTGATAGGGAAGTGAAATAGCAAAGTGGGCTGCAAAGTAGAGAACCGAACAGCACAGAGCCAGACTTGTGACGAGGTCCTTCCATGGCCAGTGAGAAATACAGCTTCCAGGAGCTAGGAGCCCAGTCTAGCTGTAAGGGATCAAACAAACCAGCAGGTATGACATATACACGGGTCAAAACAGGACATTCAGGGGCAGACTACCCGAGCCAAGAGAACAGAACAGCACTATTTCTGCTATATATTCTCAAGTTCATATACTTCATCTTTTACATAAAATGTTTGTTATTAATCCTTCATAGCTTTTCTTTCTTGAATTAGCCCAATCACCTTCTGAAGTCATCTCAGTCCTCTATCTTTATTTCTCTATATCTTTTCTAGCTTTGTCATACTCTTTTCTGAAAGCAAAGAAAGATGACAAAGAAAGCAAGCCCAGGATATGCACACAACACAGAGATATTCTGAACATAAATGAATTTCAGTTTGGATCGCCATTTCTCTCCTAATTCTGATCAAGAATGGACATTTTGGCTGCTACCTAAACTAATGTTTTCAAAGACCTAGCTGTAATAATTTCACCATTCCTATATTGAATTGTAATAACCAGTTTAAACATTGTAATTGTGTGTATATATACAGCTGGTTTATGCCATGAACATTACTGGGAATTAAATCTGCCATTTTAATGCCTATTCACTGCAAAATCTTTCTGCAAACCTGGAATAACATATTTTGACTTTTTCTACCCTGGATACTACCATGTCAATAGCATTTTTTTCCTACTTTGAATACTACTGCACCATCAGCACACTTTTCCATGCCATTCATCCCTTTTCTTTATCACTTGGGAATTACAGGCTGACAGAGTTCTCAGTGACACTCCAGTTATCTTCAACTACAAAATCAGACTATTATTTGCACTATTCAATCAGCTCCTAATTCACAACAGTACCTTTCCTCTTTAAGGCTTCATTTTGACAAGGTTACCTAATGAAAGAGCTTGTAAAACCTTTCTAGAAAGTCATTTACACAATATCCAGAAAGGTATCTTCATCGACTCTTTCTAATGAATGCAAACAGATTTGTGAAAAAGAGATTTTTCCCTAAGAAAATCACACTGATTTTCCCTCATTCCATCCTATGATTTACAGACATAATAAACCTATTTTTTCTATGCTTTCTATCAATTTCCTTGGTAT
Source organism: Atrichornis clamosus (assembly GCA_013400975.1). Taxonomy (NCBI): domain Eukaryota; kingdom Metazoa; phylum Chordata; class Aves; order Passeriformes; family Menuridae; genus Atrichornis; species Atrichornis clamosus. The sequence continues at coordinate 61,416 of WBMZ01001096.1, forward strand.
GTAAGGAAGACAAGCAAGCAGTATGTCGTCTCAATGAACTCTGTTTCATTTGTATCATGTTTGCCATTGTTCTGGTACCAAATAGCAAATTAAGCAGCTTATGAACTGGAGTTGTAACTATTATATACTATTTGAGTTACCTCAGAACTTTTGGGTGAAAACCAGGTGGTCCTGAAAAAACCATTTATTCATTGCATAAGTTGGTCACAAAAGGTCTTTGCTGCCACTTTGCCTGGAAACAACTCACCTGATCTGTCTCCCACCATGTAGGAAGACTTCTAAGCATTTGGAGAAAGAACTTCAACTAAAAGAATTAACTGAGATCTTTCTGTCATGGCTCTGCAATCTGTGAATCTTCATTTCAGGAGCTGATCTTCTACAGATCTTTTGGATTCTCCTCACGCAGAGGAGAGCTAATATTCCTTTCATATCCAGGATTATGTCACTGTCTTGGTTAGCAGCTGTTACCACCAGCCCACCATTTACCTCTATTTTCACTGGATTTGTAAATGCTTTTGAAGTTTAAGTCTTTGTTTCTATTACTTCTCTTTTGTAAAAACCGCTTGTAAAATGAAAAAGAAACAACCATTGTTTACAGCAGAATGAAATATTTAACTTGAAAATGTCTGAGTTGCTTTGGTGGGTTTTTTTTCATGGGCAGTTTTATCAAAAACACTTCTGTTTAATCCAGCCTTTGATCTCCCTTTTAGTTTTCCTTCTCCTTTACCTCCCACTTTTTCCAGTGTAGGGCTGAGCCAAAATTCATTTAGCATTCACATAGCCTCTAATTAACTAATGCTCATGAGATAAGGAAATGACATAATGCCATAAGTATTATTTCACAAATGAATCAGAAGACCAAAGTCTTCACTAAAGCCATAGTCTGCTTCCTCTCTGCTCCTGAATTGGTCCTCATGGGCTGGTCAAATGCCAACAAGTCTTCCTCTCTGCCACGTGATTCTGGTGTCTTTTCTGCTCCCAGACATTGCTCTTCAAGCTGCTAAATGATAGCTGATACTTTACAGAGTAGCACCTTCTTTCAGCTCATATATTCTTCATATACAGTGACAAAGACTCAGTTTACCATCCCAATGGGAGGAAAGCCTTTTGCAGCACTCAGAATTGTTAGATGCCGTCACTGGGTCAAGGAATATTTTGGAATGTGCAATTCCAGGAACATGGAAGGATACACCAATGATGACTCCAGGATGCAAAATTACTAAGACTTCATGATCTTGCTCTCCTCTAGCACTGTACTTCTTGAAATAATCGCTGTAAGATTCATTGCTCCTCTTTGCTGATCAACCTCTGCTCTTCAAATTGACCAAGCAGAATTCAACTAGTGTTCTTCATCTGCTGTCAGGCACACTTGTCCCCGAGTTGAAGGGAAATGCCCCTCCTGACTTATGTTGAGGTAGACTTACAAAATTTCACTTGCATGGGATTGCGAGTTACACAAGCCCGTGAGCTTGCACAAAAGTTCTTGGGGTTCCACAGGTGAAAACAATCAAAGCAGTCTGAATCCCTAAGATACTGGCATCACTGTTTCTGTGTAACCCAGGAAAGGAGACCATTAATAACTTAAGAATCATCTGAGAGGGGACCAAACACCCTTAGGTATTTGAGCACTGCCAGCTGTCACTGTTCCTGTTTTTCTTTCCCTTCTGAGAATCACCTGAATACAGTCATAAGACATAGTTGCCCTTTGCTATCTCTCATTAAATCATATTTTCTAGAGCACTTCTCAGATGCCTGACCCATCACACAACACATCTGCCAGGGCTTAATGATATAATCTGAAATCACACAATCTTCCCTAGCTCAGTCATTCCTTCCAGAGTTCAAGTTTTCCCCTTATTTTAAAAAAGCTAAATACTAACCCAGAAAAGGTTTTCAGAGTTGTTCCAGCCTCTCTTTGGGACCCTTCCTTATCCCTTTTATTAAATCACGGGACTGTATTTAGATCCAGCAACAGAAAAGAATTTGTTTGGCTTTTCAACGAACCTGTTGACCAGACACAAACACAGCCACAACCACCATTTTTAAAACTAAAAATAAAATCACAGTACAGCTTACATATTTTTCTTCTTTTGAGAGCTGCCAAGGTATTAATCCTAGGACATTGCAACAATAACTTGGAAAATAAAAAAAATGTTAAATAAGACGTCGCAGAAGAAGAAGATTTTTCAAGACAGTTTCACTTTCATGTCACTTTCAACTTAATAAAATATTTGCTTCCTACTTGGTTGGTAAGAACACTTCCAGCTGATTATGGAAACAGGAAGCAGCGCAAAAAGCTGATTTATTGCAAGCAGTGATAAAAAATATAATTGTTTAATAACAGTATGGTCAATTTAGAACCTTTCCCTCCTCCCTTGTGGTTTCTGGAAACAAATACATACCTGCAAATGAACACTGAGAACTGCTTGCTACTGTCTTCTTTTTATGAAATGAGACGTTTATAGAAAACTGAGAGAGACAACCTGCAGTAGGTGTCCTTTCCAAGAGCACTCTGGCTTTAACTCATTCATCTTAAGAGTCTCACATCCCATCGACAATTACTTCTCCGGGCTTTTAAACTTCTTGTTCCTCTGGTTACAGCACAGACTCAATCTCCACTCCCAGCTCAGACCCTGTCCCTTCTGATGTCAGAGTCTACCTGTTTGCAGGTTATCCTGCCTGTAACATGCCTACAGGTACAGCTCTCATGTGTCTTTCTGCCTGTCACTGTAAAATACATTGAGGGCAACCAGTTACTTAAAAATGGCTGTAACTTAAAATAGTCAGGAGGGTGAGAACATCATAGGGTAAGAACAGTAGGTAAAAACAGGTAATTGTCTCAGTCTGTGTCCATTCCCAACCATGGTCAATGACAAATTCTATCAGAGAAGAATAAGCAAAGGCTTACACAGTGATATCCCCCTCACACATTGTCCCAGCTTCCAGCAGTAGGGAAAGGCTCTCTGGCTCCAGGGCCATATGTTTGCATTTATCTTTAAAGTATTATGCCATGGATTCATGTGATCACTTTTTGTACCCAGGTACATTTTTGGCATTCACAACGAACTCAGTTTCAACCAGCTGCCTTCTGCTTTACTCCGTTAAGAACTCTGATTCTCCCGAAATACATGCCCTGGGTTACCGAGAGTCATTCAGAGAAAAGGTTGTGAGATACACTCTTCTCCAGCTCATCTTTTAACCAAAGCCTCATCTCTGCTTCCCTTGGTTGTTCTCTGGAGCTAAGATAGTACCAACTGCTGGAGGCAAGGAAAAGCAAATGAAATATTGGATGCACCAATATCTGTTATGCTGATATATTCTGAGTAAGCTTGAGATATCCCAGGGTCAGTATTTCACCTGAGACTCATTTCTGGACGCTTAGGTGTTTCTCTTTCACACTTTCTCTGGTCACTAAGACCTAAGACCCCTGCCTCGTGAAGGTATCTCTATCCTTTGTTTAGCAACACTGCTAGACTGCAGCAACGCAGCCCCGACTTTACAACAGTTAACTGCCTTAAGTCATAAAGGATAACCTAAGCCTAAAGTTTTTTGGTCCATTTGAAATAAAAGCCCCTACAAAAGCAGAGAATTATCATCCTAGGCAACTGGTTCATTGCGAAGTTGGAGGAAAGAAGGCCAAAACCCAAAGGCCTAGATCCATTTTGCTACACCTTTTCAGTCAGTTTTCCCATGCAGTTACCCAGCTTGCTAGGCTTTGCTTTTATTAGGAAATATAGCAAGGTCACAACTTGAGGTGTTATAGTTTGAAGCCCTCAGTTCAATTCTTTGCTATCAAAAGGCCAAATAATAGCTTATTCTGCTTTTTTTAAAACAATAAACAAAACTGCACCAACAGATATTTGTAATGGGGCATACAAGGTTTAAGCTGTGGCTGTATTAAGCACTAAAATAGATTTGAGTGGAAGAGCCTAACAGAAGGTCCCAAATAAATAACATGATTGAAAGCATTGTGAAAAACAAATTTACATAATAAGGCTGATGCAGCCCAGCTGGAAGATAAGCGCACATACACAAAATGTGTGGAAGATGAGAAGAATTTTAAAGCAAATTCAAATGTGAAAGCAAATCAATGCTTCCAGCTTAAACACATTTCTGTGAGGTAGTGCATTGGCCTTTGATCTGCCTCTTACACCGCTAGCAGTTGTGAGTAACCAATCTGCACATTTTCACCCAAGCTTTTCACACCGCAGTGTGTGGTGGTGAGATTTGGCACAATATGCCTTTACCCAAACATGCAAAGGGAGGAAAAAACCAGAGTGTAAGGGGAAAAAGAAAAAAACCAAAATGCAAATGAGTTTGTGGCAGAACCACTTCAAACTCTTGAGCCAGATTCAGAGGATTAGTGTTACAGTAATACACAAAAACATAAAACAAATGATTACGCTAAGTCCTGACTGTCCTGCAAAGAACCTGTGAAGCAAACACGTGTGACAACTCAAGGGCAAGACAGGAGGGCAACACAAAGATCAGAAACCAAAAGAAAAATTCTAAGTGCCTTCCCAGCTTCACACCAGATTACTCCTTTACAGCTAAGAATTCAACTCAGACTTCTGAACTCCCAGTCTAGGGTTTCAAACATACATTCCCTCTTAGGGAAACAATGACATTTTCAAACAAAGCTCTTTAGGACTTGCCAAGTTTGGTGGTGGTGGTGGTGTAACGGCCTGTTTTTTTTTCAACTCCCTGGATTATTTAAACAACAAACTGGGTGGTCAGGAGTGCCTGCTATACACTGGCTAGTTGCTTGTTGCTTCAAAAAGGAGATGGTGACTGCTAATGGTAGCAGCTAATAAAGTGATCGCTTCAGTTCAAACAGTATGGATGCCTTGGAGATAAAACATCAGGATTTCTTTACTGGACATGGTAACTACCCAGGCAGGTTTAGCACTGCATTTATTAAACAGAGGATGCTTGGAACATTACTCTGTTTCATGGTGGGCCCATGAAGGAACCACTGAACACTTCAGGGTCTATTTTTATACTTAGGGAGACCAGGCAAAGAACCAGACCAGACCTGAATTCACCCTAAACATGAAGACAAGCAGAAACTTCCTATCTTTAAATGTTCAATGATAGATTTTAGTACTTCCAAAATCATTTATAAAGCATAGAATATGTTTAAGAGGAGAAAATGTGATTATTTTACCATTTCCTTGTAAGAAGGTAACTTCATTTTGTAAAAAAAAAAAAAATTAAAAATCAGTATTAAAACTTTAGCATTTACCTGCATCTCTTGTGTTTTTATTGGCTTCTTTTAGGGTTTTTTTAATGGGCTTTTTTTCAGGGTGGGGAGGTTAATGAGGGCAGTATTGTAGTGATGTGATACTATTTCTAAAAGCTATAATTTCTATGAACCTCACAGTCACACTCCAGACATTGTCTTTCACATGAACATTCTCCTTCCCTAGATGATTCACATCAGAATTTTTATCACCTTAAACCATTAAGAGAAGAGACATTGCAAGAGGTTAAGAGTGCAGTCTGGCATTCAAAGAGTAAGGACCACCATTTAATCCAATTTTAAATGATTGAGAAAAATAAGCAAGCCACTAAAGTGGCAAATGATGCCAATTTATTAAGTTTAGCCCAAACTAGAAAAGACCATGATGAAATTCAGAAACACGTAAAAATGGAAAAGATAGTTGGGACACATGAAATTTAATTTTGATAAAGCTAGGATAATAACCACTTTAGAGGAATAATTTAATTTATATTGTTGGGTACCATTCAAGAAAAAGAAGAGGGAAGCACTACAGACAGTTCAGGCAGACCCACCTTCCATGGTATGCAAGGCAGTAACCTGAAAAAAAGACACTTGAATTAAATGTTGAGATTCTGTTAGATATTAAAAGAACAGGTGCTTTTACCTATTGTGAGCCAATTTGCTCTTCAGTGTGTAATGAATCTCTCCTTGAATAAACATTTTTATTCTAAAACCTGGTTAATACAGTCTTCTGGGTGAAGGGCTGATCAAGGCTTGACCAGTGAAGAGTGCGCTATGGGTCTGACTTTGGAACAGAGAGAAAGGAGTCCTGCCTCAACTGTCAACGCTAGGGGAAGTTTTGGTTCACACCTCAATTCATGTAATTCTCACAAAGTTTTCTGCACTACTTGGTAAAGTACTTTTACATATGAGAGAGCATTCAACCTTGCCAATAATCCTTAGCTTCACAGTCTTTGCCAGAGAAAGATAAATTTTTAGGGCTGTGGGTCACACAAGCCAAGGAAAGCACTGGAAAGCCTTGTAAAAAAAAATTTATACAACAACATGGCTACCAGGTACAGATATATTAACTCAGAACTTGCAAAACTACACTAAACATCCACTGTAGCCCAGTGTAATAAAATATTTGTGTGGCTAAGTCTAACAAAGGGGGAAGAAATCCCAAGATCTCCAAGGTGGGAGTTGAAACCCTGGAATAAGGCCAAGGCCTACCTTTCCAGTAATCATTGTCACATCTGCTACCCCTTGACTGCAATGCCAGGTCCATGATCCATGGGCGCTGCATGACCCCTCTGACATGGGCCACAACAGTAGAGGATGCTCTCTCCTGGAAAGGGGGGAGGAGCTTAGGAGCACACAAGCCACGGAGCGCTGAAAGCATGTGAGTCTTCAGACATGAGGGGCAGAGATGGTGCTGATAGATTGGTAACCACTACGGCAACAAATTGGTCCCTCTGTATTGCTGATCACCTGAAATCCAGGCTGCTGAAGCTCTGTAGCAACAAATCTGCCTACACCAGAAGTCACTGCTGCAGCTTATTCATTATTTTGCTTGCCCATTGACAGCAAGATAAAAGCCTCCAGCTCTCTTCCCTCCTCTTCCCATGGCAAAGGTGACCCGGTCCTTCACTTTTGGAGCAACAAAACTGAGACTGAAGTACATCTGCTGCAGCAAAAATGCAGTTTTTCAGCAAAAGTACTGTTTGCTATAGAACAGAAATGTTTTTTCATTACTGTCCATAATGCCTTCCTCCCCACCACCAAGTACCACCACTTTGTCACAGTCCTCTGCAAAAGTCATTTCAGATCAGCACAGTTCTTTCCTCTGACCCGTTGGATCAACCTCCACACAGCAGCTTTTAAGAGACAAGCCTTCACATGTACTGTCAATATTGCTTTACTCTTATGCAAATGTTTCAACAGCTACTTATTCCAGTCAACGAAATAGGTGATAACAATTCAATAAAATAAAAGTGTTTAATACAGCTGTGGTCATTGCTAAGAAGAAAAAGGTGATGGCACTTGATTCTGACAGAGTCGAAACACAATGCTCAGCTATCCCCTTGCATTAGCATTCCCATGCCTTGCCATCTGCCTTCTACACTCCACAAATTGTTCTCCAAATCCTTAAGCAATAACAAAAATGCTAAGAGAGTTCTACTATTGAATTCATGTACATCTTATTTCCTACAAAGCAGGTTTTACCTCTATGCCCACTCAATTTTCAAAAGATAAGGTGCAAAAATATGACTGGCTCCAAACACAAGGTAGCTTCATGGGAGTTTCAAACATGATAAAGAAGTAGCACATAACAACGCTACCACTAAGCTCTTCAGTGAAAGTAACAAACTATTTCAAACCATTTAAATAACATCTTTCACAGCTGTTGAGTTGTTTGCCGGGGCTCTGATCCAACTACTACTACAACTATCAATAGAAAGGCTATGATGATCTCTCATGTGCTTTGGCTGCCATTTTAAAAGCAAGGCGGGATACCCAGATGTAATACAGGAACAAAAGTTTGATGATTATGGATATCATAGTGGATATGAAATCACATTTCAGTAAAGCTGAAGAAAATTAGTAGGATTTAGATGCCTAAAAGACTCCTGTATCTTTTATCCCATGACCAGCAGACAGAAACGACAAAAATGCTGGACAGAAGTTGCGCTCTGCTCGCTTTAATTTCTTTTCACTCGATTAGACCTTGTATGTGTCCCCAGTCTGAGTTCAGATTTACAGCTGAAAATTACAATTTTTTTTTTCCTTACTATTTGACTGCAAGGGGTGGGGATGGAGTGGAAAATGGGGTTTTGCCTGTACCACTCTCTATTCCAGTCCTTTGGCTAAAAGTCAATCTGGTTCACTTAATAAACAGTGTACTGGAAACAGATCAGTGCATCATTAGCAACTGGGCATTTTTTCTTCTTAACTTGTAAATAATATCAGACAACACTGGACTGGATTGAGTGGGATTCATTTGGCTAAATGTAGACATCTGTAATACAGATGTCTACCTCCAACAAGTTGCCTTTGGCTTTCTTGTGAGCCAGTAGAGACCTAGTCAATGGAGTCTGACTTGTCTTGCCCTAAAACACACATATGGAGATAGCCAGGTGAATCATGCACTAAAAATGCTTATTTTTTGCCACTAATTGCAAGGACAACCAAAGGTGAACAGTTACAGACTGGGTGACCAGATGAGTATCACCCAGTCATGCATGTCAGCCTAATGACAGTACAGCAGTCACTTTTTCTCTGAGATGACCACTATTGCCATCTTATTCCAGACAATCTCCTCAGAAAATGTCTTAAGTCATGCTATGTTCCCCTGAAAGTAGAATCATTAGTTTCTTCCAGGGCCTAAAGTACTATGAGGTAACAAGCTTTCATGACTGAGATGGAATGAAATATGCTCAGCATCACAGCTTAGTCTCTCTGCACTATTTGGGAAAGAGATTACATGAAAAAAACCCCACTTTCTTGTAAGCAAAAATGAAGTATTCTACCTGATTGGCAAAAACCTGAGGACTGTCAACTGAAAAGATATATTTGCAAAAGCAACATTAAGACACCAATACACCTTTTATAAAAGTCACAACTGAAAACATACACAAGGTAACAAATATTCAATCACCTGTAACATAGACTTAACTGATAAAATCCATCCACCTGTATTATCCAGCTGCAAGAGGTGGTATGGTAAACACTGCAGCTGCCCTCTCGTTGAAGGGCAGTGCTGACTTCCAAAGCCACACTCATGTTCTTGCTCAACCCCAACTCCATAGGAAAGGGCCTGGTATATTCTTCTTGTATATGGTGGAAAACACTTCTGGGGGTTTGCCTTAGCACCACAGTCCCCCAGTCACCGGCTGGTAAAAATAATGGATAAGTATCTCTTTACCCCTTGCAACTGTGTTCATAAAACCTAGGCTTGAAAGAGATCTATTTGAGATAAGCAGGAAAGATATATGCAACAGCTGCAGCCATCTCTCACTCCCTTCAGTGACTTCTTCTTCCTTGGATTATCCAGCAACAATTATCAAGCAAGCAGGGCAAGAGCAGTTCAAACAGATTATCACATCCAGAGGGTAAATGCCTGTTCCTAAACATCCTTTTCTTCATGACTAACACAGTAGAAGTTAATGTCTTATTAGGGATTTTTAGATGATTTATAATATACCAATACTGTTTCTCCATTCCTAGAGAAGATGTCTTATAAACGTGCTTCTGAACAGGCTTTCTTTTTCAAACAAATTTTGATTAGGGGTGATTTATTTAAATATGCATTACACATTAAATATGTATATACATAAATACAAAAATAACATGAACTCCAGCATTATTCCCTCTCTCTTCATATGAGCAAATCTGCTCCAAAGTAAGAGAAAAGGGGAACAGTAGAAGGCCTAGTTATGCAAACGACTGGAGTTCATTCCCACTCATTACTTAGAAATGTGTGGTCTGTATAAAATGAAGGATAGCTGAAAAAAAGTTGGAAATATTAGTCAAAACATTAGTAAATTAGTGGCAATAATACTGAAGTAAAAATAGAGATTTGTTTGTATAGACACTTTGTGACCCAAAGTCCTTTCCCACGGCCATGAAATAAACTTGCATATTTTGAGTTAGTTTCATCCATCTGTGCAGTGCAGCAGTCTTAAGAGTCAAGACTTTCATCATTTGTGTTTTCTGTGTACATAAGATAATTTGCAGCCCACAGCTTGATGTAGTCCTGTACTTCATACCCACACTCAGTAGTATGCATCCACAAAAGTAAATTCCTGCAACATCTCAAAAAGAAAAACTTTTCTGAGGGTGGAGAACAGACCAATGATGAGGACAAAACTGAAGAATATTCTACTTCTTCAAAATTGCAAGTGCTACACAAAGGAGCAAAACCTGACCATACATACTGCTCCTTAACTATATTATTACCAACTAAATAACTATGAGGGAAATTGGCACACTCACTTAAAACACTGCAATCTGTAGGTACAAGATGGAGTTTTGATAGTTGTCAACTAACAAAAAGGTTTTAAAAGAGAAGCATTCTGCCATAGCAGTATGGTGAATTCATCTGCCAAAGCCTAAAGTCAGCTGAAGATCCAGCATAGACCAATAAGGTCCTAGGTAGAGTATAAGTCTGGCAGTATTCTTGGCAGATCTTGGCAATCGAAGCTAACCTACATGCCATGCTCTTCAAGGATCATAAATCAAGCTCATTTTGGATAATGGGGAGGTGTTGGCAAACTGCTACATAACACTTGTCTCATGGCCTACACCTATCATCCAGCCTGGCACAGGAGGAATGCATTCAGCAGAACAAGAAGAGACTAAGTAGCTGGAAAACCAACATGCTAAACAATATCTGGTTTTATGTGAAGATTCACAGGTATCATTCTATCATATTTTGTCCTTTTCAAAATACATCACAAAGCATAAGCATCTGGCTGACTACATTTCCCTCTAACATACACAGATCTCTCAGAAGTAGGGAAAAAATCAAGCTGGAAAGGAAGAGAAAGGAGGATGAGAGAAATATGACAATTAAAAACACATCATCTGATCCTAAATTCATTTAAACAGTCCTTGCAACTTGACATTAGAAGCATATTATACAAATATATACACACAACTGATGTACTTTATTTCTCTTCACACCTACTTATTTAATTTCCTGCTTCTCAGCCACCTCAGAATACTGCATTGTTCAGATGGCAAAGATTGGAGCTATATCAAAAATACAGCACATATACATTTACATAAGCCTTTTCAAGCTTTGGATTTTTCTTTTTCATAATAAAATATGAACTATTTCTGACCTTTCTTTTCTTTCTGGTTGTGGCTAGAAGTAGTAGGATGACAGTACCTATATATATTCTCAGAAATGCCCTGCTATGCATCTACAGGCAAGCCAGAACTAGGAAATAAAAGAAAGGAAAAACGCTCATGGGACGTCCAGTCTAAACTTTGCTTTCTCAAAAGGTTTAGACAGCTTATATACTCTTTTGGATTATACTGGGGATGTCTACTTTAAGAAAACAACCCTCCAAACATCCAAACCTTACAATTTCCTCATCCATCATGGTCACTGACTGTTTATAAGCTGTGAACACCGCTGCAGTTTATACAAGGGCCTGTACCAAAGGTGGTCCCTGATCACAGCAGCTCACAATCCAAAATCCTGGACTGACGCAATCAGTCACTAAAGAGACAAATAGGTCTCTGGAAATAGCAACAAGAAAAGCAGATGAGTTGCTGTACTTCAGTATTCCCACTGACTTTTTGGACAAAAGCAAAGAGAAATTGTGGTGGTTTCTGTGTCTCTGGCATATGTGGGAGTAGCACCTCCCAAACAGTACTGATAGTCAGAAAAGCAGTTAACAGGAGATCTACAGAACCTTATTAAGCAGCATTTTACCTTTATTGCCTTTGCAAGATTTTCGAGGCTGACAGTATAAGAATTGCTGTAAAAAACAATTAGGGACAGGAATAGGTAAATGCTTAGAAGAGTAAAAGTAATAATACATAAGTATTAAGGGTTAAACTGGCTTGCAGCAGAAGTACTCTTTTCAAGATAAAAAGTACACCATTAAAACCAAAATAAGATACAAACAGATTATGCAGTCAGAAATGTCAGATTTTCAGATAGCCCTCCTGGTAGGCCAAAAGAGAACACAGAAAAAGCCCTGTAAAGATATTCTGCTTGTTCCCTGAAGCAAGCAACCTTGGGTTGAACCCACCAGCCTTCAACCAATACAGGACACTAGATAATTTTGTTACAAAAGGAGTAGAAGGGGAGAGAGAGAGACACACAATGTCAAAAGACCAACAGGAACAATGCAGGGCAAAATTAAGATTGTTCTCAAAATAGTAAGGAAATTAAAAAAGAGCCATCACAAATATTTATGTTGCTTATATGAAGCTTAAAAATAAATTCTGGCATTTGTCCAAGATCTGGGAGGGGACAAATTAAAACCAATGTCATAGCACACTTGCATGCAGTATCTCCATTTCAGGGATGCATTTTGCCAGAATCGGCTGCATATGTATTGGTCAAGCAGAGATACAGACAGTACAACGTGTCCCAGTGCATTTAGCAGGAATGAAAATACCAGAGGTAAAAGCACCATTCTCATCTCTTACTGAAGTCTGGGTTAGTTTTTGCCATTGATTTCTATTGCCAGGGCTGGGTTGCAGTTTTGTGTTGTCACAGAAAAAACTGTGGACCAGGCTCCCAAACCTGGCTGTGCTCCAGGGCTCAGCTTCTCAAAGTCAAGATTGTTGCTGCTAAAATTTGAGAGTGAACAGGGGCAGCTTTCATGGAAACAATCACATGGGCAACACAAGAAAATGGAAACCACCTCCTCCAGCTGCCTTCCTGCAATCAGGCAGTGGATGGGTTGATGCTCACTGACACATCCAAGTCACAGGAAGTTTGTGGGTTGCCAATTACAGTTGGAGGGCTCAAGCCTTCCCTTCACTGTGAATGGCAGAGCTCATGAATGGGGGTAAACTGCAACCTTTCCTGGGCAAGCTGCTTCTGTCATGGGGCGTCATGCACCACAAATGGGAATTGAACTCACTCTCTTTCGCAGGGTAATATTTTCTCATACAAAACTGGATTTGTTATCGTATGAATTTGTCAGAGTTTATGCTTTACTAGGGCACAAAGCAATGGTTTCTCCCACAGGCACATAACAGAAAGAGTTATTGCAAACCACTTAGTGATCTGCTTAATGATTTAAAGGTAGTTTATAGCTATTACAGTTGCATGTAACCACCTGTTTTCACTGAATAAAGAAAATCCTTATGAGTAAACAATAACATAAAGGGTTCCTCTTCACAATTTTTCACTCTGAACTTTGTACCTAGAAGACACAGCAGAATTCACAGAGCAAAAATCAAAGTTTTCAGGTTATGCCATTCCAACTTTGTTGCTGCTTCTGCACTTGCAGGAACTCTTGGCACATTTTTTTAACATATTATTTAAGGATTGAAAGCATCAACACTACCTAAAAACATTCAGGGTTTCTTACTGTTCAGGAGTACATCTAGTGCAGGTAGCTTGGTTGTGTCCTGGGCATGGGGAAATGGCTGAAGTCTCAGCCAAGAGGCCATGAACTGGCAGCAGCCTTTTGTTAGGACCTTCTGCCTAACAGAGGGCATGGGGACCTGCAGCGCTGGCCTTGGAGGGGCATCTGTAGAACCCAGTGAACAACAACAAAGCTCCAGCCCAAATATCACCATTTGACCAAAAGGCAAGTGTAAGAGGGGTGAAAAGCACATGAAGAACTGTTGTACTGACTGTAACAGTACAAAACCCCAGTGATTCCTTTGTTCAGGGTCCCTCCCCCGAGGCGCCCAGCTTGAGCTGTTATTGTGTTGCTGCACCATGATTAAATTACTTAAAGGAACCCGACATCTGAGACTCAGCTATAGAAAACTTAGCTTTGGTCGAGCCTGTGAGAGAAACCTGTCTGATTGCATAAGAGTGGTGTGTGTGAGGAGTCCAACGGGGCCACCCACTGTCAAGGGGCTTTGGTCACAGCAGCAAAAATATGGAGTGGTGGGACTGTAATTGCCCGTGGTCCTGGATGGTCAGAGAAAAAACTTTCCTTAAACTGACAAAGTTTCTGGCTTTTCAATTTTGGCATCCTTTCTAGCTCATTGAGTAAGAGTACACAAGCCAAATTTGCATGCCAAGTGATAGAGCTTAGTCACTTACAAGAAAGGAATTTTAAAGCCTTTCCATCAGATCATTGCCCCTGCACACTTCAACTTTACTAAAACTGCTTTTTCATGGATAATGGTACATTTCACTTGCTACTGTCTAGATCCGAAGAGGTCAAAAACGTGAAAGAAGGTATTAATTTAATAGGCAAAACCTGTTTCAACTTACATTCTTTGTTAGTTGTTTTTATTTTTACTCTCTTTTCTTTCCACTAAAGTTATTAATGTCAGTTCCCTTTTAGTCAATCTTGCCAAATGAGCAGCTGTATGTCTGCTAACAGGATAAAACTTACTAAGTCATTTATCTTACTTTCACATTAAATTCCCTTAGACTTACCACTAACTTCTCACATTTCAGACTAGAATTTAACACCAGGCCTGGATCTTCTCCCAGGTCAAAAAAAAAAAAAAAAAAAAAAAAAAAAAAAAAAAAAAATAAAAAAAAAATTTAAGGAAACCCCCCCCCTTTTTTTTTATTTTTTNACTATTGCAGGATTCCCTCCCTTTTTGTTATATTTTGTACCGTTAGCCTATCACCCAGTCCTACCCCTATGGTATTAAGCTCATTCAGATAATACAGATTAATACATATTCAGGGCCTTAAACCCATCCATAAATGAAGATTAAAAATAACTAGAACAAGATGGAAATAAACCAACTTGCATAAAAAGCATGCAAAAGCCATTCATTACTAAGCATTTTTTGGTTTTTCACAGGAGAGATAAATGTTCACAAATAATTTCAAGGAAGACTTTATTTACAAGAAACTTCCTGCATTACATATGAAAAATCATGAACACCAATACACGCAACTTAGGCAGAAAAAGTGGTCAATAAACTAACAGTAAAAACGACTAGGAGACCCTCTGGTGAAATTTTCTTTGCAACACTCAAGTTGCTACATTATATTCTTGATGGAATTTGATCAGAGGAATCTCTCTTCTGCAGCAACACTGAGCTTTTGCTTAAGAATCAATCAGTTAAATATGTTCTATGCAGCCTTTAAAACAACCCCTTCTGAAGGTTGTTCTTTTGAAGCTGGGTAATTCATGTGCAGCAATACAAATGACAACACAAGATGAAAACAAATAGCACATTACACTGAGCCAGTCAGAGGACACCAGTGGGTGAAACAAACACTCAAATCAAGATTGCACATATTCCTAATATTTTACTACTTCACTGCTTTGAGGATAGCTTTCATAAGTATGCTTTTTTCAAAAATGACTATTTTTTCCAAGCAAAAGTGACCACTGAAAACAAGCACAGTGGTCACTTTGTGACACAAACATTTGACAGGAGAAAAGGCCATTGTAAAATCAGAATCTAATTTGCCTAATGCATCCAAGCCATAAGGACATCTTGTATAAGGTCAGGAATGCCATCAGGTCAAAGATATTGTGGGCAAGGGGAAAATAATTCAAATTCCCAGACAACTACCTATTTCAATTCTCTGGAGAACAGCTAAAGTAGGACACTACAAAATACTAAACATTCCCTAAAGTAACTGGGCCTCCAGGAGATCATAGGAAGGGGAATTGACAAATAAAAATATGCAACAAACTGGAAGTTTATGACCAGGCATTTAACTTTCGATCACCAGCAGAACCATACCAACTGTAACTACCCTGCTGCTTATGTTAGTGATGCTGGGTATGTGGGAGTGAGGGTAACATGACAGAGTATGCACCTTTCCTCAGTTTCTGGACCATATGAGTTCAAGACTAACTTCCACACTTCCACACCTAAAGTCATATAGTGAGTATCTCCTTATAGAGTGAAAGGAAGAAAAGGCATTTTGTGTCAAAAGAGCTCTATGTCTGCAACCTATTATTCCACATTTCTTCCAACATATTGACAGGCACTTTTGGTATGAATTAGGGCACTGGATTAGCATTATGTGCTGCCACCCAAACTAAACACAGCATCTGTAAGTCTCCCAGGAGACTGTGTTCTAAGAGGAGGTTATAGGTTTGGAACATACTCAGAAGCCACAGCCAGTATAATTGTTTTGACTTTAGCCTAGAGAGTTTTCTACTGGAATTTGCTTTCAGTGTTTCCTGATGAAGTGCCCTGCTCATTCCTTCCTAAGGTTAACAAAATGCAAGGGTAATTTAGGCGCTCCCCAGTTTGGACAGGATAAGGTGACTGTGTGTATGTGTGTGTGTGAGTGTGTGTGTGTGTTCGAGATTACCACACAGTCTGATATTCCTGCATGCGTTCTAAACAGGAAAACCACTAAGAAAAACAAGCTGTTCCCTATTGCAAGTTTCTACAGCAATACTCTAGCATTAAGCATATTCTCCTAAAATGTAAATTTGTCCCAAGAAGTACTAATAAACTTCTACAGCACAGTTTGCCATAATGTATTTAGTTTATATAACTCCACAAAAAAAATGTTAGAGAGTTTGAAAAACAGTCATGTTGCCTTGTCTGCTGCTTCTTTCCACCTGAGAAAACAAACTCTATGATTAACCAGGAGTGCCAGAGAAAGCAAAAATATTCCTATCTATCATTACCTGCCTTTTGAAATTATTTTTTCCTAGTACAAAGCTAGCTTTTATCTCTGTTTGGCCATTCACTTCCTAAAGTGCCATCACTGGGAAATGCAATTATTTCTTTCAGATAAAAGTTCCATGGACTGCCTCTCAAAATTGTGGACTCTGGTATCAAAGAATCATGGGAAGGCTTGGGTTGGAAGGAACCTTAAAGATCATCTAATTCCAACCCCATATCCCCCACAGGCAGGGACATCTATCACTACACCAGGTTGCTCAGAGCCTCATCCGGCCTGGCCTTGAACACTTCCAAAAGTAGGGCATCCACAGCTTCTCTGGCTGACCTGTTCCAGCATCTCATCACACTCTGAGTAAAGATCTTCCTAAGCTCTAACCTAAACCTACTGTCTTTTTGTTTAAAACAGTTCCCCCTTATCCTATTTGCCCATGTAAAAAGTCACTCCCTCTTTTTTATAAGCCCTCTACAAGTACTAGAAGGCCACAATGAGGTCTCCCTGGAGCCATCTTTGCTCCAGGCTGAACAGACCCAGCGCTCTCCACCTGTCTTTTTAGGAGAGGTGCTCCAGCCCTCTGACCACCCTGCTGCCTACAAGTGCCATGCTCTGTCCAGGCCTAAATCTGCCCCTCCTGAGTCTCCAAAAGGTTTAATCTGCAAATGAAATCTCTTTTTGAGAAACTGCAGTATCAGAGAGAAATACATCAGGGGGCAGACAGTAAAGCCAGGCATATTCCTGCGACTGAATATGTAAGAGCAGCAGTGAAATGCCATGCATCACTAAGAGTTTGCATGCAGTAAAAGTAATTCTCAACTCTGCCAAAACTTGAGAAACATGCTTTTTTGAGATACTCTACTTGAAAAAGAAATCATATTTCTTTGCCATTACAGAATGTATCAGAGGAACAAGTTCATCAAAGGGCTCAAGATTTAAGATTTGCATCCTTTTAGGGTTTAGCATGGTGCACTACAGTTTAAGAAACAGAGGTAAAGCAGAATTTAATCAGCCATTGTGCTGTAAGTGTACTAACTGAGCCTCATTCAAAATGCTATTTATTTCATTTGGGCACTACAGAATCTCTACTTGGATTCATAAATGTGACCAGCCAGGCACTTTGACAGCTGTTTCACCACAGCAACCAAGTTTCTGCCTGGGCCATAAACAATATATTTGGCCTTTTTCATACATGCCGGCAAAAGAGCATCAGTGAACTTCAATAAAAGCAGTTACCTTGCTAAAACTTAAAATGGGATTTTTTTTTCATTGTTTTTATAATGGACAATCTCTGTACTGAGCAGAAAAAACTCAAAGACTCTACAACGACAAAGCAGGAGATAGTTGCTCACCTAAGAGTGTGAGAAGAGGGGTGAAAAAAAAGTAATTTCTTTTAAAACCTGGGAAGATGGGCAGAGGAGGACTTCTGGACAAGACCTCTGCCTTCAGCTCACAGCTGAAAACCTCCAAGTGACCTCAAGACACAAGTACCTATGGGCTACCACACAGCTGTCTAGCTACATTGCCCAGTAAAAAGGCCCCAGACAGTTTATAGCACAATATCTGATACAACTTCCTCTCCCACTTAGCTGCACTACCAGCCCTTACAGATTTCACAGTACTTAACTACTTGCACCACAGGTCCCCTCTGGAAAGGAGGCGTATTTGGAAGCTTCATTTTGGTCATATTGTGCAGCACAGTTTTGAACTTGACTATAAACCCACCCCTGAAAGATAATCTTCCTTGTTCTTGGTGAACCTTGCAAAAACCTTTGGAAAAGCCAAAGACAACTCCATGGTCATTAACAGTATTTAAATCTTGATACAGAAAATGCTCAGCTCAAAGATGTCACCAACTCCTAATACTCTTTTTGGTATGCCTAAATCCCTGTACTTAAGAGGTGATGAAAAGAGTTATGCAGCTAACCACAGCTCTTCCCTTGCCCATATGAGCTACACAGGAAAAAATGCAGCTTCTCTTGTCCCTGGCTTATTTTTCAAGGTGAGAAATCAGCTCTACTGAGTGCCAGATAAAATGCATCCAAAAGGAGATGGTTGATCACGTTACAAAATAAGGTAACACAAAACACTACTTCCTTATTTTTGTTTTTATCTATTAAAACACGCTAATTTTGCTCTATTGGAGGGGAAGCAGGCTGTGCTAATAGATTATGAGCAGACTTTGCATAGTTTTGGAACACAGAACTGTTCAGGAAAGCATGATCTTGTAAATAAACCCATCTGTGCTTCATGATCACCCCACCTATCCCACAGCCTTTTAAGGCTGCACACATGTTATGACTGCATCTGGCTGGGCCTGACAGTTTCTCCAGTTGGCTCCACAAAAGGGTAAAACAAAGCTATGTAAAACAAGAAAAAAGAACAAACCCAAAGATATCAACACTTGCTCTTGGTCTGCAGTCATCATTCCTGGTAAAACTATAGAGGAGCTTTAGTTTTGCACTGATGATAAACTTCCTGCTACAGGCTGGAAGAGGTCAGCACTTCCTTTGTCTGCCAAGTGGTCCAAACCCAGTGAAATTCTAGGTAATCATGACCAAGTTTTCACAAGTGTTGCTGCTGGGAAAGCAGTCCCTGCTTCAAGTATTATCTCTACCCTGTAACACCACCAGCCAAATCTTTACATAGAGATGTTAATTCACAGGCAGACAACACTCAGAAGAAAGCATATGATCAAGGTGACACCATCTCTACATCACATGTGACTGAGACCACATGCATTGCTACATAGTCTCTAGAAAAAAGTTAGAGTATTATGAATTAAAAAGAAAATACTTTAGTACATGCATCCCCCTCAGATGAGATCACACAGCTATAGAGAGAGAAACAAACATGATCACAGACCTTGACTGAAATTGGTGAACACTAGAGATGAAATTTGTGTGAGATCAGCAGCCCAGAGTACCTTTAGAGGCAACAGTGATGCATGGCAGACAAAGACCAGAAACATACTCATAAAAATGCAAATTTTTGGCTACAGAACTCAGCAATGAACACAGCACAGCTGTGCAATTTCTGCTGAAAAGTCAGTGTTTTATTCCAAACCTGTCTGTACAAATATGAGCTCCTCTCTCACACACCTTTATGCAAAGCCTGTTACTTCTCAGTCCCATCCTTCCCATAAGCTATGTCTGGATCCAGGAAGAATTAATATTATGAGTAACATGAAACTGCTTAAAATAACCACAGACCCACCAAGATAAAGCTCTCTAGAAAATATAGATGCTGTGTGTAGTTTAATCATTTGCCAACACTGCTGATGGTGTTTGCAGCTATTAGAGCATTCACTCTGCACACAGACAACAGTGATTGGTAGCAATAGGGAGCCCAGTTGGCTGGCCCACAGTGGGGTAAGAACCTAGACAGTGCTTCTTTAATAAATGCAGGAATTCTTCAAGGGGCTTTCAACATCATTACCATTACACCTTTGTGATAAGTCAAGGAAGATGTCTTTTGACCCTGTATAAATCTGCAGGCACAATGTGCTTTAGTGTCTCTATCAAAATCTCATCCTATACACTAATAAATCTATCCTAAATATTAGGGGAGCCCACGTAAGCAGGAAACAACCAGGGTAATTACTGAAAAATGGAAGCAATGTTTCCTTAGAGTCACTACCTTGATCACAGCACATCTTAAGCCCATTGCTCCAGTCTTTTGAACACCATCAAATGACTGCAGTTTCCAAGAGAAAACTCTGCATTTAAGCCACAGACCCAGAAAATAAGAAGACACTTGTAATGCCTCAAAACCCATTTGTTTTCTTAGTCTTCTTGGATTCTATTCCCTTCTGCAATCTTTGCTTCTTTTCCTCTTAGTACCACATTCCATTTTCTCATATTTTTGTCTGCCATTCCTTATACCAAAAAAAACCAAATCCGTTTACAAAAAAGGAAAAAAAAAAGCTAATGAGATTTAAACTTTGCTTCCTTTTACTCCAGCAAAACTGACAGACAGTTGCCACACAATATACCTATCTGCTCTTAATGGTTTTATCATCATCGAAGGAGAGAAGATCTGTAGTGGCAGCAACATCATCCCCTGACAGCTGGAAGAAGAATGGTCCAGCAGTGAAGCACCTCCTGAGAGACAGAAGGGATCAGCTATGCATTCACCTGAGAAAGTCAGCAATGCTCCTGAACTTCTCAACTGTAACAGCCATTTTCTACTACGTGTATCAGTCAAACCTTCATAGGTTGTTTAAATTAAAACAATACAGCTTTTGGAGATGACACCTGAGGCTCTGTGAGTAGGGGTATTACTACCTATGCATTCTAAGGAATTAAAGTTTCTTAGCTAGTAATCATCAAAGCAGTTCCAGTGAAGATAGGTTAAAAAAAAAAAAAAAAGTAAAATAAGAGTCATAAAACTGTATCGTTCCTTTACATCTCTATGCCCACCACAAAACCAAAAGAAAGGCATTTTGAAATCCCAAAGCATTTCATTCTCTGTTCACAACCAGAAAAACATGTTTTCTCATGAATTACCATAATTCTAGCAACCTGAGCTATAATTTGGTAGCCTGCCCTGTACAAGAGGAAGCTCCAAGCTACATGCATGCTACAAACCTTCTGAGATCCACTTAGTAACACAGATATGAGGAAATATGGACCTTAATAGTCAAATTCAGTAGCAGCAATAAGAAGAGTAGCTACTGTCCTGAAAGGGAATCACAAAGAGGAAATGAGTCATGCTCAAAACATGGACACTTATCAATTGCAAAACAATCAAATGTCAGTTTATTTGCAGACTGCAACTCTTTTAGTGTTCTGTTTCACTAGAGTTTCCTGAGATCAAATCCATCAAAAATTGCAGAAAACTGGTAGAGATCTAATTTGTCAAAGACTTCTCAGTCCTTCCATTTTGTGCCTCTAGCATACTAGAACTACATGTTGATAAGACTGTGTCATCCAGCAAGGTCTGGCACGGGCATTCGTTTAATGAGCTTAACCCACAGAGTTCTGCTGTGTTCCATCTGGACTGGACACCTTGTGTACCTAGAAGAGTTTGTGAAGTTAGCACGTGAGGTCACGCACAAGTCCGAACAGCTTGATTACAGGCAGTCCTGAACTGACATTCTTATACCATATAAACCCATTTGTTACCAGTGGCACAAATGAACAATGATAAAGAGAATATATTAAGGATGCTACTGCAAACAACTCAATTTGCCATGGAGAGGAATTCATCAGACATACAGTAAATTAAAGGAAAAAGGAAAGCCTAAGTGAAATATTTGTATATTTTGAGCCCACATATTTTATCACCCATTCCATCATAAATATATGCAATTAAGGAGAATTCCAATTGGAGTTTGTGGAGGGGGGTTTTTTTCTTTGTTTTTCAGGGCTTTTGTTTTACTAGCTGTTGCTTAAGGATAGAAGTGATCAAGACCCCATTTCCACTCCTCCAGAGTGTGCAGGGCTCTCTTTGATACTTCTAATGTAATGCAGTTTCATGGATCATATCACCTTTCCCATGAAAGCATAGGGATTATCTTCCTCCACTAGTTTGCATTCTCCCTTACAAGAACAAACAACATTTCCTGCTATTCTTCCAACATTGAAAAATAGCTGCTTATATTACTCAGAAAACCAGTAGTCTTGTTTGTTTAACCAGCTGTTTTGCTTTAAGTTGTTGGTATTTTTAAGCATGTTTAAATGTTTCTCTTGCCTATAAATACCCAATTTCCCAAGGTTTTTCCAGAAGAATAGGTTTTACCTTTGCATTCCCAAGATTAGCTAGAAATGTTACAATAATTTAAAGAGTTTCTTGGGCATATGTAGCTCTTTAATGAATTCAATGTAGTATCCAAAAACTACAAGAGCTAGTGTGAAAGCAATCATTATTGGGTTAAGATAGTAAGGCATGTGGCTCCTCTTCATCCAAACTCAATAAGTTGAAGTCTGACCAGATGTGCTCAATGGAGAAAGACCAGGATTAGTAAATTCAGAGATGTATTTTCTAAGTAAAGGTAATCTTATAGGCTTACATTTTCTTTAACAAGCTTTTTCACAGCAGAAATTAAAGGTTGTTCCAGAACAAAAAAAATGTGCAAGATATGTAGTCTCTTCCCAGAGATCCACACAATTTAACAGGATAACATTTCCTCCTCGGTGCCTTTATTTATTTTATTTTCTCTCAACAGCCACACACAAAAGGTTGATAGAGTCAAACAATTAATTTTCTCTCCCATTCTCACAGTTTTTAGGTACAAAAAAGCTTCCTAGAAAAGTTTATACATTTAGGAAAATCTGGACGTGCTGTAATCTCAAAACAAGACAGTGCTAAGTTATATCCATCGAATTTAGGTCACACTCATCTACATGGAATAAGTCCTTCAGTAAGGAGGATATGTAAATGATACAGGGAAGGGTTTGTAAGACATATGGGGTTTAAAAGATAAATGTCCTTCCTATGTAAATTTCAAATCCATTCTATAAATTTTTAGTGTAGAAGAAAATGGTTGTGCTTACTCTGAAACAGAATGGCACCTGGGTGACATTTATTCAACAACAGCTGCAAATGAGGGTAACTACAGTTCTAGCAAGCTCTAGATGAAGAGCGTCAGAGGAAAAACAGACCCTTTCTATGTCTCATGCTGGAAAGCACTCTCTGTATCCCTAGGACCATGACACGTGAAATTAAGTTATCCCACTGCTGCTTTCAAGCCCAGATGAAATCTACAGGGCTCTTCAAATTCAAGAGCCAATTACTTCTTTGCAGACCCCATGTTATCCTGCCATTCCCATGCAGATTGTATCATCACTCCCTTGTGTAGTCACAACTAAACACTTAAACACAACACCAAACCTGCTGCTCCTACTAAAACAAGACATTGTCTCCTTGGGAATAATACATATAGCAACAAACCAGGTCAAAAGAAGAAAGAAACCCCTCTGTCTGGTCAAACATAAATAAAATGTATTTTCCTGGGACCAGGCCTTGAAGGTCTGATGGTGCTCAGACTGACAAATCATGCCAAGTAAGAAGTTCTGAGCTTCTACCTGTCAGGAAATCAAGCATCTGAAACCAAAGTAGCACCATTTTGATTGGCTGAATAATTTTTTTAAAAGAGTGGGATTGCAGTAAGGCCCAAGTAAGGAAGGACAGGAATGAACTGACCTTGACATATGCTAGGTAATGCTCGCACTTTTCCTGCATGTATGACAGTTGTAACTTCTCTGTGATCTGCCCTGCTGTCTCTCCAGAAGTCACAAAATAAACTCTGGGTTGCTGGCTCTTTTCCTTCTTTGCCACATCAGCAGTCAAGTTATAATTCAAACCTGTTTCAAAAAGGAAGAAGAAGAAAACAAAGGATGTCAGTGAACAATAGTTATTTTCTAGCCACCTATCAATGGATCCTGTTGCCTCCGGGGCATCTGTGCTTGAAGAAAGGTCAACCCTCGCAGGCCCTCAATCAATCACTAAGTTTCCTGTGGCTACACAAAACCAGCTCCATTTAATAACGTACTCCCACGTTTTGTGTTGCTATTTTTCCCAGCCCATCCTTTCCCGTAGGAAATTATGTGTAATACATCTAGATATGCACACTTAACACAAAACCTCCTCCCGAAAAACCCTGCAAAAATCTCTAGAAGATGTTTAAACTATGCTCCTAACTGAAAAAGTAAAAACACAAGACAAACAACAGCAACAAGCTCAAGCTTTGTTTTCCTTATAAAACATTAGAAACCATGCAAATGTCAACCAGGATGTGGCACTTCCTGACAACTATTTTTTTGGATTTGCAGTCATCTTAGCATTTATACCTTAATGAGAGTATAATTTTCTTTTCCCCTCCTAAGCTTTGTTGCTTCTAAAAAGCAGTATGGGTGGGGAGAGATAACTGGCCAATCTTATCACTGCTGGTGGTGTAAGTTCCTCCTCCTCACTGCAGCAGGAGATCAGGAGGCAAGTTTTTGCTAGCAAATTAACTCTTCTAAGTTATGCCTTCAAACATTTGTCCAGCAGCTTTAAGTGAGTTTTCTCACTTTTTACTGGGGATCTACCCACCCAACTTCACATAATGAAAATAAAACTCTGGCATGGATTTAATGAGCTCAGAAGAAGGGCTCACTTCTTATAAAGGCTATTCCTTTTCCATAACTAAAGTGAAATGCCTAAAAGCTTTGGTTACAGCTCCCTCTGAGAAATTTTTGCTCATACCTTCAAGAAGGATGCCACCCAGCAGACCAGGTGAATTACTCCAGCCAGTAAGAGATGCACCAAGTAAATGGCAGCATGCATTTTATAATGGATTTTCATCCTAAATAGCATATATGTATTTATGATTCAAGAGTAATCCCTGCACAGGACTGAAGGCAGTGAGGAGTGAGAAGAGATTAAGATCAGGCTACGGTATCCCACAACCTACAACAGGAATCACAGCTGGCTGTGCTAATGGAGGGGTTACTCACTCTGAACCACTTAGCACATCCCTTCCTCACCCACTCAGATAATGACACAGCACACAAACAGCAGGAGGCAAAATGCTCATCAGGAATAAGCACATCTGCAAGTGCTTGTTAAACTACTAGCTATAGTACTGATTTGCAGGGGGTAAGTGGGAGGCACCACATGGAAAAAATGAAGACCTGACTAAATAATAACAAAAAGCCATTGGAAAAGGAATGTGTTTCTTTGCTGTCTCTGCCAGTAATTATGAGGAGAAAATGATTCATGAACTTTGCTTGCAAAAAAAATTCTTAAGTAATGAAAGCATTAAAAAAAATGCTCTATCAAATGAGAGCATACATAGGACATTCCCTCCCTCGTCTTCCAAAGAGCTTTCTTTTTCCCATTACTTCAAACCTTGTTTTAAATCCTTTCTCACAGTGCTGTCCCTGAGTCCAAGTAGGGAGCCATCCACGCTGCTCCATACACTGAACAACACATCCCTGCAGCATGTCTGCTTCTGATGCTTTCTGAGGGTAGCACTGACTCAGGCCTGCATCCAAACAGACCGGAAAAATGAGAGACAGACAGAAATAATACCCCTGAGCCAAACCACAGCTGCATACAGGTAAGATGATGAGAGTCCACTTTTGAAAAGTGAAAATATTAAACAACATCTTATCCTACACTAAATCCTGCACCAGTCTTTCAGGCAACAGTATTAGGAACATGAGGACTACCCTAGAAATGGATCAACACACAAGCAGTGCACATCTGAAGTGAAGAGTACAGGAGAAAATTTGGAGCAATTTCTAACATATCTACCTAATTCTAATCAAATGGTTAAAACCCTTCATTTTCATAGCCACTAAAATTCACCTAATTCTCACACTGGCACTATTATTATTGTGGTTATTATTGTAGAAGAAATTATCCGGACTGTGGACACAAGTTTACTTCCATTTTCCTTCAGGGATGAATGCAGAAGCAGCACTAGATGCAGAGATGCCAGCAACCCTTTTGTTGTCCTTGTCACCCAGAACTGCACAGTCTAAACAGGCTGAAACCTTCTCATCCAAGCTAGGAAAGGCCTTTCGCTAATCTCTGCCTTTCCTGGCAATACAGAGATCCCAAGGGAGACCCCTGAAGTGAGGGAGGAACGGTCTTAGTGAGATTCCAAGGTGATAGAGTGAAAACTTAAAATGCTGTATTTCTTATACTTCCAAGACATACTGGAGGCTGTCCCTGTCAGAGGGCACACAACTAGATGTTCAGCTCTCCAGCAAGCACTGAGGCAGAGCGAAGGGTCAGAAAAAGCATGGCACAAAGTCCAGAGCACGTTTCACCTGGCTCTTAGTTCAGACAAAAACACTTCAGCAATAAATTCATACTTCTGAAAACTATAGTCTGAAAGAAACAACTTAATGGAAATTGTACTGTCATTTGCAGTATCAAGCAGTACCCATAAACACATCCTCAGCTGTTTCATGACCACTAGCATTGCAACTACCACCAGAAGGAGAAGAAAAAAAAAAAGGTAGGGAATTTTTACATGCAAGTGTGAGACAGTGCTAGATGAAGATGACCTCCCCTCACATTCCAGTTAACAAAATAGCCACATATTCAAATAAGTATTCAAGTGACACATTTGCCACAGGAGAATGCTGGCGGCATGTTCAGCTTGATTTCTGAACATTATGTAGTAGATGACCAATTTCAGCTGCCCAAAAGGGGGAGAAATGCTCAGCTTTACACCAGTAAGCAGCAATCTTGAGGATCCATGCTGACAAGCCCTAGGGGAATGACATTCTAGATGAGCACTGTGTTCTCATTGTCTGACTTAACAGACTGCCCCCAGACATCCAAAGGTGAGACAATCCCGGCACTTTTACCCACAAAATTCTGGCATAGCATTTTAACACTTCCACATGCCTTTCAAAGTCTGAACTGCACAAGAATGCATTCACAGGGATATTCTAGGGTTTTTTCCCCTACATTTAACCACACAGGAATGGAACCATTACAATATTTCCATTAATTGTTCCATCCTTTGTTAATTGACATTCTTCAACCGCAACATAATTAAAATGGCCTGACTGCTAGATTACTAACTGAAAGCTCATTTGAGATATTTATCCATATCATACCCTGAAGGGGTTTTATACAGTCAGATAGTTCTGGCTGTAGTGTTTTCAAGACAAATCACTTTGTTAAAAGCATTGTATGAAAGGACAATGGTTGATGTTTTATAATAACCTAGTTAATAGTAAAAAAATTCCTTGTAATGAGATGAATGTTACTCATCAAAGAAGATGCATATGTGCTTTCAGCACAATAAATCATTGGAAATACAGTTTGTATGACAACACAGGGGAATTCAACTAGCTCTTACAAGACATGATGAACAGGAAGACAGGTCTTTTGTAACAAGGGAAACAGATATTTAGATTGGAAAAAAGGCAGTTTACTTCTTAGCCACAGGTCCAGAGATATGAAATTAAAGCAAAGGAAACATTTTAAATAGTACCCCAGGAACATAAGAACACCTAGATATTCAGGAAACCTAGTTGCTGATTTTCGGAGAGGAATTAACATCTCGGGAACCCTCAGAGATGTGTTTTCTTAACAACAGTGTAGTGGGCAGTACAAAAAATACTTTATAAAAGCATGTATTTGTCTGCTTAGAGTCACCATTAACAGGGAAGGAAATAGTGCAAAATTAGCAATTGAAGTCTCAGTTGCACCAATATGTTAGAATATAGGGGAATGTTAAATTTAGTAACTCCATTGTTTAGAGCTGTTCAGGTGACAGTGACAAGCTGATTGTAGTTCTCACTCCATGGGAATGGCAGAAGAGTAGCAAGGAGTGTTTTCCTTTTCTGACTTATTCAAAGCCAGAATACTGCAGCAGGCTCAGGTGAGGATGCACAGATACAACTCATCCTTCTCGAGCAGCTGCTCAATAATATTAGGGAACAGAGCAGGAGGACACACTGCTTCCCCCAGCTTCTCACCAGACTCCCTGTCAAGACACAGCATGCTGTGAGACTGAAGCATCTTCCCTGAACAGCACAGTGCAAGCCCTCTGCCATTCCTAAAGCATGACAAAGGTAAAACATCATGAACAAAATGAGCCTAGGCCTTAGAAATGCTGCATCTGTCCCATACTACTTCACAGAACATCTAAGACTTGTAAACATTGGGATGTAAAAGACAAAAGTAATATTTTAATAGAGCCAAGACATAAAGGCTTGCACAATGACACATTACACAATTCCATTCACCTGAGAAACTCTATGTGTTTTACAGAGACTACTAACTCATCTGGAAGATATTCTTGCAATCAGTAAAATACTGGGCTATTTCAAATCATTTTACAGAAAGGTAAACTGATGCACAGAAAAGGATTTTCTCATGTCTGTTTCAAGAGCTCCCTGTAAACTTTGAAACACTATTAATCCAGAGGAAATGACACCTGTTTTCTGATAACATTGACAAAGGATATGGATACAGAAATGTATTATCAAGCGGTAAACAGGGAATATGAACTCAGAAGACTGTTCTCTATCCTTGCAGTAAGCCCAAGGACATATTTCCCTCATTTCACTCAGGAAGAAACTGACTCAGTATTATGTCAGTCTCATCACAAGGCAAAAATATGCCCAGGAAAGTTCTCAAGCCTCCAACTTTCTGGAACTGTATGGCCCATGTTAATGTTGAAACTACTTTTTTCACATAGGAGCTCTGTTACTGACGACAAAGAGGGACCTTGACTCCAGATTTTTACTGTGCCCCTGTCCACAGCTGGCAAAGGTACCTTACCTATTTCTCCAGGAACATGCTTGCCACTGAAACGAAAGCATGTTGTGACATTGAGGCAGTTCACCGGCTGCAAACCATCATGGCACTGAGGAGCTGTGATATTGATAGACACCGGCAGGAAAATGGAGATGTCCATGGTAATGACAGGCCTGGATCTGGAGATCAACAGAGAAATAGAATTGAGTGATCATTCAGAGGGAAGTTCTCAGCCAAATGAAAAGAAAGCAGATTTAGTAAACTGCACAATTTCAAGCAGACAGGAAAAATAAGAGAGTACATTTGAACTGTAAAATAAACTAGCATTTGACCTAGCTGGCAAGGAGTACTAGCATTTAAAGGAAAGTGGTAATGTCAACTTGAAATACAGTGCTCGAATACAGACTGTGGGTGGGCCGCTAGGGAAACTGATAATATGTACTAATAACACTCACCTCCAGCAAAGATTGCATAAAGCCTTCCTGATGACTGAAGAGGATAACAAAATTAGCAGAACAGCAAACAAGAACAAGTGCATGCAAATGAGACTGGCTTCTAACCACCTCAGATAGACATGGACAGGTAGGAAGAGACTGTGGATTTCCACAGAATGGTCTATAGCCAAATTTGTGACCTGAATGTCAAGGTGCGAGCACAGAGGTGCTCCACAGGAGATGGATTAATACATAATTTTTCTGACAGTATAAGAGGGACAACAGACACCACATGCATGTTTTCTGGAGGAGGGAAAGTCTGGCTAATTCCCTCCTGGCAAGTGGCAAGGATTGAACACTCTTATCATGCTGCTGAACTGTGTTTCAGGAATCACCCAGTGCACTGTGAACAAAAGCTTTCTACTCCTGCAACTCAGCCAGTATCACAGAACTAGCTGAGTTTAACTGCTAGGACCGAAGACCGTTTGCAGTGGGTGGCTCCAGTGAGCTGACAGGTGCCCCCGTTTTCTCCCCACACACACCACACTCAGGTAGTCTGACCAGGCTTCCCATAGTTTCATAAAGCCTTTTATTCACAGCACAGAAACACAGAAACAGCTTGAGCTGGTGCCTCCGAGGAGGGACCCAGAACAAAGGAACCCTGGGCTTTTATACCCTCACAGTCCAAGCACAGGAAAGTCTCGGTTCTTCCTCCTGAGTCCTTGGCTCCTGCTGTCTGTGGGTGTCAGGTCACTTGGCTGCACCACAGACCTCCATGCCCTTTGCTATGCAAAATGTCAGCAGCTCATGGCCTCTTGCTTCAGCCTCCCACCACCCAGAGCTCAATCTGCAGCTCACACACCAAGCTACCTGCACTGAATGTATTCTTCAACAGTTTCCTCTTTCACATAACACAGAAGCCCCAGCAGCTTGATTGGGAAAAGCAGCCCAGAAACACAGGCACTCCTGAGCCATCTCCAGCGCAGGATTTCAGCCCAAAAATTCAGACTGTTATTCTTCCTGGTTTCAATTACGTACGTGTTCAAGATGAACATGTTCTTCTGAAATCAACTACAGTATGAAAAAAATGTGCAGCAACCAGCAGATTCAGTTCTAAGGTACTCCCAGCAGTCATGCAAGACTGGAACTTGTAAACTGCTTCAGAATTCTTACACCACAAGCCACTTAATTTAGAGGTAGGGGAGAGGGAGAAGAGAGCAGGGATTGTGGTTACACCTAATTTATATCAACTGGAACAAGATTCACATCCATCTCCAAGGCAACTGCTCAGACTCTTTAACCACAGTCTGAAATAACAGTTCAAGTTCACATTTTGAGACAGAGGATGAGAATAAATGCTAGCCCTAGAAATATATATGGTGGAGGGGAGGGAGAAAAAAGAGTGAGTGTCCTAGGATCATTTCACACCTTCAAAAAAACCCCACTCTTTCTGAATGCTTAGGCAGACATAAAAGAGTAAATGGTATAACTGATCTAGAAAAATATTTCTCCTTGAAAAAAGTATTTCACCAGCTATGATGCACTGCGTGATTTTTCCCTAATGTTATGTCACTTGGTTATTCACTGGGGAAAAAACCCCAATGCATCTGTCAAAGGGCCATATACACACATGAGGAATGCAACACTGACATCTGCCCCAAGTCACCAAAGGCTTCCACCTTAAATATCACTTGGCAAAACATTTGTTGGGTTTTTTTAAAGGACTTCACAAAAGCGGGAAGGGCAAGGGGTGTGGAGAGGGAAAAAGCTTATCTCTTTATCCTAACTGCAAGAGGGACACACTGGAAATTGGCAGTAGCAGCAATTAATAAAGCTGCTCACACAGTAATCCTCTAATTTCCTCTGAAATGCACAAGCATGACTGAATGCATGAACAAAGGTCATCATGCTGTTGTGATGTACGTGGTTTTAAACATCACAGTAAGCCTTTCAGTTTGTCTTCCCCTCCTCTGCAAGTAACACCAATGTAGGAGAAAAATGCAGTGTTCTTTCTAGCAGCTTCAGAGATGTGGGACAGCAAATTCCCATCTGGGGCATGGTACACCTCTTCACAGAAGCAGGAATTAGCTTCCTCTGTGTCTGATGAAGAAACAGAACACTCTTCAGAAGACTTGGCCACTTGCCATGCTGATCATGAAGAGTATTTCTTCCCTCCCTCTCCTCCTTTTTTTTTCTTTTGTGTAACAGATTCAAATGGAAAGAGACAAGTTTTCCCTGCCTTGAACAGGAAGCAGGCTGGCACATCTGTTCCACAGCTCCAGCATTTGTCTTAGCAGGGTCACCACATTCCTGTATCTTCCATTAAGATGCAGGAGTTCCTAATGATATCAAAGTATTGAAAGCATTTTTTAAATTAAATATTAACTAGTGTAGCGAAGGACCTACTGACAAAATTCAGACTTTCCACTCTCTTTCCCAGGCTCATGAATCTCAAGCTCACTCCTGCTCTAACTGTCCACCTGCATAATTTGGTGAAACAAGCTGTCCTACCTCTCTCTATCAGATGGAACAAGCAATTTCACTTAACTCACAAACTTGAAACAGCAGCCCAGCTCCTGTGAGCATTGAAAACATATCCATATTTCATTTCATTTACCTCAAGATTTATATTT
The DNA here is from genome assembly GCA_013400975.1 of Atrichornis clamosus. Taxonomy (NCBI): domain Eukaryota; kingdom Metazoa; phylum Chordata; class Aves; order Passeriformes; family Menuridae; genus Atrichornis; species Atrichornis clamosus. Next base: position 93,189 of record WBMZ01001096.1, read on the forward strand.
TGTTCTGCACCCCATTATAAAATTATATATATATATGTGCAAAATTACATCCTGGCATCATATGCAGTTTTTTTCTCAACTGCGTTCCCTTAAATCACAATTGATTTACTTTATGTAAACATAAGAATAATAAAAAAGCTTTCTTACAAGTTAGGAGCAACCTTTCTAAAGAGGCACTGAGATGCAACACATGCCCCTTCGGCTCTAACCCTTTTTCTTCATAGACCTGGGTGTCCTGGTATTATCACCCCTCACTGTGCTGTTTAAATTAGACTTCATTCTTTGACACCATTCACGTCTAAGGTTTTGCTTAAAAAGTAATCCATCTTGCTTCTTCTGGCCACAATACACTAGGGAGTAAACCAGAGTAGTGGAGGACTTAGACCACATAAAATACAAACAGATAACAGAAGATGACAACAATGAATGAAAAGGACATTCATCTCACCTCAGAAGTACCACATTGTCTGACAGGAAGGCTCCAACAGTCATGTCTGAAATGTTTGTAACATTGAGGCAGTTACAAATGAGGCACAGAATTCAGTTCTCTCAGTTGCTAAATTACAGAGCATGAATCTAAAAAAAAAAAACTTTTTTCTGACTTAGTCAGTGCATCCCTTCAAATATCATTATGTCATAAGTCTTGTAATGGGAGGATTAGGTTTGTGATGTTACTGCAATTCTATTTAGTTGTTTGATTTTTATTGCTACTATTATTGTCTACGTTTTGGGTTATTTTAAGATTGCCATCCTGATGGAGCAGCTTCCAAGAAACTTACAACCTTGGCCAGATACTGAATACTCAATCATTGTGATTGCCCAAATACTTGAATTAGGCAATTGCCTAATTTTCATCAGGAGCTTTGAGTGGCAGAAGGGAAAGGGAAAAAGCAGCTCAACTTCACTGACCACCTGCAATGGCAAGAACAAGCAGCCTGAAAACAACCAGCTCTGCTGTTTTCTCAGCCTACTGCTGTATTTTCCAAATGCTCTCACTGCCAGAGTAGAAGACATACCTGGATAACCATTGCTATCCATATCAACTCCCCCTGATATGGACTGGCCAAACATACGCAGCTTTGGGCTTACTGTTTTCCCAGACAGCTTCTGCAGTGGAAAACACAGAAGTGAAATTAGTCAATAAACACAAAGAACCCTCTAAGCACCCCCTTCCCCAAAACAAAAGAAAACCACATTCAAACATGATTTTCATGGTCACTGGGTCTCTTTTCTGTGGGCCTGGAAGTGCCGCACACCTGCAGTCTTGCACTTCACCCACACAGCCCTGAACAGGAAGGCTGTCGACTGCCCTTCTGCTCTGGGCTAGTATGAGACCAGTGTTGACTTGGATTAAAAAAACACACCTGCATTACAATCCTCTTGCACACCCAAGCAAAATAAAGAACCCATCAAACAAATTTCTGCAGGGGGAGAAAATGTAACTGTACACAAGAGGTTTTTTTTTTTGTGTTGCCTTAATTTCTATGAATAGAAGTTTCAAGCTGCATCTTAACAAAATTAATGATTAGTTGAAACAGAAAAACCTGCACAACCATTCCTTTTCACCAAGTTTGCCAGTATACTCAAAGTCAAAATTATTAATTTTTATCCCACTTGAAAATTCTGGTTTCCATCAGGTATTGTGGAGTATTTTCTGTAAATTTGGAAAGTGTATCTCATTTCTGCCTCCCCAACACAAAGATTAACTAACTTCTAACACAGTTCCTCTCTTTTTTTAATTACTAACACAAAACTTTCTCTAAATGATTTGCATTGTAAATGCCTTTGTCTGAAGCAAATTAATATATCAAAATCTCTTTTCCTAAGAAGGCAATCAGAACTCTCCCAGCTCTCAATCATTACGCTGGGCCAGCAAGGCAAGATCTGAACTCAAATCAACTTCTGACTGCAGAAGTTACAGCCAGAGGAAACCTGTTCCATAAAGTAATTTCGAGTCTGTTAGTGGTGGTGCTTCAGTTTGTGACATGCAACCAATTTTTCCTGGCCCTCCCATAAAAGAATGCAATATTGGACAAAAGGTCAGGCAGGAACTTTATGGAAAAAAAGGCACGTTGAAGGGAAGAAAGATATCCTGACAGTTTAAAGGGAAAACACTGCTCCTTTTCCTACTTGTGGATAGATAAGACAACCAGAAGTGACTTCAGCCCCACATTACATTTGCATTGCATTTTTGGGAGTCCCAGTTAGGGTGGTAAATCCCACCTGCAAACACCTCAGAAGATGCCTGTGGGTTCTTTCAACCTGGAAGGAAGAGGAATAAAGCTGCTCTGCTTTTAAGTACCATAAATGAAAACAGCAGGACAAAAAACCAATTCAGTTGCTTCTGCTAATAGCCACCAAAGCAACTGCCAAAGCAACTGAAGGGACATCAGAGAAAGACACTTACCAGCACTTTAAATGAAGAAAGGGGGAGGAGAGAGGGGGAAGAGCTAACAAAATGAAAAGGGCAAAAATATATACCTTGCAGGACTCTCCCTCTACCTCTCACAGCTTATTAAAAAAGGAAATCCACAGGATTAAGATGGATCAGGAATACAGTAATAAGATACAAAAAGTCTTTCACCTCTGGGTTCAAATCCAGGGCAAGTAGGTAAAGATCTGAAGTTGTTACATAGTTACATTGGTTGCACGCAGGACTTGAACCAGAGGTGTGTCCTGTGCCCTGCAGCAGACACTGGAAAATGGCACAGAGACACTGCCTGTAAATGGTGCTCCCTTGGCTGCCTCATGACATGGGACGACGATCGGAACGGCATCAAGAGTCAATGACCACATACCCTGCCACACTCTAGAGCTGGGTGTTTTCCCACTGACCAAGTGGACAGATATGTGCTGTGTCTGCTGGCCTTGCTCCAATGGAGAGGGAGAGATCACAAACAGGATGCTTTGCTTCCCACCCTGCTGATCTGTCCTCCTTAAAAAATGCAAAATTTTTCCATGAATGACCAAAAAAAACCCTAAAAAAACGAATCCTTTTCAGCAAGAGCTGGAAAGCTCTAGGCTTTTCAATAGCCAGAGAAGAACCTCCCAACCAGTGACTCTTGGCAAAAAGGGGGAGAATCCTCCACATGCCACACATTATGAATACTTCTAAAATGCACTGAAGAGTCACTTAATTTCCTTTATTCTCAAAAGCAGTGCATGCCATATACATGGTAAAGGAAGAAGGACTAAACTTTTATGGTCTGTTAAAAGAGTCTCCAATATAACCATTAAACTCTTTAATTATGTGTAAATTGATTTACTGTGAAGGATCCCACCCAGCAACAAAACAAAACAACCAGAACTTCAAACACACAGAGGGAGGGAAGAGTCAGGCTCTCAGAACAATGAAATGTGCTAGACAGAGACTAGGGGACACATGTTGGGCCACATGAGCATAAATTTACCTTCTCAACTGCCTGGCTACAGCAGCTAAATTGCACTGTGTCATCTCTGCACAAGATACTATAGCATATCCCAAACATAATAAGTGGGTCAGGGGGATGGCACTCAAGAATGGCCTTCTGACATATTGTCAGAACACAAGAAAGCCAACAAGGTGGGAAAAGAGGCTTCTGGTAAGGCACAAAAGTACAGTTAATACCTCTTCCTTCTCACAGAGTCTGCTTCTACAGGAATGAAGTGCAATCGCCCAGGAAGAAAGTGCAATGTCCCAACTCCCCACAGGCATCTCCATAATTTGTATGCTTAACCTCTTCAGGGTTTTCATTTCTCCTCTTCATCAGTACTATCTCTAAAAATTAACACTCAACCCCTAGGACTTTGCTTGCTTCAAGAAGATAGAGCTGACAGCTGTAACAAAAGAGAGTAAAAAATACCTCCTGACTAACATAATTTTGCCTTTTAGCATGGATACAGACAAACTTTGGGAGAAGCCTTCAAACCAGGACTGAGAAAAGTATGTAGAGGTATGACGAGGTTATCTCTAAGGGGACCCCTAAGTACAGTTTATTTCAGCAGGCCCCGAGAAGGTGACTTCAGATAGCGATCATACATACCATGGAGTACTGAGGTATAATGCCATTGGCGTCCCCATGGTAAATGTACACTGCTCCTACGTAGTTATCCTCCTTAGGCGCTCCAATGGCAACATCTGTAAAACAGTACAGATTATAAACAATTCACAATCCATTACATCAATCCAACTTTTTCCCAATTTTAGGATGCAGCTATCCATACGAAAACAGCTCCCCAGGACAAAGATGATCAGCAGCTCTACCTGGGTAGAAGGAACTTGTTTGATTTAATTAAGAGCTTACGTTAAGATAAACTTTAAAAATACACAAATGTATATGAATTTGTACACATATGTATGTTTCACAGAATCAGATATGCTTAATAAGAAACATGTGCTGTTATGAAAATGTGTATTTATTAAGCTGCAACCATATTCAAAAAAGTTAATTTAGAATCCTTTCATAACAAAATCCTCAACCAATGAGAACATCAGCTTTGTGAACCAAGACAAGACTGGCAAAATATTTACTGTAGCACTACATTAAGGTTGGTTGAAAATCCAAGGCTCCACAAGGAGGCTAGGTATATCAGATGGATAAGCAAGAATTAAAGAAATGGCTGATGAGAAAGAACTTTCAAATTACATTTGATCCAATTTAACTGCAAACTCCTGCAGAAAGCATGATCCCACCTCCCATTCTCCTCTCCTACTTTGGTCTAGTGACTGTGCATCTGCTAAAATTAAGCTTTTCATGACTGCTTCATACCCATGAACTGATCCAACTACCTCTGCAGTCTCACCATCACCACGACTGACCTACAAGCATTAGCAAGGACACACAAATGCAGATAAAGAGCATGCCTACCATTTGTGAGGACAATTAGGTTGGGTTAGGCTTAATAGGATACTGTCCTGAGTGGCCTAGAAGAAATAAATCCAGGCATGCACTGACTAAATTGGCCTTTGCTTGTAAGTCCTTAATCTGCACTGCCAGAAACCAGGGCAGAAAAGGAGCATCAACACTTTGCTCTCACCTACTGCCATCACAGCAAGGGGCCTCACAATGAGCGGCCTGAGAAAGGAGTAGGGGGAAAACAAAGCAAAAGAGAGAAATTAATACGAGTATGTGCTATCAGGAGTGAGAAACTACTTCTAAATTACACTTCATTATAAGAAACAAGATTATGTCAACAAAACCAGAAAGGCTTGAAAACCTAGGGAAAAGGGAAAGAAGAAAGAAGTCAACATTAGGTTTCTGTGTTGTTTTGGGGTGAGGGATCTAAAGGCTTTTACAAACCATACAGGGAAGAAGAAAATACAATAACAAGGAAAGCAAAGCAGTGTTAATGACACTGGGGTGTGACCTGCACAGACATGAACTAAACCAACATCAAGGACAGTCAGCTACAAAAGGCTTTAGCACACAAATCCTACTCAAGCCTATTTATCCTTAGGTTGAACCCAGGTGCTGGTCAGGTCTGGAGAAGCAATGGATACCAAGTTGGCACCCAGCCATGCAGGACTGACAGTGTCACCAGTGTTGCTGGCACTTACAGAGAAACAGCCATGGAGGAAATTGCACCGACCTGGGAAGCCATCATCATCAATGTCACCAAGGGCAGCCATGCTCTCCCCAAAGCGTGCGTTATAGGCACTGTCACCGTCCAGGATGAGCTGCTCTTCCAGCACTCCCTAGCAAGCAAGAAATAAAACGGGTCAGGGAAACAGTGCAAGCCCTGGATGAGGCAAGCCTTCCCCATGGAAGCTGTCCATGTGCTGTAGGAATTATCTGGGGCAGAGCTGGCAGCCTGCCTCTTGCCCTCATTGCACTCAGATTACCTGAGCTCTAGAAATCTAATTTATTTGTATTGTAAACTTGGTTTTAGTTTTAAAGGGGAAAGAGAAGAGAAAGGACTGCATGAGTGATTTAAGTAAAATGCCAAATTAACTAATCAATAACTCAGAGATGTAAGTAAATGCAGTCACAGGGACTGGTAAACTCATGAAAGTTTTCGGATGCCTAAAACATAACAGTCCAGAGTTTGCTCTACTGTCAGATTACATTTGACGAGTGAAATCCTCAGTCCAAGTTTATTCAGCTAAACTCCAGTGAACTAAGGAGTATTCTTCCCTAAGCAAAGAACTTTTGATAATTGGATTTGAAAACATTTTAAGTACAGGACAGAAAAATTAAAGCAAAGTTCTCCAAAAACCTGCTTTAATTAAGAATAAGGAAAGAGATTTAATGAAATAATGTGCTGGGTTTGTGTTTC
>WBMZ01001097.1:0-278629 GCA_013400975.1 Atrichornis clamosus
GCCCCGCGCTGGGGACCCCCGGGAGCGGGAGGAGACACAGATCCAACCCCCATGGGATGGGGGCGTGTCTGCGAGGGCGCCCCAAATCTTCGGATGGCGCTCCAAACCCCCGGGGGCACCCCAGATCCTCGGGAGGAGCACCCCATCACCCCCGGGCACACTGCAAATCCCTGGGCAGCACCCTAAATTTTCCGAGTGCCAAGCCTTCAGGCCCCCAAGAGCCCCAAATCCTGGCAGGGCACCCCCGTCTACCGTTAACCTTTTCTCACCCCCTCTGTCAGTCCAACACTCGTCCTTGCCCTGCACAGGAGAGGGGATTGGGGGTGATCCCCTGCACACTCACATTCCCAGGGGTCACAGGGCAGGGTGGTGTGACTGGAGCGGCTCCAGGAGGAGGTTTGAGATCTGGACCCAGCGCCTGCCTTCCTTCTCCTGCTGGTGAATTTCGGGGCCCATCTCCGAGCACTTTCCCTGTCTGGGGATTCAGGAGAGACTGAACCTCAGGACAGGGGGGGTCACGATGGACTAAACCCCCGGTCAGGAGAATTGAAGCCCAGAGAGGTTTGAGGGATGTAGTTGGGGGTCACACTGCCTCTGGGACCCCACACAGTCCCCCCAGCCTCCCCATGGTGTGTCCATGGGCGGATAAGCATGAGTCACTAAAAAAAAATTTTTAAAAAGCTGATTTGCAGGAGGAACAAATCCTTTTTACTCTGTGTAGCACCTGTAGGATTAAGACAATGCTGGTTATGTAAGGGGTGGAGAGGAGGGTTGTTTTTTGTCATTATTACTATTTGTCTATTTATTATGCTTTCTCACCAACCCCTTACGCTGCTAGGTGTGTTCTGGGGAGATCTGGGGAGAAGCTGGTTTGGGAGCACTCAGAGCAGGTGGGAAGAAGGAGGGAGGTTGGTTGTAGGGCTGGTGCACAGTGATGCACCCTTTGCTTTTCTTCCCCCAAAGCAGCATCTTCCTAAACCTCTTTTTTTGGGGGGTGTGTTTTCGGCAGTAGCACAAAACATGGGCCAAGGTGGAGACACAACAGGGACAGAGACTCTTGATTTTCCCCATCATGCCTGCATTTGTGATGATTTTGGGTGGATGCCCACCCTCCTGCTTCAAGGCCAGGTTGGATGGGGCTTGGAGCAACCTGGTCTAGTGGAAGGTACCCCTGCCCATGGCAGGGGCTGGAATGAGGTGGTCTTTAATGTCCCTTCCAACCCAAACCACTGAATGTTTCCACAGTTTTGCGATTCCCTTCCCAGGGGTGTTCTGGGGTTGAATTGATGCCCACAGAGAGGCTGGAAGCCACTGCTCAGTGCAGGTGACCCTGGACCACCCACCTTCATCCACCTCCCACGGCAGCTGACAAAGTGTTTCCACCCCACCCCCTTCCCCTGCCTCTCGTCCAAAAAGCCTCTCTCCCATTCATATACATTTTTAAAGAAAACACACAATCAATAGTCTCTTAGGCTGGAATTTCATTAAGGTTTTCATTGCACTCGCTATCGATTGGCAGCAGGGCTGGGAGCTGCACGGAGCGGGTCCAGCAGCCCCGGCTGCTGCTGTGCCCTGCCGGTGCCATGGGACCCTCTGGATCATCCTACAAGGCAAAGGGCCAGGCAAAGGATCTGGCTGCTCCCATACAAACAGCAGAAAGCCCAGCATCCCAGCTTTTAGTAACTCCTAGATTTTACTAAACATCACTCATGAGCAAAACCAGGAGCCGAGGGAAAAGGCTGGGATGCTGGGATTTCTTCCACGAACCAGGATAAATCCTTTGTGATTGCAAAGGCTTTGGTACATAACAGGCTCTCTCCTGCCTTCCCTCCATGGGATGCTGCTTGTTTCAGGATGTGTAAAATGAGGCTGGAAAGCCTGGCCTTGCTTCCATCAAACACGGGGGCTGCAATTAAAAAGCACCCCAGGGCTCCGAGTGTGGAAGGGCACGGTTTGCTCCGCTGCTGGTCGGTCACTTGGAAAATCAAGTGAAAAATCCCAACCTCTAAAAGGGCTCGTGGGCTAATTTTAGGTCTGGGCCTTGACCAAAGAGATTTACAATAATTGCCAGGGTGAAAGTTTAACTTCTCCCGCGACTTTTCTCAGCAATCCCCAAGGAACCGTGTTCTGCTGCGCAGAGAGCATCCCCGGGCCAGCTCCCCAAATTGCCTTTTTAAGGCTTTATTTTTAAACCGAAGCCACAGGCTGCCTTCAACGGGACAAAAATTCTTCACAACTCCCAGCCTGCAGCTGGTGGGAGCTCACGTGGATGGGGATGATCTCAAATCCTTGTCCCCCAGTTTCTGGCCCTGCTCATCCCTGTGACACCCCCACAGATGCGGAGCAGAGCCCCCAAGGACACCCCTGTTCCCACTCACCACTAAACCCTTTTAATAGGAACCACGCCACGAGCAAAGCAGAACACGCCGCTTGTAGAACCACGGCCTTTCTGCTATGCTAAATGATTTAAAACTGGTGGTGAATAAACCTAATATCTGCTCGCTCCTGCCAATTCTCATCACTCCGGGACTCCCTCGGAGCGATTAGCTGCCTTAAAAAAAAAAAAAAAAAAAAAGAAATCGCTGGAAGGAGTCAAGCGAGTGGCTCAGCCAGCGCTGGGGAGGGCTGCTGGCAGCATCCCGGCTGGAGCGTGACGTGCCCTTGAAATCCTGTGCCCGGAGGCATCCGGCATCCGAGCGGTGCCAGCTCCGGCAGCGCGCCCTCCGCCACCCGCGCCTCCCGGCAGAGCTGGGTGTTTTTAATTCCGTCCTCGCCTCGTCCCGGGGCAGGCCGGCGATTATCCAGGGAGTGGGGACCACGATGCTCTTGCTGATTTCCTTGCAAAGCCCTCGTGCTGTGGGTTTGCAAAGCCGCAAAAGCGAGGTGGGGAGAAGGGAGTGCATTAGGGGGAGGGAAGCAGGAGTGGGAGGTGAAGGGGTTTGTCCAGCAGCCCGGGAAAAGCCTGGAAAGGAAGTTAGGGGACCGCTGTGGCTGGGGCAGCTCATCCATGAAACCATTCTGTGGTGCAGGCACGGCGAAATCCGGGCGTGTGTGTGAGCTGTCAGCCAGGCAGACAGGCCCCAGGCATCTCCCGGGCTGTCACAGCTGCAAATTGTCCAGGAGCAGTCTCTAATGGGATGTAAGGGAAGGATTTATTGGAGGAAGATGTCACAGGGATGAAAGGGGAAGAGAGAAGCAACCAGGAGAAAATAGTGGTTTGGGTTTGTATTTATTTGTGCAGGAAAAATTGTTTTAAAATGTCCTTTGGTGTGTTAGAGAAGGCAAACAGGCAGTGACAGCCTGGCCACGGGGCTGGAGGAGCCTTCACTGACGGGAAGACCTTGATATGCAAATTCCTTTTTTCCTCCTCACCCTGCAGCTCAGGATTTACCTGCGAGAGGGAGCAAAGCCCTTTCCTTTCGATGCAAAAACTGGATAATATTTCCCCTGTGACCTGAGCTTTTCTTTCCCCAGGGTGTCCTTGCAGCCCTGGTTGAGCCATGTTCTCCCAGGGCGGGAGATGGACATGCCCAACTGCAGAGCAGAGCAAAGCCAGAGCAGCTGAAATTCCCTGGAAGAGGATGTACAAACAGCAGGATGTACAAACAAAGATATGCAAAAACAGGACCAAACCCCTTCCTCGTCTTTCTGTGGGATAACCAGTGGTTTTTGGATGGAGATGGAGAGCACCAGCTGAGCATGGGAGCTGTGCTGGAGAGTGGTCAGCCAGCTCCCAGCATCAACACTTCATCCCACATCGTTCTTGTGAGCACACAGCCTGTCCCTCCCCACATCACGGCTCCTCTGTGCTTCAAACATCTCTTCAAGATTGTGTTCAGTGTCTGACCCAGATGGAATGCAGTAATATTTGGGGTTGATGAGTGGGGAGGAAGTGCAGTCACACTGTCGGGTGGAGAAGGGGTTCAGGGCTCAAGCCTTCCTGTATCCCTGATGGTGCTGGGAGAAGAATTAGGAGCAAAAAGGAGGTGTTCAGCTCTGTATCAGCAGCCACAATTCAAGATTTCTCATCTCAAAGTGGTTTTTTCTGCCTGATCTTGATGCCTCCAAGAAGGAGAAGTCTCTACTGCTGCATCCTGCTGGGCTGGAGCTCACTGGGCCCCTCGGAATGCCATGATCCTGCACCAGCAGGATCCATTTGTGCTCACTCCATGCCTCCTGGAAGCGTATTTGGAGAGAGATGGGCGCATTCAAACTGTCTTGACTCACCTCATATTGTCCTGTAATTCTATACTATTTAAGTATGTTTTTTCCTCCTACAGACTCACAGAATCACAGAATGAGCTGAGTTGGAAGACCCCCAAAGACCATCGAGTCCAACGCTGGCCCTGCAGGGGACCATCCCCATGTCCAAACAACAACACCATGAGGACACCTCCCTCCCTCCGGCCACCACGGGGGAAGCCACAGGAGCCTGGTGCTGCTGCTGCTGCTGCTGCTGCTCTTCAACCTCCTGCTGATGCAAATGAAAAGTGATGCTGTCCCTGTGCTCTGCCACCCCCTCGGCAGCTGCTGGCAGAGCACAGGTGGGAGCTCCCCGAGCGTGCAGTGCTGTGAGCAGGGGCAGAGCCCCGTGTCGAGACAGGCACACAGACACCTGTCCTTGTGCTGGGGGAACATGAACGGGGGCTGCAGAGCTGAAACTTTAGCAAAAAAACCCCCCAAAAGCACAGTGTGTTTGCTCCTGCCTCCTCTCACCCCGGGGCTCTGTGCCCTATGGCTGTGCCTGCCCTGCTGGGGTGAGCAGGTCCGTGTCTCTCCCAGGGGGACTGGCACCTTCTGCACCTTCTCTTCTAAACCTCCTCTTGCTTCTGCTGGCAGAGGTCAGAGGTTGCCAGCTCCTTGCAGGTTGTCTCTTAAATATCCCTTTTCTTTGTGCTGCTCTTCTGGGGCTGTGCTTCAGAAACGGTGTCAGAGGCTTTGTTCTGCCTGCACAGACATTGTGTAGGAACCGACCGTGGTGGAAAAGGCTTCAAAAGTCTCCTCACACACCCTCTGTGGCTGTGCTGCCCTGGGCAGGGGATTTTCCAGGAGCATCACCCTCCAGTCACCTCCTGCAGCTGCATCTATTCGGTGGCCTCTGCTTGGGGACAGGCTTGGGACTCCCACTGGCCAGTCCTGACCCACAGGATGATGGATGGAGCTGTTATCCCCAAGGGCCGCAGAACCACATCCCAAGCTGGATCCTTTCCCTTTGCTCTCCCTGGCTGTCACACAGCTGTGAACTCCCTTGATGCTGCTGCTCCAGGCTCCCGTTATCCCAGAGGTCCCTCTGAGCCCAGCAGGACCAAACCCCTGGAGATTTCAGGCACAGAAAAAGAGCTTTCACCTTTCTCACTTGCAAACACTCCAGCAGCAGCAGCTCCTTGCACCTGGAAACCATGGGGGAAACTGTGCTGCTCCTGCCAGCAAAGGACTGATCTTTGCTGTGCCGGATCCTCTCCCCAGCATTTCCAGCTGTGCTGGTCCAAGTGGGCTTTTTCATTGCAGTTTCCCAGGGTTTTGCCTTTCCTACAGGCTGGAAAATGCCCTTCTGGCAACCTTGGCTTTGAAGCAGCCCCACGCTGCTGGGTCAGGCTGGTCCTGGTGTTCCTGCCGTGCCCAGCTCCCCTGCAGCAGCTCTGAATGCTCCCTTGCACGTGTGTTCAATAAAAAAATTTTAAAAAGCATTAAATATTAAAGGCAAAGCCATTGTTACCTGAACTCAGAGCTGCTCTTAAAAATGTTAGCAGCTCCAAAATCCCAACCCTTCCTTAGCTTTGAAAGCTTATTCCATCATTTCAGCAGCCTTTGGGGAGCTGCGAAAGGTGTGTGTGAGCAGCAGGGCTGGTGGGCAAAGTGCCCCCAAAGAAGTTCCCCAAGTGAAGCCACACGGCCCACAGCAGCAGCTGGGAAATCCCATTATCCTGTGAACCTGCAGGGGCTGGTGTGTGGAGGGGAAGTGGGAAAAAGCCCTGGAAAATCCCAGCTCTGGGCCAGGGCACTGGAAGGTGGAAGCTGTCAGGGAGGGCAGCCCTCTCCCCACGCCGGGCAGGTGTTGCCACCCCGGAGGAGGGGGACACCGTGCAGGGATAGGACGGGTCCCATCCTGCCCCAGACACCTGGATCTGCAGCATCTGCCCGTGGGGGTGGTGTTAGAGTGCCCTCCATCAGTGGGGGTCCTGAGGGGCTTTTCCCCTGCAGGGGAATGGCAGTGCCTTCCCTGCTCCCAAGCACCTCCCTGGGTTGGTGGGATGCTCCATGGGGTCAGGCTGCAGAGGGGACAGTGTTTGCAGAACAAAGCCAGGTTTTTTCAGGCAAGGAGCCCCTTCCTGGCTGGACAGGGGGGCAAGAGGGGGGTAAATTGCTGGCTCCTTGTCCTCCAGAAATGAAGCCTTTTGGGGACATCAATGGGATCATTCGTGTGAGTCCCACCCAGAGCCCTCCTCTGTGCTAAATATCTTCCTCAAGTCTCTAAAGCCACCAAGAAGCTATTTTAAAAAATCACTATTCCCTACTGCATCCTCTTTTTCCCCAAGAGACTCTCATGGGGCTCTTCCCTGATCCTGCTGCGGCTGGAACCTGCAGGACCCCCTTGCCGAGCATCACCTGAGCATCCCCCTCGGGAAGGCAGCAGCTCCGCAGGCTCAGCCCGGACCAGCGCGGTGAGAAGGGGTTTCCATAGCGACGGGCACCTGGAAGACCCCAGATCCGGGGTGTTCAGGGCAAGGATTTGGGGCGGGGTGTGCTGAGGGTGTACCCCAGAGCCCGGTGGTGCAGCATCACCCCGGGACAGCTCCACATCTCCTAAATCCCACCTGGCATCACCTCCCGCCGCGCAAGTCCTCCCGAGGGGGGGTCCCAGTGGGGTGTTCAGCTCCTGTAGAAACCCCGGTGCTGCCAGCCTGGCCCTGCCTGCCCTGGGGAGCTGGGGACCGTGGCCAAGCCCCGCGGGTTCCCCTCCGCCCCCGCTCCCTCCGCGGCTTTTTTTGGCTGCCACGTGCCGGCCGCCCCCGCTGCCGGTGGGGACGTTTATTCTGGGCAAGAAGAGACGTCAGAGGAGGTTGTTCCAGGGCTGTGGTGCTGCCTGGAGGGCAGTGGGATGCCTGAACACCCTCGTGCCACCCCCAGCGTCTCCCTTTTTTGGAAAAAGAAGGGCTGGGGTTGAGGTGAGCCCCTGGCACTGGCCGCTGTCCCCACAGGGATCCCCTGGAAAGGGTCCCTGCCCGCGGCCCCTTCGGCATCCGCGGTGCCCGCTGTGCCAGCACGGCATTTCCACCTTCTGTGCCTCATTTAGGGTTTCCTGCCTTGACGAGGACAGGCTTTTGGGGAGGGGGGAGCGAGGTAAGTATTCTTCCGCTTCCTCTCGGAGCTGGAAAAGCCTGCGAGGCTCATCTCCAGGGAGACTCTGTAAATAAGGCGGAGGGGGAGGGCGGGGGGGCCACTCCATATGCTGCACCAGCTTTCGGCCCCGGCTTGCCATCAGATGTCTCACACAACAGGAAGCAATAAAACAGTTATTACCAGCCGGCACCTTCCAGCATGGAGGAGCCTCCTTCGCCCGCTGGAAAGTGGGATTTTGCCCGAAATCCCACCTCATAACAGGGGTCCCTATTCACAGGGTTGTGGAGCTCCCAGGTTATTAGAGCTCGTGGCAGAGATGCCCAGCTCTGCTGCAGCAGGGGATGGTGCCAAGCCATCACTGGGATTTTGGCACTGGGACAATCCCACTGCCGTTCCCATGTGCCCCAATCCCTCCACTGGCTGCTGTCCCTTCTCCCATGGGATTGGGTCTACCAGCATCAGGAAGAGCACCACGGCCAAAGCACCCTGGCCAAGGCAGCTCCCAGCATCCAAACCCTGCTGTCCACTTTAAAACAGCCCATCTAAAACCAGCAGCCCTGTCTGCTCCATCTGTTAGGGGAGAAACGAGAGGGACGATGGTTCATGGATCGCAGTGATGTTCACCCTTGGATGATCATTCCTGCTGCCTGGCTGTAATTCCTGGCTGAACTGGAGCATGTCTTCAAGACGGATGTTCAGCTGTGATTTAAAGGCATCCAGTGGTGGAGATGCACCACCATTTCCCTGCCTGCTTATGGTGGATAATTAGAGCCACACTTCCAAAAATAAGTACCCACAGCCGGCCTGGTCAGGCTCCTGCCTCCAGATATCCAAACCCTTTGTCCCACAGGGGCTGTGTCCACGCATTTACCACACGCAGCGGTGTGACATCCGAACCCCTCAGATCTCATCCCCTTTTTCCCTGCGTGGGCTGTGTCCGTGTGCTGACCCTGCCCCACACTCTGTTTACCCACCGCATCCACTGGGTACACCCTGAACTTGAAATAACCTGCCCTGGCGGCGCGTTCCTGCCGGCGCTGGCTCTGCCCGTGTTTGTGTTTGGAAGCTCCTTTCCTGCCGGCGGGAGTCTCGCTGGCATCCTGCGCGCCAGGCGCTGGCTCCGCTGCCTCCAGCGACGCTCAGAGCCATCGATCTCCCTTTTCCATTTGCAAACGCGGTGCCTGCCTGTGTGTCCGTGGCTCCCGGAGCCCCGCTGCCAGCAGGGACCGGAGCGCAGGGGCGAGGCGGCCGGACGGAGACCTTTAGAAAATCGAGTTATTGTTTTTTTACAGCACTGCAATAAGTGCTGCTGCAGTCTGCCCTGCGCACGGTGCTCCTCCTGGAGCACACACCGGGCTGTCAGGATGTTTTGGCATCCCCGGCACGGGGTGGCGGTGGGATCAGCCCCCTCACCGCTGCCCGGAGGGCCGGTGGGGTGAGCGCTGCAGCCCCAGATCACGACAGATTGGCCACATCCTGGCAGTGATTTCTCTCTTGTCTTCTTTGCCCACGGCAAAAACTGAACTTGTGACCCAGATGTGAGCAGCCTGTTATCTCGTTAGCCAGCCCAGCTTCCCCAGGAGCCTTTTATTACCAGATAAACCCCCGAAATTCAGCCTGGGTCCCTGAGATGGGCTGGAAGATTCTCAGGTTGAACAGATGTAAGAAGCACAGGTTTGCCCATAATTATTTTCCTGAATATCTGTCGATACTAATTAAAATTGGTTCCCATAATTAAATTTAAAATGGCAAGGGAGAGCAAGGGGTTGCTGAAATCCTTTTCTTTTGAGTCACTCAGGGATAAAAGGGGTTTTCAAAGCAAATTAGTACAAAAATCCATTCCCATTTTCTGCCCCTGCTTCCTAGAAAGGGCCAGACTGTGGGGTGCTTTGGGGCTGCTCTCTGAACCTGGCTGAAAATGGGGTTCAGGGGGTGCTGGGGCTCAGGGCTGTGGGTCTGTAGGTGACTGTAAGGAAAATTGAGAGTGTCCCCAAAACCCAGCACAGCCAGTGACACCCGAGTGATGGATCAGGCAGGGCATGAGGAGTCAGCTGTGCCCTAAATCCCAGACGTGCCGGGACAGGGAGGACAGTCCTGCTCCCGCTCCCTCTTGAGCATGGAGGTGCTTGTCCTGCCTACGGCAAACCCTGCACAGGTTGGGCTGGTTTAGAGCTCTTGCCCGAGGCTGGGGCTCCTGCTCACTTTAATTGACCCACTGCTTCATTTTTGTGGAGGAAAGAGGTTTGGACACAGCACTGCCAGCGCTTCCAAGCTTGGCTGGGGGTGCCAGGAGGTGTTGGGAGGTTGCAGGAGCTATCTGCCTGTGCCCGGCCACTCAGGGACACCCCTCCCAGGCAGGGCATCTCCCCAGGCACCACCACTGCAGGATTTTGTTTAGTGCTGTGCGGGAACATCTCAGCGGCTGTCCTGGCGCTCCCTGCTCTGCCCGGAATGACCAGGATCCCCCGCAGCCCGGCGCCTCCAGCGCATCTCTGGGAAGCAGCTCTGAAAACTTGGCCGAGGCTCCGGGCAGTGACCCGAGAGCCCTCCCCGGCTCAGGCTTTCCCGGCCTCCGGACAGAGGGTTTGGCAGCCAAAGCCGGGCTCTTGGGAGCGGCTGCCCGGGACACCCGGACATCCCTTTGCTGCTGCCGTGAGGTCACCGGGGCTGGGATGGGCCGGCCGAGGTGAGCTGGGCAGGCAGACCCAGGCAAGGGCAGTAGGAGCTGCTGGAAGCTGCTAAACAGTGGGATTGGAAGAGAAAACAGCACCCCACATCTAATGCTTGCCCTTCCCGGGAGGGATTTTGGGACAAATCAGTGAGTTTGTCATTTTTATTTTGGATGGAAGAAGGCGACAGCTCTGCCTAAGGGACAGAATTCGGCAGCTCCAGGGGACAGTAAGACCCACGTATCCCGGGGGGCTGGAAAACCTCTGGCACAGAGGCCCCTCGTGTGGGGGGGCACAGCTCCTGACCCTCCCCAAAACCTCTCGCACTGCCGTGCTTGGCCAAAGGAAGCTGTGCCTAAAACCCAAAGCAGCCCAGCTCTGCCAGGCTGGGGCTTCTGGGATCCCCCAGGGCTGGAAAAGCAAGGAAAAAGGAGGTTGAGGAAGTGGGGAGGATCATGACCAGCTCGCCAAAATTAGCCAGGCAAATTTACACTGTTCAGCCAGAGTGCCTTTGCCAACAGACACGTGGGGATATCCAGAATATCTTTGGGTTTGGATCTGCCTGGGCTCAATTCCCATGGTCCCTGCTTCCCCTGAGCCCTTCCCCAGGCCCATGGGATGCCAGTGTTCATGGCAGCTGGGATGCTGGCTCCAGCACATGGGGACAGAGGTCCTGCCCTCCCCAGTGCTGAGAGACATCACTGCCTTTAGCTGCTGTAATGGGTTTCTAAAATTAGCTGCACACTCTGCCCTTGGACTCGAGCAGGACATTTCTCAGTTGTTTAATATCAAAAGTCCAAAAAAATAAAAAAGGAAGCAGAGCACAAAAGCCACCCAGTCAATGCATGGCTAAGTTTATTTTATCACTTGTCCAACAGAACTCGACATCTATTTTAAGTCATTTATGAAGAGTACAAGTGTGAATAGCTGCAGAAGTTTTGCAATTCCAAGACACCACATACAGCTGCTAAAAAAAGCAAATTTAACCTTCCCAACAAAGCCTCAACCAGCAGCCCACCCTTCCCCGGATCGTGTTTCCCAGCTACTGATTTCAGACAGCCAAAGCTCATCTCCCCCCACCTGAAGCTGATTCGTTTATGAAGAGGTCCCCAGCCATGGCAGCATCACCCCCCTTGCTGGCATCCTGGGGGTGCTTCCCTTCCGTTTGGACTCAGTTTCCCCTGTGCCAAGCGGGACAGGTGCAGGTTGGTCCCTCGGGTTTATCCCTCCCTTCAATTTAGGAGTATTTTACATTTTGCCGCCGGCCACAGCTCCTATAAATAAACCCTGGCTGCCCGTGGCAGATGTGAAGCCTACCCCTGCCTGCACGCTCTGTTAGAGGCCCCAGCTTCCCAGCAACGGGAATGGGAATGGATGTGAATCTGCAATGAAATATTAATTGGAAGCAACGCTATTCTCCTGTCTACAGAGGGGAATTTTAATTGAGGACCACGTTAACAAGCTAATACCTTCCCTCAGCATGCGGTCAGAGCAGGAAGGGGGCGTTGCTGGGACCTGCTCTTTTTAATTGCAGCATCTTCTGTCACCTCTGTCTCCCCAAATCAACCCAAATTAGCAGCCCAGTGTTCATCACCCAGCAAAGCCACCACCAGAAATTGCTTGATTTGACTTGTGGTTTCCTAAGAGTCAGAAACACCTCAGCAAGGAGAGTCTGGAGCACCCCTGTGAGATCAGGCCTGACCAGCAGCACCTTCCTTCATGCCCATTAAGCCCTAACTTCCCCTAACAATTCCCAAACTGGACCTTCCAGTACAAGAAGAGCATCTGCCAGTGCCCAGCAGCACAGGCAGGAGGTGCCCAGAGCTGGAGAGAAACAGGAATTCTCAAGTAGCACATCACTTGAAAATGCAAGTTCAGGAGGTTGCTTTTTCTCCCCATTTCAGGATAAATTTAGTCCACCCAGTGTTGCACTGGACTCCAAATGGGTCGGGAGAGAAATGTGGATCTGGGAGAACCTCTGATCTTGCATTTTCCATGTGTTTTGGTAAGGACTGAGCTCTCTGGGACATCAGGAGGGCACAGGAACTGCTGCAGCCCTTTCAGGGAGGGCTGGGAATGCTGTCCTGCAAAACTCTCCCTTGGCTGAGGCTTTTAATTTCCAGGGGTGGGAGCAGGGGGGGATCACTGCCTTCATCCTACAAAGCAGAAAGCAAAGCACAGGAAAGCAGCTGGCGGGAGCAAGGGGACAGCTCCTGCCGCGGGACGGGCCGGAGCCGGCGGCGGAGGGGCCGTGTCCAGCTGTCACTGCCACATGTCACCCACGTCCCCGTTCTTGTGGAACTCGTGGAGGTGGTCAGCATACCTGGGGAAAGGGCAGAGCCACGTTAATCTGCAGCAAGCTCCAAAGTGCTCTGGCAGCCAAGCGGGAGCCGCTCCGATTCCGAGCGGTCATTCCACGAGGGTGAGCACCGTGCCCTGCTCCAGCTGCCTGGAGCTGCACAGGGAACTGGAGTCATGGCATGGCCCGGGTCTCCAGGATCACATTTGCATTGATCAGGATTCCTTCTGGCCAAGGACTGCTCGCAGGAAAGGATTTGGAAAACACCCGACTGACCACAAGCGGTTGCCCCGTTTCAGGAACGTTTTCTCCCCCCCATCCTCATTGGGTTTAAAGCCCAATTAACTGGCCTTGTTTCCAGGGCAGAGGTGCCCAAAAATTCTGCTGCCTGCCCGCCACACCAGCCCCGGGGCCGGGCTGGCCCAGCCTGGCCTCACACTCACTTCTTAGCACAGAAGGCAGCGCAGTCCCGTCCCACGCTCTCGCTCCAGGCGGTTTTGTAGAGCACCTGCAAGGCAAGGAATGGGATCAGCTCTGCTTCCACCTGCCCTCCCTGCCCCTCCCCACAGCAGCCTGTGCCACTACTGTGCCATCCCATCCCTGCCATCCCATCCCGGCCATCCCGTCCTGGCGAGGGACTTTGGACAAGGGCCTGGAGTGACAGGACAAGGGGGAATGGCTTCAAACTGAGAGGAGATTAGGTTCAGATGAAATATCAGGAAGAAATTCTGCCCTGGGAGGGTGGTGAGCCCCTGGCACAGGTTGCCCAGAGAATCTGTGGCTGCCCCAGCCCTAGAAGTGTTCAAGGCCAGGCCTGGAGCAACCTGGAATAGTGGAAGGTATCCCTGCCCATGGCAGGGGGTGGAACAGGATGACCTTTAAGGTTGTTCCAACCCAAACTGTGATTCTATGATCACCAGCATGGAGGACCCCAGCGTGTTCCAGGGGTTGCCCTCAGGATGGTCAGGATGACCTTTTGCAGGGGGTTATTTTTACTGGGACAGCACTGCTGGGGCTGTGGTGGTTCAGGGTAAGGCTCAAGGCTGCACATGGATGGAGATGTATTTTTGGAACAGACTTAAGGAAGGTCACTGCTTGGCTTGACTCCTTTTTACCTTCATGCCGCAGTGTTTTCATTCCAGAGCTGTGGTCTGAGGAGGCAGGAGGCAGTGGTGGGGTTTGGAAAGAGGGAGAAGCCATCCCATCCCTCCCATCCCAGAGTGATTTGTTCAAGCCTTGGGGATTTGTAAGCTGTTATCACCAGGGAATCACTCTACCCACACAAACACCCACCAGCAGGCCTCCGAATTAGGGTTCATTAAAGTCTCCCAGGATCAGTGACAAAGATGTTTCTCCCACCATGGGGATGGAGGAGCTGGGGCTTCACCCAGTCCCCTGTGGAACACACAGTTTGTGCCCAGCCCAGGCAGGGCTGGGTGCTGGATTTCAGGCCCTTTTGTGTCTGGATGATGTAAGATCATTCCAGCCATGTAATATTTATGATTTTTCCTTTTCCTTTTTCTTTTTTTTTTTTTTCTTTTTTTTTTTAGGTTAGAGCTTTAAAGTTTAATGATGTTTAACTTTTTATTTCCTTTGCTCCTTTCCTCACCAAAATAACTTTGAGCTCAGGACAGAAATATTGTTCTGATTTGTCTTTCATCTCGTTTCCTCGTTTAATTATTGATGATTTGTTTGGCTTTTTTTCTTCCTGAAATGACAAATAAACTCCCAGATACTGTGCAAAGATGTAAGGATATAGGAGGAGTTTGCACCACGACAAACTCCCAGAAGATTTGGGCTGGCTCAAGCCTCCATTCCTACCCAACCCCTGCTTCTCTGCTTCCAGCCCTAATGGGGAAACTTGAAAACTAGAGAAAAACAGAGCCACAGGGCACGGAAGGAGCATGGGGAGAACCAGAGCTCATCCCTGGAGTGCAGCGAATGAGCTCCACCATGCAGGAGGTTAAGGATGGACCCAGCAATAGGAAAGTGGAACTGCACGTGGTCTAGAACCAGGCAGTGTGGGCACAGGGGGATGTGTTTTATGCCTCGAATCGCTTATGGTATTAGACGCACAATAATTAACCAAAAATTTTGCTCCCCAACAAGTGGAGGGAATGCACTGAACTCCGTGTGAGCTCCTGGCACGGCGGCACCACAGTCCCATGGCTGTTCCCAGAAGTGACGTGAACACACAGACAGCTCCCAGCTCCTGCCCGTGGGCAAGCCCGTGCCACCCAGGGTGGGATTCCCACCCTGTGAAGCCGAGGGGGATATTCCTTGGCATGTCCCTGTCCCTGCTGAGTCACACTGCCCACGCTCCCGGCCGCACCTCCAGAGCTGCTGACACACCAGGTGTAGCACACTCGCTTGGCACAACACCCTAAAAAGGGCCACATTCCCCCTGGAGGGGATGACAGCTGATATTTCATCACAGTGCCCACTCCCCATGGCCCACAGTCTCACCAGGAAGACGAGGCAGTGCAGGAACAGGGTGTAGAAGAAGGCCACGGTCCGAGCAGTCTTGTTGGACAGGATGAGCCGCCCCTGCAGAAGAGCAGAATGGAAAATCCCATTTTACTGTGGGTCACTGGAAACCAGCTCTCCTCTCAGACAGATCCTGGCCAAGACTGGGAGCCTGTTCCTGCTAGACCCAACATAAACATGCAGTGAGGTGGTGTTTGCCACCCACCTGCGCCCACCTCTGAGCCCTCCTTCAAAGGGCTGCACAAGTGCCTACGCTCTCAGCCCAAATTTGCCCAAATCGAGGTGGATTCAGGGCTGCAAACTGGGGGCTTTCCCCCGCTGAAAACTCTTATGGGGGTTTATTCTGAGTTGCTTTACCCCAGCTTTCCCCAGTGGCTCTACCCGCTCCCGCTGTGCCAGCCCTCAGCTCCGCAGAGGAACCCCGGCAGTAATTAAGTCTTGCACATTTTTAATTCATGAGCTCAAACAATTTGTGATTTGCAGAGTCCCCTCATCGCCTCCTGGGCAGGGCAGTGGAGCCAAGGCTGTGCTGGTGCTCCCAGAAGCTGGTCCTGGTGTTCCCAGGGCCGAGCCCTGGTGTCCCCTTGCTCTGGCTCTGCAAGGTCTGCCCTGGAAGATTTGCTCTCCAGTCCTGTGCCACTCCACAGGGCTGTCCAAGCTCTTTGGGGGCTGGAAACCTGTGGGGTCGGGATGAGCTGCCCTCCAGCCCCTCATTTTGGAGAGGCCGCTGAACCACAGCCAGACCCTGATGATGCCTGAGCCCGTTTGGCACATGACACCAGGGTCCCAATGGGAAAACCTTCATGTCCATCCCTGCAAAAGAGCCAAAATAAGGAGCCCAGAAGAGCAGCTTGCAAAGGATGGGTCCTGCCTTCCTTCACAGCCACTCTTTATTCCTGCTGTGACCCAGGGCCTCATTATGGACATAAGCACATTCCCCAGCCACCACGCAGGCTTTCCAAAGCTGGCATTAAAACCCACAGATCTCCCACCAAACCCATTCTGGGCTGAAATCGTCTTTGCTATTCACGGCCACGGCGGAGGCTGCTGGAACAAACAAGATTATGTTCTTAAATATTCCCAAGGAATAACTCCCCTAAGTCAGTTTTTTTTGTGAATGCCTTTCATTAATTCTCCGTGGTGCTGGCACGCCACCCGATCCATATTCATGTTGGCATTTGCTTGGTTTTTATGCAAATGACAACTTTGCCTTTATTACAGGATATTTCTGTGTTCTGGGGCTGCTGCAGCCCAGTGGTCCCACATTAACCTCCCTTGTGCTGGAGAGCCAGGGGTTAACTCAGCTAAACCCCCATCCTGAGCCTGCTGCTAATGTCACAAATACAAACATAAGTCAGATTTCCTCAATAACCACATTTTTAGCTCAGAAAGTTCAGCCCTGAGAGATGCAGCCCAAACTTGCAGTGGCAGCAGGAGCCTCCTGCCCTCCCCAGCTCTGGGAAGACCCCCTGCTGCTGCAGACATCACAGCTCCCCAGTATTTTCCCTGGTGCTGTTTTGGAAGGAGAAGCCAGAGCAGGAAGGATCAGGGCTTGGGAAGGGTTTTTTATGGAGAATGCCTGAGGATCCTGTGCCGTGTGGGGCAGAGCATCTCCCCTGGGGCATGGGACCCTCTAGACCCCCTCACACTCCTGCTCCCCAGCTGTGTGGAGTGCTGAGGCTCTCTGGGGCTCTCCCTCGGCCAGGGCTGCAGTGCTGAGCCCCCCCCCACGTTACAAACCAGAGGAGAGGTGCTTGGAATCACAGAATAGAATCAGAATTGTGTAGGTTGGGAAAGACCTCAAAGGTCATCGAGTCCAACTCTTCCCCCAGCACTGGCAAGGCCACCACTAAACCATGTCTCCAGGTGCCACATCTACACGTCTGTTAAATGCCTCTGAGGGTGGGGACTCCACCTCTGCTCTGGGCAGCCAGGGAGGAAAGGGATTGCTCCTAAACCACATTCCGGTATGGCCCCAGTGTGGTCTGCACCCCTGCCCCGGCCAGCAGGGATGGGGCCTTCCCACTGCCCGAGAGCCCCATTCCCTGTGCAGGCACTGGGCTGAAAACCTCTCAGCTCCCTGCTGTGCACAGAAGAGCAGCCACTCACCATGCTCAGTGTGGCTTTATCCCAGGGACTGAGGCTCAGGTACTTCCGCTGCCGTTCCTGCAAGGAAAACACACGGGATTTTAAGGCTCAAAGGGCTAATTTGGGGCTTGCAAAACAGGGGAGGAGCTGTGTGCCCCAGGATGCTCCTATTTGGCCCCTGCCCCCAGCCATCATCTGGGCACAATGACTTTTTAAAAAAAATTTTTTTTAATATATATTTTTTTAATTTTTATTTTTTATTTGTGAAAGCGAAGGGCGTTCAAGTGTGTTCCATTCTCTCAGGCTGCTCTCCCTGGATTTCACCCGGGCTATGATCCCACAGCAGACAGAGGGGCTGAAGCAGAGGGAGGGTGCTGGGGGCTGTTCATACCTTCCTGCTGAAGGAGGAGAAGGGGTCCAGGCGTTCCTCGTACTGGGAGGAGTAGCGCTGCTCCGTGTCATCCCTGCTGCTGCCCTGTGGGAGCAAAGGCAGGGTGAGAGCCAGTGGGCTCTGGGGTGCCACTGGTGTGTGGACAGGGACAGGGCCCCCAGTCCCCCTGTTGGAAGAAATGGCCTGCAAAGGATGGAGCAGCACAGTCCAGAGTTGACCCACGGGACTGACAGCATCTGTTCCCTTCAGGAAGGAGAAGCACAACAGGAGATGATGAACAAAGTCCTTTCTTTATAAAATTGTGGAATGGTTTGTGTTGGAAGGGACCCTAGAGACCATCTAGTTCCAAACCCTTGGCCACTGGCAGGGACATCTTCCACTGGGCCAGGTTGTTACATCAGGGGATTCTCCCATGGAGACTTCCTCTTCCTCTCATGTCTTCCTATTTTTGGCCCTTTCCATGAAAAAATTGCCATCTGTGTCACCGTCACACAGCTCACCTGGGCTAGTGCAAATCCCACCCTGAATTCCTTTGCTGCTGGGCCAGGGAGCAGGGAGACAGCGGTTTAGGAGGGGGAAATCATTGTTCAAACATAAGGCTGTTAGAAGCCGGGAAAAGGGCAAGGAAAATGAAGAAACCCCCTTTTAGGTGGGTTCAGACAGGCTGGCTTTTCTACTTCTCCTGGGACAGAGGTTCCCCTTCTGCACCCTCAGACGCAGCGAGCCCCGAGGATGCTCGTGCGGCCTACACCTCCCTGCTCCTCCTCCCTCCACCTCTGCACGAGCTGCGGATTCCACGCCATTCCTACCCAAATCCAGCCTGGAGACGGCACGAGCTGCCTGCCCCTCCAGGCACGAGCACAGCCTGGTGCAAGCTCTGGCTCCTTGCTCCAGCGCTCCGGTGCTCGCCCAGCCCTGTCCCAGCCCGGTGCCACCTCCCGCTCTGCCCGGCCAGCTCGGCCCTGCTGCCGCTCCCCCCGGGGCTTTCTGGAGCTGTTCCTACGTGCAGTGGGGGTTGTCCTGCCCAGCCCCGTGGCTGGTTGTTACACCTCTGTGTAAACCTTTAGTAGCTCTGCCCTTACTGCAACCCGACCCTCGGGTCACCGCGGTGAGAGCAGCGCCCGATTTAGGGCCCACGACTCCGCCGCGGCCTGGCCTGGCGCAGTGATCTTTGATGAGTATTTTTAACGTGTCACATGCCCCATTAGGGGGTGAATTATGCAATGCTGCCATGGAGGGTTTTGCTCTTTAGCTCATGGCAATGGCATTCAGGGGTTGCCTTGTGGCGGTGGATAAACATGGATATGATATTCCGCAGGAGAAACGGGAAAAAATGTCAGAGGGGACGACCTGGCGTCATCACGGGGACATAAATAAAAGAACCAAATAAGGCCCTTCACAGCTGTAGGAGTTTCCCATCCCCAAATGCTATTAAAATATCCATCAACAAAACAGACTCAGTCCAGGCAACCTGGGAAAGCAGCAGCGAGGGGGAAGGATGGCAGGGAATCAGTGTCCCCTCTGTTAGTGGCACTTTTGCTTTTTTAAGGAAAGCCCGAGGTCAGGACAGCCTGGCTCTGACCAGGGAAGTGTTGCAATGGAAAGCTCCCAGCCAGCAGCCTGACCCTCCTGCAAAACCCTCCGGGATTTTCAGGGATGAACTTCCCGAGGGACACAGCACGAGCGGAGCAGGTTGCAGCAAAGTCTGTTCCCCCTTCCCAGCCTCCTCCTGGCACTACTGGGATAGTTTTGGGCTGGTTTCTTCTCTTTTGGGACTGTCCATCTTCTGGCTGCCCAGGGAGCAGCTCTCTCTGCTGCCTACAAGAAGTTCAGGAATGAGCACAGGTGGGACAGGATGAGCCTTGCAGGCTCTAACTGCAAGGATTTATTGCAGGAGGTCCCAACTTAACCTCTGACTGCTTGGTCAGGCAGAAATATTCACGACTTACCTGCTGGCACACCACACTGCCAGCAGTGAGCACCAAAGGGGGGTGTAGCAGCTCTTTTAGGGAGGAAATTTCAACTTCTGGCTTTGGAGATGTCAAGCACCCCTCAGCACAGCTCAAAACTGCCTTCCCAGCAGGGAGGCTAGGTCCCTGCTGCTCTGGACAGAGCACTGAACCCTTTTCCACCCCAATTAGCTCCAACTTTCATGCGAGCTGCCTACGGGAAATGTCCAATTTCCCCGTTTCTCCTGGTCTGTGTCTGGGGACTGTCTGTCCATCTGAGCCCGAGGATGGACAGACAGACAGACGGACACACAGGGGCACTCACCCGGCCAGGGTAGCTCTGCAGGAACTTGATCTTCTCGTAGAGCTTGATGTTGTCAGCTCTCAGGTTGTCCAGCTCGCTCTGCAGGGCCTGCACCGTGTGCTGCAGCATCCGGTTCTCCTGCTCGGGGCAGGGGAGAGCGGGACCCAGCCAGGGTTCAGTCCCTTCCCAGGAACCAAAACCCCCCCCCGGCTTTGAATTCACATTGCTCCCAAATTAAAGCTGCCCCAGGTGTGGCAGAATGAGGCTCCCAGTCCTGAGCCATCAAGAGCCCCATCCCTCTGTGGCCAAAGAAGGGCTGGGGCAGCCAAGGTGGCTCTGGGGGGCTTTGGGCTCCCACAGGAGCTGCACAGCCAGCCTGATGGCTTTGTTCTGAGCTCTGCTTCAATTTGTTACCTCAAAACACATTCCCTACGTGCTTTTTTTTGGCACCCCCAGACGCTGTGCCAGGAGGCCAAGCACAGGGAGACAGGGATTTGGACCTGTCCTTGAACTGGAGCAACCCGGATGGGCTGGGGCAGGCTTTGGTTCTGCTCACAGCAGGAGACGTTTTTCTCTTGCTTGCAGTGGCTGATAGGAAATTCCCTGCAGGCCACCAGAGCAGCCAGCCCAGGCTGCAGGTGCTGCAGCCCCCACAGCCCCCTCCCCAGCAGACATACCCCCTCCAGCTCCTGGTTCTTGGCCCGGAAGCGTTCCCTCTGGCTGGAGATGATGGAGAGGAGTGAGTCCACCTGCCCCTCAGGGAATGAGGTGCCTGGGGATGGTGGGTGACCTGTGGACAAGGTTTGGCATGAGAAATGACCTGGCAGATGCCCACCATCCACCCCAGGGGCTTGCTCAAGGTCCTCCCACCGTGGGGGCACCCAGATAAACTCCTGTGCACAGTTATTACAACGCGGACTAGTATTTATGGTTTTCTTTTTTCATTTTTGAGGACTCATCCTGGAAATGGACAGGACAAACAATTGCATTACTTGGTCCAACCCACGGCTGCCCTTCCCTGACCCCCACCCTCCCCATCCCTGCCAGACTCTCTCCTGTAGCTTCTGCAGCACTACAAAAAAAAGCCCCAGAGCCACAAGCAGCTCCTCCATCCCCACTCTCCTCTCCCCTGTCCCAACTCCTCAGCCATCACCAGCTTGCTGTGCTCAGGACCCCATTTTTTGGTGTCCCACAGGGGTTGCCCCCCATGATGGGGCTCTGTGGGTGCCTGGGGGGCTGTGGCCATCCCTCCCTGCTCTTCCTTCCTGGCAGTGGCATCTGTGGCCAAGGAGAAATGTGTCCCTGAGGCCATGACTCAACCAGCTGCACAGAGCAGTTATTCATAGTGCAGGATGGGTGGCTGCAGGTTGTTTGGCTTGGTGGGACTGTTGCTGTGATATTGTTTATCTTGTGTTTTCAAAACCTTTCAAAACAAAAAAACAAGCAAGGAAAAAAAAAGAAAAAAAGGAAAGGAAGTGTTTTGGTTTGTTTTTTTCCAGAGGAGCAAACAGTTGGGTTTTTTTTTTTTTTTTGGTTCATTTTCTCCTGCAGACCTCAGCTCAGGAGCTGATGTACAGGAAATGTTTCACTCGCTGGCTCTGGAGGGGTTTGGGGCGGGCAGAGCAGGAGGCAGAGCCCAGGGTGTGTGGTTCAGCCTGGGTTCAGCAGCTCAGCACAGAGCCAGGCCTGGCTCAGGCCTGCTGCACCCCCTTGGGAGCAGCTGGAGGATGGACAAACCACGCCCAGCGTGGAAATGTGGTCCCAGAGAAGGACACACTGAGCAGGTGATGCCTGTGCTGCCATCCCTGCAGAGGTGACCACCCTGCCCGTGGCACTGGGGCGTCCCAGCCCCAGCTGTGCTCCCTCCTCTCACCATAAAACAGCGCCGTGGCCTCCTTGATGGGCTCGGGGATCTTCTCCAGGCCGGGGGCAGCCGCACCCTGGGCAGCACAAGCAGAAGGGATTAAACATTTCCCACCCACCCACAGGTGCCAAAAGGAAAGCCCTTCTGGATCCTGGCACTGCCCTGGCACCCGCAGCCTCACGGGAAGCGTCACTGCTGAACAGGATCCGGACCGAGACAACATGGAAAGGCTGGTGTTCAACCTCAAATCCCAGCCTTTGCCCAGGAAGGAGATGGGCTGGATGCTTCCCGGATGCCACTGCTCCCACCCCCTCCCACGCCAGCACCTCCCCATTGCATGGGCACGCTGCAAAGCTCTGCCGGGTGCGACATCAGAAAAAAAAGGAAGGGGAAAAAAAAAGAAAAAAAAGGGCAAAGAAAAAAAAAAAAAAGGAGGTGAACAATCCCCCACACCTCCAGCAGTGACAGCCAGCCCGGGGGCCATTTGCAGGGTGGGTACCTCTGCATCCGGGCGATGCACAGCAGACAGGGCTTGGATGGTGCTGAGGTCGTGCTCCAGCTTGGCAACGAGCTCCTTCTGGCCAGCCAGGGTGGACACGGCCTCGGTCAGCTGGATCTGCAGCTCCGCACAGCGCACTGGAAAACAGAGCCGCGGCCGTCACCGGGGGGGCCCCAAAATCCCAAACTGTGCCAGACGGACACCAAAGAGCTGAGAAACCCCCAGCTGGAGCACCAGAGCCAACTCACAGGCAGCACCCCCGTTCTCTCCTTATTTCTGGGGATAGCAGGACAGCAGCAATTCCTGCTCAGCCGCGGGGTCCAGCCCACCTTGGTGATGCCCCAGGGTGGGCACAGTCCCCGGGCAGGAGCCCAGTCCCAGTGCCACAGGCAATGAGAGCAGGCAGCTGCCTGCACTGACACGGCTGCCTCAAAGGCATCCACAAGACATTTTTGGTGCCCCAAGGATACCTGGCAGCATCCTGGCTGGGCAGAGTGGGGGGACCTGCAGAGGGATAAGGGGAGCTGAGCCCATGAACTGATCCCGAGGTCTGGTCTGCACAGGAAAAGTGATGGAAGAGGCTCTGAGCAGCACGTCCCTGGCTCTGGGGGCTGGGACAGGCACTCACAGGGCAGGTGGTGGCTGTGGGGGCTTGGAGCAGGGTGGGGGACATCCTCCAGGAGGGGAGATCTCTCAGGTGGGGCCACTCCTGCCCCCAGGCACTGGGCCAGGCTGTGCAGCCCCCGGCATTCCTGCTCAGCCAATTTTCTACAAAGGATCCCTCTTTCCAGTTGCCCCCCAGAGTAAAAACCCACACCCTAAACCACAACAGGCGCCGCTGGAATGCTCCAGGAGCAAAACAAAAACCTCTCATTCCCCTCACATAACCCCGGCCCAGATGTGAAGCAATGGAGAGATGCAGCTACAGCGAGAGGCACAGGATCAGCACCGCAGGGCAAGCTCCACGTTCCATCGGCAAATCCATCCCAAAACTGTCCTGCAGCAGAAATCGACTTGTTTCACCTTTCTCCCTTGCTGCCAGCAATGTCTGGGCCGCTCCCTGGCTGAGAAACCTGCTCAGCTCCAGGTTCAGGGCTGGTGTTTTGCACCACCAGCATCTCCACTGCGGGAATACAGGATACATCCCTCTGTGCCTGCATTTCCAGGTGGGTGAGAGCTCAGGTCCCAGCTGTTCCAGTCCCTCCCTGATAATTCCTGTTGTAATTATTCCCCTAAATTCCAGACAGCTGGAAGGCAAAAAACATCCTCATTTATCAACAGCCAGGGAGAAGGAATGCAGAGGCTGCTTGGGGAGGGGCTGTGCTGGGGTGGGGGGCAGCGAGGGTTGGCTGTGGCACCCCCAGGGCTCCTACCTTCTCTGAGCCTTCAGATGAGGGGTGCAACGTGTGCACAGCTCAATCCCAGCTCTCCCAGTCCCACGAGGCTGGGAGATGCTCCGCACACCCTGAAACCGGCTGTGGAGGGGGGTCCTTGCTCAGGGTGTGATGCCCTGGCCAGAGGGTTGGACTAAAAGCAGGAGCGATGGAGGCTCAAAGTGATGCCCAAAGCAACGCTGCTTTCCAAGGAAGAAGGGTCTTTGCTGGTGCAAATTCCCCCCTTTTTGTGTGGATGTGGCACGTCGGGACATGGTTAGTGGTGGGCTTGGCAGTGACGGGGTAATGATGATCTTAAAGGTCTTTTTTAACCCAAAAAACTATATTATATGAAATGCAATTTCTACGTTCATAGAATCACAGAGGGGTGTGGGTTGGAAGGGACCCTGAAGCCCATCCAGTTCCAGCCCCTGCCATGTGCAGGGACACCTTCCACTATCCCAGATTATTCCAAGCCCCATCCAACCTGGCCTTGGGCACTTCCAGGGATGGGGCAGCCACAGCTTCTCTGGGCAACCTCTGCCAGGGCCTCACCACCCTCACAGGGAAGAATTTCTTCCCAATTTCCAATCTAAATTTCGATTGGATAAAGTTCTTTCAGTTTAAATCCATTCCCCCTTCCCATGTTATTCGAAAGGATGAAGCCTAGGGGTGACACATACTTTGAACAACACATGGATTTATTTTTTCCCCTCTCTGCATATTTACATTTTACAGCCCCCAATAAAAGACTCAAGATCGAGCAGGAGTGGTTGTGCTAAAGGCACATCCCACTGGAGGTCAGTATTTCTCCAGAAATGGGGAATCACTATCTGCTCCAAAACATGGGTGGCCTCATGCAAAATATTTGCATTAACAAGATTTGGAAAGAAGAAAACCTCTTCCCTACGGTTAATTATTCAATTGGCTGTCTTTTAAAATTGCATTACAATGTAATTGGGAAGCTATTGCTGGCCAAACAAGGGCTGTGGGGCCCAATTCTGCAGAAGGCAGTGCTGAGCACCCTGCCCAAGGTACCCCACACCAGGAGGTTACCCAGGGCAGGACATGTTCCCTGGCCTCCCACCCTGCCCAAAAATCCTCTGCAGAGCTGAGCTTTGGCCTCCTGCAGGAGGAGACCTGAGCCCTGGATCCCAGTCCCTGCATCTCTCTCTTAAATGATCCTTTTGGCTTCTGAGTTACATGGTCTGAGGTTTTCAATTTAAGACAAAAAAGGGTCACCGAAGAAACACATCTCCCAGTTTTAAAGGAATCTGCATCCTTCCTTCCCTTAGGTTCCCTCGGCCTTGGCCAGTCCTCTACAAACCATCCACGAAAGCAGAAAAGGCTGGAAAAAAGCTGGAACTGTGTCTAGCGCTGAAAGCAACCAAACGCACGGAGCTTCTCTCTCCTCTCCCCGTCAGTGTCACTCCTCACAGCTGGATTTTGTGGGGATTTTTTTAATCATGACTTTCCCTTGTCAAAGGGGCCGCGGCCGCCCGCGAGCTCAGCACTCCTGCGCCAGCGACTGCTCACCCCCAGCAGCAGGGGCACGGCTCTCCCAGCAGGGCAGGGCAGCTCAGGCTTTGAGAGGCAGCAAAAGGGAACCTGCCTTTGTCTGCCCCGAGCTGCTGTGCTGGAGAGCCCTCGCTCTGACCCCTCAGATGTGCAAACGCCTCAAAGGCCGTGGAAGATGGAGAGCTACTGCAGAAGGTAATGGGACAAAGAAAGTGAAGCTCTGGGGAAAGTGGGTTTTAAACCACGTGTCAAACTCTGCCAGCCCTGACTTTGGAGGAGCCAGGCCTGACATTGCCATGGCTTTATGAAGAAAAGAGAAGTGCAGGGACTGGGCAGCCCCAGGCTGGCAGAAGCCACTTGGCTCCAGTGCCACCTTGGCACAGACAGGTCTGCTTTTCCCTTGTCTGATACACAGAACACGAGAAACTGATACTGGATTATTCCCATCCCTGGAAGTGTTAAAGGTGAGGCTGGGTGGGGTTCTGAGCAGCCTGGTCTAGTGGAAGCTGTCCCTGCCCATGGCAGGGGGGTTGGACTTGGTGACATTAAAGGTCCCTTCCAACCCAAACCACTCCATGATTCTATGGTATCTTGCCAAAAACTGAATGAATGATCAGAAAGAGCCTCTGCTCAAAGGCCATGCTCTAAAGAAATGTCTCTTGTGGGAAGTCTGCGTGCCCCAGGAGCACAGCCATGGATGACACTGCCATGGGATGCCTGTTTCTGGAAACAACATCAAGGATCTGTGTGGACAGACCACGTGGTGAGACAAGGAGGTGCCTCACGCAGAGAAGAAACAAAACCCAAATTGAGAATAAAAGATTTACACGAGTCTCACACTTCTTTCGTTGTGAACAGCCCTGCCAGTCTCGTGCCATTCCGAAGCTGCAGGTTAAGTCCTTGTAGTGATTATTGAGGAAAACAGTCCTGGAGCCCCAGGCCCCACGCTGGTGGGGAGCACAGAGCCTGGCAGATGCGGGGGCTCACTGGGAGTGCCCCCGAGACCATGAGCCCAGTGCTGCCACGGAGCAACAGCAACTCTGACTCCTGCAACAAGCCCCAGCAACTGGGCTCCCTTGGCAAATCATCCAAAATAAACAGCATCTGTTTTCACAGATGGAGAAAATTAAGACATACTAGCAACTTAGTTTGAAGTTATAAGGCCAGACATAAATAAATGAGAGGCAATCTTTCCATAAGATGGTGGCTTGATTACTGAGGATACAGACAGATGAATAAACCACCTTGGGGTGAGATAGGCTGCAACTTGCTGCACATCCATGGGACCGGGGGAGCTGCTCATGTGGATCCCCAGGGCCTGGAGGAAATGAGAGGTAAGCGGTGCTGCTGAAGGGATCAGGGTAGCAGCACACACATGGGCAGCCACGGCGAAGTAGCTGATGCTCTGCAAGTTCGCACCCTGATTTGCCTCGTGGAACTTTATTTAATCTCCTTCTGTTACTGTCTGGCCTCCTCCAATTTACATAACTGGAAAAAAAAAAAAGAAAACAAGCTGAGAAGTGGCACGCTGGGAGCTTTCTTTGAAAAGTCAACTCAAGTGCACTGAAACCCACGACTTCAAAGGTCTGAAGCCTGTTTTACTGACTGGAAGGAAGATGATGGTGAGATAACGAAACCTTGGAGTGCCTTGGCACGAAGGCTGAAAGCTGGAGACTCACTCAACACAAACACGGGTGTCTGAGAGTGCCAGGGAGAGGAGCAGAAGCCAAAGGAAGAAGCAGGAAGGTGCCACGGACCCTTTGAGTCCTCCAGCTTGTTCATCTTTGCCCATGTTGGGCCACTCCATTAATGACTGGACAGTTACGTCCAAGTTGAAATTACTGTTCTTCCCCATGAAGAAAAAAGTGCCAAGACCCCTTGGCATTGCTCTTCAAGAATCTTTTCAAGCCAACAAAGCCTCACCTCTGGCTCTACCTGATGCCAGAGCTCCCAAGGTTTATGTATAAACTAAGGCCCAATTTTAGGCTCTTGAAACACTTGGCATTTAGTTTATAAGAAAGCCTGGAAAAGACTGCCTAAAGTCCTGCTCCCCTTCCAGGAGAATCAAAGGGAGATGACTCAACCTTGACCTTGTGCTTTGTAGCTGAGGGGATGAGGAGCACGCGGTCCAAACGCTGCAGATTCAACCCTGGATGCACCAGATGATTTTCTCTGCCCAATTTCTGGTCTGTGAAGATGCCAAGGCAGAAAGATCTGAGCCAAAACCCTTCCCGCTGCAGGAAGGTTGTCAAAGGCCTGTCAGTGTTGTACAGGTCAATGGTTCCAGTCCTGTCCTGACCTTTTCATGGTGAGGGACAACATTTCTGCACGGCCAGAAGTGTGTGGGAGTCACTCAATCTGCCTCAACTTCATGCTAAGCCTTTTCCTTGGGGCCACCATCACTGGGAGCTGTCAGAGGGGTGACAGACAGGACAAGGAGGCAGGGAACGACTGAACATTTCTTGTCTACAAGTCCCCAGAGCCCTGTCTGTGGGCTCTGAGGTGCAAATCTGTTCAGAGGTGAAGGCTGAAGAGCAGGTTGTAGTGCAAAAGCCCAGCTGAGGCATCTGCTGAGGTGTATCTCACCTCCCACGAGGCAATGAAAAATCACTGTCATCTGAAGGGTCTGTGCTCTTCCAAAAATGTCCCCAGAATGAATAAAGACACTGAGATCAAGTGCTCCAGAGATCCCACCAATAAATACTACAGAAGTCACACAAGAGCAGGGATTTTGGGACATTTTAAACCAACTTCTCTAGAAATCTCCAGGGAGGGAAGGGTCAGCCAGCTCCAAGAGCTCCTGAACAGCCAAAATGCCTGGATTTTTAGTCTGGGAATCATCTCATCCTGCAACGCTGCTCCTGGGTAAGCACTGGGCTATCCTGCTCTATCTGCACCTGCCTTGAGGTCATTCTCTGATCAGACCTTCTGCAAGGTTTCTGGAAGGGCAAAAATCCCAAGGAGATGATGAAAAGAAAGGAATGATGGCACCTCTCAAAGCCACCTGCAAGCTCCAGCACAGTCGGCCCGGTCTTTATGCACAGATACCAGGCCTGGAGAAGCTCCAGGAGTGCAGTGACGAGGCTCCTCTGCAGATGCAGAATTGTAAGAGAAGACACCAAGAACATGAGAGAAATCCTCCAGGGATGATATGAGCAGCCCCAGACTGCACCAGTGAAGGTGCCAGAACAACCCTGCTCAGTTTTACTTCCATGTGCTGCCAAAAAGACAAGAAAAAATAGGGACGAGTAGAGAACACATCGTGTCCAACACCCTGAGAGCAACATCTGAGACTTATCTGCCCAAGTGAGCAAGGGTTGGGAGCACAGGGAAAGTCCTCTTGCCCCAGCTGCCACGCTCATCCCAACACCAGCATCCTCCTCCAAGTCCCTGCAGTCCTTTCCTCAGTGCCCTCAGGGCCAGCTTGGAAAATGGCCTTGGGGAAGAGACAGGACAAGAGGTGTGATGGTTTTCAACTAAAAGAGGGTCAATTTAGAGAAGATTTAAGGAAGAAGGTTTTTTATGATGAGGGTGGTGAGGCCCTGCCACAGATTTTCCAGAGAGGCTGTGGCTGCCCCATCCCTGGAAGTGCTCCAGGCCAGGGTGGACGGGGCTTGGAGCACCCTGGGATAGTGGAAGGTGTCCCTGCCCATGGCAGGGGGTGGGATTTCATGACCTGTACAGGTCCCTTCCAACCCAAACCATTCCATGATTCTGTGGCTGCCCCCTCCCAGCTCTCTGGGTTTCTCTGCCAGTTGATGCCAGAGGAGGTTCAGACAAGATTTCTTCTCCCTCCCCTCCTTTTCTCCCTTCCTTTTCACATTTTGAGGGCCTGCTGGGAAGGGAAGGTTTGAAGGATTTCTCCTTCCCCTTCCTCCTGGCCCAGACACTCCAAAATAAACAGCCCCCAGCAAAGAAACCCAGTACTGCTTAATAAATTCACCCTGTAAGGATAGAGATTTCATAGAAGAATGGATTATTTCCAAGGGTACTAAGATAATTACATGGGTAACTTGGAAGAGTTCAAGAAAACAGTTTGAATTTTCTTATCAGTTTCCCATAGCTTGGAGCAAAAAGAAAAGAAAATGCTCTACTGTAATCAAGTCATGTTTTCTGAAGCCCTCTGTTGGCGAGTACACAATTTCTTCACCACTTCCATTAAAACAGAAATACTTAGGAGAAAATGACAGCATTTCCAGATGGAAAGAAGCGGGGCCCAAACGCACCGTGTCAGCCCCTCAGAGTTCCTGACCTGGTGGGGACATGATGCCATGTGCAGAAACACCTCCCTTCCCACTGAGAGTCAAACTGGCTCTCACTGATGGTGGGGCAGGAGCAGGACCGCGGCCAGGACCTCCCTCCTGCACCCAGGGATGCAACAAAGACTTTTCCCACTGATCCAGCAAATCCCTCAAACATTTCCTACGCAAACCTGACCCATCCAGCCCCAGCAGCAGCTCTGTCCCAGCAGGAGCACACAGGGATGTCCCAGTGCTGACCATCAAGGGTCTATGGGAATACACAGCTTACACGTCTTCCAAGAAGAGAGATTTTCAACATCCTTTCGAAGGGCTGCCCCAATGAAGTTTTCATGGAAAATCCAACTATTAGGAAGACCCCAGGTATCTGCTCCTGACCTCTCAGATGCTTCCTTGTGGTTTGGGTTGCCTTCCTAGCTTCCCAAGAATTAACTTTTTGAGATTTAGGCTTGAGAGAACAGCCTGGCTTTATCCCAGATGCAAAATCCTGAGCTACAGTGAACCTTCCCCAGCTTTCCCTGGACCAGGTCTGTGCTTTCACAAGCTGAACACACCCTTTGCTTATGCCCACGTGGGTGATTTTAGGAGTCTTGTGCTGATACCACCTGAAGAGAAGTGCAGGTTATAAATACATAATAAATTAACCAACCTGAGGCATAGCATTTTAAAGAGTGTAGCTGTTTAGCATCAAGTTTAAAAAAATTAGGGTCAAATTATACACAATAATGCCATTTATAGCAAAAAACAGTTTGACCAGTCATTAAAAAGAAGGGGAAGAAGAAGTGTTAAACCTTGAGCCTTTCCATCCTGTGGAATAACCCATCACAGACGTTTCAAAACCAGAAAATGCACATTTATAAAGAAATGAAGGCATTAAATAACATTTTTGATACATTTTGAGGAGAACTAAAGATGGCAAAGACACACATTGGACGCCCACGTGGAGCTGGACAAAGCGCCACTGTCACTGGGGTGGCAGTGGTGACACTGGCTGGGCAATCCCCGCCCGACTCCCTGCTCTCCAGGACAGACTTCCTGGGACAGAACCACAGCAAATCTCCAGCCTGGCCCCCCCAAACTCCTATTCCACAGGAACCTCCCACAAGGAGGCACACAACAGCCTGGTAGGAGAAAAACGTCAGGGGTGTCCTGCAGGAGATGACGGAAATCAAGGTACACCCCCCAAAATAAGCTTAAATTCACAAAAAACCAGACAGGAGCACCCCAGGAAGAACAGAGCACCCAGGTGAGCACAGACACACACATACACATCCTCTACCTGACACCCAGAGCATCCAAACTAGCCATTTATTCCACTACTTTTAAAAATATAATCCCACTGATGGATTACAACATCTGTTCCTTACCAAACTCCAAGCTCCTGACTCTGTAAATAAGGAGAGTATTTACAGGAACATCTCCTAAGGCACTAAAAGAGGAATTTATTTTCCTATAAAGGATCTGGAAAAATAAACAGTGAGCCAAATATCTGGGAAAATTCTTTTACATTTTCATTTTTGAATCTAAAGCATTTCCCCCCTCAGATAACTGATTTTTGTTTGGTTAAATTAGTTCATATGTTGCTGTGGTGCTCAAAACAATCTCCCTTTGCAGTCTGAGACCCAAAATACGTCTTTTCTGTCTATGAAGCTGGGTGCCCACCTCCCACTGACCACAGCAGGAATGGCCACACTTGGATTTCACTGACCAAAGGATGCAGTCTGGACATCTAACTCTTCAATATTTGAGGTATTGAAAACACACACACTGTCCCTAGGAATTGATACACAAAAAGTAAATTTTCCTCCCCTGGCCAAACACAAATCCCAGCAAACCAGCCCTCTGATCCCTCTGGACACCACCAAACCAGAAGCACAATGTAAATGTTTGCTGCTTGGACTCAGGTCTCACCTCAATAAAAGACAGCCCACGCGGAATTGTGTTTGTATAAAAGATATTTACTTCAATTATCACACCTAGGGTGCTAGTGAATAATAATAATAATACATCGTGTGAGTTTCATACAGTGATATTGCTTCTCCATATCATATAGGGACCGTTGTACAGTGCTGAGAACAAACATTTTATGGCTAAACCAAACAAAGACAGAAACAATGCCGTCTGCTGACGAGGGAGCGCTGCCCTGCACTGCCAGCCAGATAAACTCTTACTTTTTATGTTTAAACAAATACCAAGAAATAAAATGTTACAAAAGATGAGTCACAGCAACACAATGTGGGCTTCTCAAAGCTACTTGTACAAAAAAAAAAAAAAGAAGACACTTTTTTTTTGTTTTTTTCTTTTTTGGTCAATTGGGTCTTTGTGAGGATTTTTTTTTCTTTTTTTTTTTTAAATCTGTGATTGTGAATATAACAAACAAGCTCTAAAAACATCTAAGACTTAGTGCGTTACAGAAAAAATATAAAATACTGCTAAAAATGTAAGACACCACAATACACTGGGGTAAAAACTGAGCTTATTATTAAAAAAAAAAAAAAAAAAAGTTCTCAGGAAAAAGTACACCACTTTCTGTTCGAGTTCATCTTGTGCTGTGTTAGTAGTCGGGGCATTTCCAAGGTCTGCCCATTCTCATGGCAAGTAGTTATTGCACAAATGCAAAGAGTTAATTTTTTAATTAAGAAAAAAAAAAAAAAAAANTTTACCAGATAAAAGAAACTTCTCATGCCAGGGTACTCCGTAATAATTTAAAAAAAAAAAAAAAAAAAGAACATCCCCCCCTCCCCAGCCTCCATCTGCTTTGGGATTGACGTCCAAATTCGTACATGTGACATTCTCGCAGCATTTCCAGCAAGGAATGGGAGAAAATGCTTTTCACCACAGAAATGCATAGACTATTCCGAGAGGAACAACCTTTAGCTTGGCAGAGCTGATCCGACACTTACACTAGGGCTTTTTTCACTCTTATTTCCATTTGCTTTTTGGCCTACACCAGAAGGAAAAGAACCTGACGTGGGAAATTCGCCGGATGGTTTTGGTTTTGTTTTTTTTTTTTTCAGTGGGACGCCCTCGAAAGGCAAAGTGCAAATTTGCTTCCCAACCCACCGAAGTGGTGCTGTGCCCTGCAGCTGGCTCAGCACCTTCCCCCTGTGCCCACGCCAGGGGGTACCTCGGGGCCGGCCGGCGCTGCCCGGAGCCCTCGGACCGTCCCGTCCCTCCCTCGGACACGCGCTCCCGCCCCGGGTTTGGGGCTGCAGTCCGGATCATGCAGCTTTTCTCCTGCTCTCCAGGGTCACCACGCCAGGGGAAAGCCGGTCTGAACACACCTTGACACAGCAGGAAAACTAAACCAGCCCTCCGTGACACAGATCAATGCACAACGTGGATTTCCAGAGCTCACACCAGGAAAAGTTGCTGATGCACAAGGTGAATTATTATTTTTCTCCTTTTTTGGTAACTTTTTTCCTTGACCAACTTTGAATGAGAAGGAAATCAGCTCTGAATTCAGAAAGTCAAACATATGCCAACAAAGATGAACATCACAGGAAATCAGTCTCTCATTTTAAATGAACACTTGTGAGTTA
The DNA here is from genome assembly GCA_013400975.1 of Atrichornis clamosus. Lineage (NCBI taxonomy): Eukaryota > Metazoa > Chordata > Aves > Passeriformes > Menuridae > Atrichornis > Atrichornis clamosus. The sequence goes on from WBMZ01001097.1 coordinate 32,584, forward strand.
ATTGCAATGTGCTCTGACCAGGGGCTCTGCATCTTCAGCAAATTCTCAGTAGAGGCTCTAGGAGGCTCAGGGTATTTTCTCTCTCTGTATATTTTAAGTCTCTTCTCTCACAACTGAGGCTTTTTATTCTCAGTCCTAAATTATTTTAAAAACTATTTAAATAATATTATTTATTAGGCATTTAGATAAAATACTTTTTTTTTTTCCTTAAAAAAAAAAAGATTGCTCTAGAAAACACAACAGGGCACAACGATATGGATACTACGAGCCACCTGCTCCATCTCTAGGATATCCCAGGCTTTCTCCAACACCCACTTAGGGGACAGCAACCTGGTCTAGTGGGAGGTGTCCCTGCCCATGGCAGGGGCTTGGGATGGATGGGATGAGCTTTAAGGTCCCTTCCAACCCAAACCAGTGATATGTACATACTCCTGTTGTGTTTGCATCAAACAAAAAACAAACCTCGACAAAAAACTGTTAAAAAATTAATCTCATAAATAGGAAATATTAGATTGTTGTCCTAATTACAGACCACCTCTATGTCTTTCACCTTATGATGCCGTAGAGAGAGCAAGCTCGGGAAGGGCCGCACGAGCGCTGGGGAGGGCTGCGGGTGTGAGGGGTGAGAGCCTGTTCTGCACAGAACCAAATCAGGGCTGGAATGGCTCGACAGTGCCTCGCCAGCCAGGGCCGGCACGGCTCTGGGCATGGCAGTGGGGACAGCAGGTGTGACTGATGGCACAAGGGGACACGGAACTGCCACGGCTGAAGTCCGCGGGGGTTTCTTGGTTCTGACAGACCCACGGGCGCACGGGGCCAGGCTGAGCCCGGCGACTGCTGGGCGGTGGCTGATGTTCTAACCCGAGCCAACACACAGGGACACGTGGGTTTTTTTCGCCGCCAGGAACCTGAATTCTCCCCAAGAAGAGCTCACCCTTGCCTGTGCTGGCCTGTGGCTCACCCTTGCCTGTGGGACTCGAACCCCCAGAGTTTCTATTGCACAAAGACTCGTCACACAGCGCCGGACGTGCTCGGGAGCCAAACACGGCCCAGTGTTGGGACACTGGGATGCTCCAGCAGTGTTTGCTCTGCTCCCCACTCCCCACAAGAATGAAATGCTGCAATCCAGATCACTGTGCTTTAGATTTTTCTCCACAAAGAGATTAGGAAATAAGGCACATAGCTTTCCAAGTAGAGAAAGTGAAAGAGTAAATTTCAGGAAGCAAAACCTAAAGATTGAACAGGAAGCGTGGCAACTTAGAGGATTGTGATGATATGCCTATTGACCGAGAATGAAATAATTTCAAGCTCAACTAAAATCTTTCCCCCACAGAAAAAAAAGAAACAACCAATGATCTCCATCTCTCTAGAGAAGGCAAGAAAGAAATGGAAGCCCTGATCAAGGAAAAGTACAATACAGATGTGACCTTGCTTATTCCCCACACCCCTCCTTTCCAAACCAGATGCTCAAGTACTCCCTGTATCACCTGTACCAGCATCCAGAGGTAACCAGATACTTTGGAAACACTTTTAAAGCTAGTAATAACTTACCCACATATAAATAACACATCAAAATAGCACAAAGGGTCCAACACAAACCAATAAAAGCCAGAGAAGTCTGATTGAAAGACTGATTGCAAAAATATTTTTTCTAGTTACTTGGAGACAAGATTGTACTTCAGAGCAAGTCAAGTGCCAAGTTTTATTTATTCTCTTGAAGGCACAGACACTTGCCTTCCAAGAGGAGCTGCCTAACAAAATTTTTATCTCCTTCCTAAGAATACTTGAATTTTCATCTTAGGGAGAGCAAGGCTGAGCTGCTTGCTTTAATTCCTTACTTGGCTTTAATTTACTTCATCAGCTGGTTTTGTGATTGTTTTAAATACTTCTTTACTGTCCACCTTCCCACTGTACATTGATAAAGGAGATTGCACTATATGTGTGCAGATAGCTGGCATTTTAACTTCCTGCAGGAAGCCAAACCTATGGATGAGGTTTGACCCCTCCTTTCCAACTCCTTGGCTCCTGCACATCTCAGGCCCTTGGGATCATTTTTATGTATTCTGAACGTGATCTTCCCCGTCCTCATTAGCTAAACCCACGTATCTCCAGCAGCCTGGTCTCTCCAGTGGCTAATCCCCTCCTTACAGCAGGGAATGGATCTGACAAGTGGGGAATGGCATCCTCTGCCCATTAAAATACATATTGGTTTTAAGCCCTTGCTCACCTACATCCCAAATGACTTCGCAAATTTGGCTGCAGCAATTCTGCTGCACCATTAAGACCAAGCACACAAAGGCTAAATATACACAGGGGGGCTTTTCCATACCGGAATGATGCACACAGACACATTTAACAGCTCCTAAAAATGCATATTAATTACCCGCACGGACAGAAGAGAACACAACTCTTGCTATCAAGAGGGAGGCTGTGCTGTTGTGACACTTCCAGAATGACACAGTAACTGTGCAAAAATCAGGTATGGCACCACAACAGCAGGAAATTCCAGGCATGACCCTCCATTTCCAAGGATCTTTGGATGAAGATTGTACCATGTAGTACAAATATCTCTAGAATTCAAACAGAAAGTCAAAGATGTGACATCCCATGGGTATCTGTTTTAGCTGCACTGTTTCCTGTACAATTTTGTTATGGTCAAGGATTCAACTGCTCTCTGCACTCAGCTGGTTCAAAATCCAAAGAAACTGAAATGATGTGATGAAACTGTGAGTTTTAATAAGAAGAAATCTACAGAACTGTGGCTAGAAATCTCCTACCACCACTGTGAGTAAAGCAAGCTTGAAAATGGCAGAATTGTCCTTTATAGAAGAGCTGGGCAAGGAAAAAACATAATAATCTTAATTTTTTAAAAGGAGGTATTTCCTTTTAATGCACTTTAGTGCCAGAACATGTTTGTGAATAGCAATGGAAATCAAGCCCAGGAATCACATCAGGTTTTTTTTTTCCATTCACAAGAGTTGTAGAGACACAGACTTCAGAGTGAGCCAAGGACTTTGGGATGGATATGGGTGCCCAGGTCTTGGGACAAGCAGGTCCTGGTTTGTACCAGAGGATGCTGGTGAGGGGCTCACTAATAAAGTTCAATGAGTGACTTTCTTCAACTGGAAAATGACCTTATAACTAATAATTGCTACTAAATATGCCACAGTACCACTGGGCTGGGGGGAAATCATCCCTGAGGACAGAGATGGCACCACTTACATACCTGTTTTTAAGGCTTTTTCAAAACTTAAGTGCACAGGCCTAACGCTAATCTTCTCCAAAAGGATAAATTTCACGTTCAGAGCATAAAACCATTTTATCCTTGCATATTAACAGGGTAAGGTATAGTCCATGACCTGGTCATGTAGGACAAATCAGTCCCTTGGCATGGCACAAAGGGCTTTTCTTGCTATAAAGTTCATTATTAACTATACTTTATATATGGCATAGTCAATATATCCTATAAAAGAGATGGGGAGGAAAGAACAAATGGGTGAAATTATATTTCTACATTTTAGAGCTCAAATACATATGGAGGAGACAGGGACTGCTACTTTTCAAACTGAGAAGGTTGAGTCAGGAAAGCAATTCAGATCTTGTACTTCCCATGCCAGTGATTCTCCTTGCAATCTAAAACCAGATTTTAAACTGCTGGGGGGAGGGGGGAAGTATTTCCTTTGTACAGAATTTTTAAATTCTCTGTTTTTGAAAAATCAGTTGATTGTATATGCAACACAAAGGAAGAAAATGTTGATGTTCACAGAGGAGAAAGTGGAAGGGGAAGGCAGAACAACACAGGAGTCAACCCAATCCTGCTTTGCTGATGTTTTTTATCCATGTGAGGGAAATTTTGGGATAAGAGGCTATAACCAGCTGGTCACACCAGGGCCAAAACCGCACTCCTGGGAAAGCCTTGATTTGATTTTAGGGAATGTTGAACCCAGTCCCCACCTACTTTCCTTCTTCTCCTCCCGTTTCTGAACAAGAAAGAGCTGCTTCTCCGAGAAGAGCTCGGCCACGCTCGGTGGCTGAAGACAGAGGACATCCACTGGGTGAAGAGAAAATCAGAGAGAATTTCGGAGGCTCACTTGTAGAAAGAGACACAAATGAAGCAAAACCAGTGCCCTCCATCTGCAGGTTAAAAACGTCACCTCTTGACTTTCAGTCTGCAACAAATTGCCAGGTTACTGATCTCTCACAGCCCTGCTAAAGGCACAGATTACTGCGGCATTTCAACTGAAATAAAACAGTTTGGATCCAAGTGCAAAGTGTCCAAACCCAATTACTTTTTTTCACGTATTCTCATAATTTCTATATAGTCCAAATGTGGATTTTAAATTTCTTTTCTTTTTCTGTTGCTAACCTGCCCTGTTTTTGCCAGGAGCATTCTTATTCATAAAAGCTTTAAGAGTACTGGAAATTAGTAGTTTTAAGATGGAAAATGACAGACTTCTATCAGTAGCTGTGCTAGTGGGGACTGCAACCATTGTTAGCATTTTCCATTATTTTATCACATTATTTTGCCGCATTTCCCTCAATCCTATTTTATGTTAATTTATCAGCTTTGTAGTTTAAATTACCACCAGAACGATGTACTTCTCTAACTTTCTATTTCTTCTATTCTATTTCTTCTGTTGAAGGATGGAAAAATAGCAACTTTTAAGTAATTGGATTGGAAAATATTGCATAGAATTCTGTCTGTTCATGACCCCTCTGCGCTACACCATTCCCGTATCAACAAGTTACATAAAAATAATGCAAAGATCTTTTAGCTAATGAGAAAGGCACATACTTTTTTCTTTTTAACTGTAATATAGATCTTTTCTGTTACAGCAAGGAGTTTATTACTAAAGGACTCACTAATTCATGATATGGGCAGAGTGCACTGATATGGGTTCCTTTAAAGGGTGGCTCTACTCATAGGCATTTTACAGATGAAATGGTCAAATTTTATGGCATCAAAAGCAACTGTAATTAAATGCATTTCTGCCAATGAAAATGTGCAATCCTGTTGTCTGAAATCTGTATCCTCAAAAATGGATGGGTATTGACAATCCCACTGCATGACCCTTCTGCCAAGGGATACTCTTCCCTGGCTTTTAGCAAACAAAGCACTGCACTTTTCCCCTTCCCTAACCATCCAGAGAGAAAAATCAACAATTTAACTGCAATATAAATGTATTTCTGTTAAAATAGCCCTGGCCCTTCATGCACAGCCTTAGTAAGAGCATGGAACTGGAAACAGAGAGAGAAAATAAAATACTTTTAAAGAACCTCAGGAAAAACAGACTCTGGCATGATGGATTTCCTGAAAACTGCCTGTGCTTTTATCCATCAGGAAAAGAAACGTTGGCAACGAGGGCTCTGCTGCCCTGCGAGATGAGCCCCATGTCACACATTCCCTTCCCCTGGGATCAGCCACCCAAGGGATGACAGCCCCTGTGCTGCTCTTTGGCATTTCTTCTCCTCCAACTTTTTATCCTTTTAATTAAGTAAAAGAAAAGTTATTCCAATGCACATTTTCCTCCAAGGGCGAGTTCCAAATGCCGCACTCGATCCGAACTGTCGCTCACACCCTGCAGTGTAAGCTCAGTCCCTAAACTGGGGGGCTTGGCCAGTAAAGCCAGTAGGTAACTCCTCTCCAACCCGAGAATCTCAGCAGTAGTTCAACTAATCCATCCTACTTTCCATGGAACAGAAAAGCAGCTGTGACCTTGGCTAAACACCGGGACAAACCCTGGGAGCATCACTGAGCTCCAGGCGCTCGATCTGAGGGTGCTCCTCTGCCCCTGCCCTCAAACCAGGAGGTCACCAAGGAACCCAAAGTGACTCCAGGCAGGAGATCCCAGCTCCCAGATCAACAGCACCTCAGCAGGCTAATCCACATTCAACGCAGATCATTAAATATGAAACAGCAAAAGGAGCTAAGCCATTAATAAAGTGCCAAAAATATAGGAAATACTGACAGCATTTTATTTGATTAATTTTATAATAGATCCCAATGACAACCCCTGGCAGGATGGAGTGACTTTTGACTTCTGAATGCTGTCTTTTTCCAGCAAAATTACATGACTCAAATGGAATAATGGAGCTTAGAATTAACAGTTAGTGTTATGAAAGAAAGATTTCCTCTAGGGCAAGCTACAGATATGCTTTTTAAAAATCATTACAGCATTAAAAACTGGGCGGATGCTAAAGAATCCTAAAGAATTAGTGGAAACCTGAAAAGCAAACCAAAAATAAACAGGAAAAAAAAAAAAGAAAAACAAGATATGTTTCAAGGCACTTAAGTATTGCTTATTCAGAAGAGAGATTGACCTTAAGTGCTGCATTTGCGTGCGACCTGTGAACACAGTTCTGCTGTCGTACAATGCAGCCAGAGCTCTCAGTAAGCATCATGGAATGCAATCAGATAGACACAGGCACAAGAACAGTTTGGGGAATATTAACTTAAAAAAAAAAAATTAAAAAATCATCAAACAGAAAAAAACCCTCACTATGGAGAAAGCTGAGAGTAACCACTTGACTGCATCCAGCACCTGGGTCTCAAATCAGCAGACAAGGACAGTAGGAACAGACTGGCAAGTGTTTTGCCTAGAATTAATAAAAAAACCCAACCTGAACCAAACGACAACAAAGAAAAAAAAAAAAGAACATAAGAAAATATCTGTATCTCCCAGGCAGAAGTTTTGGTCTTGGCTGGAGGCGCAGCTCGTCATGACTTGTATTAAGGTATGTGTACTTCTACCAGGACGTGCACCTATCCACGGAGCTGTGCTTTGGGAGTCCAACCAGGGCACTGGACAGCTACAGAGAGGTCACCCTTTGCTTCACCCCGTTCCCACGGCCTGGCCACATTCCCGGTGGGAAGCCAGGACCGCTCCAGCACGTGCGTCACACCCTGGTGTCTGTCACTACCAACTGTCTCCTCAGCTCATCACACAAAGGGGCAGCTGCTCTCTCTCCGTTCCTCAATTTTAGTTTCGCATCACAAGTCCCCAATTACCCAAGGAGGAATCCTGAAACAGCTAGCAGTGAAAATCGGAATTGAATCCCTGCCTTTCAGCCTCCTAGAGCCTTCTTTCCTTAGTCATGAAAAGGATGGATTTTAGTGTACTGATTCTTAATTTGTGAAAACTTGCGCTAAGTGCTGCTGTCGCATGTTAAGAGACTGTAAATGAAATACATAAGTTCTAAAACATCATGCAAGAAATGTGGTTTCACATCTTACAGTCAAAAATCCTACTAATGAATTAATACAAGCACACTGAGGTGTAATATTGGGAACATACCTTTAAAAGTCGGAACTCCTCTCCCCATCCCTCCCTCCCCCAAAATCAGAAAAGTAATATTAATTAAACTTAAGAAGTAATGAATGCACCATTAAAGTGTCATCAAAAAGATGCTGACCTAAGACAAAAGTTCAATGATACACAATACGGTCAAAAAAGTCTTCAATCAATAATATACAGTATGACAACTACATCTTGTAAATTATACCCAATACTGCCGGCAGTCTATCCCTCTAAAGAATATTTGCCCCCTTTCATCCCTTCCTAACAATCAGATAATAAAATACAGCACCTATAAATAAGCAAAAAAAAATTATATATATATATATTTATATATATATATATATTCCGAAATCATCTATTGTTAGTTTTAAAGATATGGCAATAAAGGAGTCTAAATTAGCAAACTTGTAGAAGCCATAACTGATAAAACAGCTTATTGAAAAAAGGTGGCAGTAATGCACTCTATGTGTGCACAAGTACGTAAGAAAATACACAGACGTATAAAATTGCACGCACACACCCACGCACACACATCCTTCCACACACCTCTATGCTCACGCATATACATATAGACAACAGGAGGAGTTAGAGACAAGTTAGAATTGGATTTGTACTTTGATCAGCCCTAACCTGTGCATAAAATAATGGAAAAAGGCTGTATTTCTGCAGGGCAGAACGGGCTGGACTGGGACTCGAGAGCACGAAGGTTTTGGTTTGGAGCTTGGGCTGCTTCCACCCCGGTAAGAGCCCGTCTGGTCATTGCCATGTACTCTTTATCCACGCAAAGAAAAGGAGCTTCCCACAACTAAAACGTATTTAAAATCAGTGCTTGTGGTGGGAAGAGAGTCAGTAAATGGCCACCAACAGCAGGAAAAGGGCTGGGCCTGCGGCAGCTCCAGTCCCTCTTAGTGGTGTGTGACAGCAATCGGACACGTGAACTGCATTCCCATGGATTCCAGGTAAGCTGAATGTTCGGGACACGGGCTACGCCCCCGAAGTAGCAGGCTGAAATGTTACTGGCCAACGTTTTTGGAGCGATCTGTCTTTGCTGAAAGGAAATCCTGTACACTACGAACCAAGTGAAATGATCAAGTACATGCTGCTTCTAAGTTGTCTCCTAAACCTCCCAGATATGAGGTCTGATCAGCGTGCTCTGTGGTTAGAGGTTAAAAAGCAGATTATAAAATACCTAGATTCAGATTTTTTTTTTTTTGTCCTGATTTGGCCTAAAATGGAGTGTATTAAACAAATTCTGGGCTGCAAAAGACCAGAATCAGTTAAAGCTATGAAACAATGTGCACTACGTGTCAATATTCTATTTCACTTACAAGAAAACACTAAGTCAGCTACCACAAATTAAGATATTTTCCTGATGTGACTTTTTTTTGTTTTGTTAAAAAATATGTGGAGTAAATGTGTTTTTTTTTTTAATTCAAAGTTTCAAACAACAAGATTCTTTTCTTTTCTTGAAAATATGTAGGAATCCAAACTAGTGTGTTTAGAGTCGGTTGACTGTGCAATCTCTTAGTGGCAACTGAACAGCTACAAAAAACTTTCTTTTTTTTTCTTTTTCTTGAAAAATCTCCCCTTTTTTCCTGGTTTAAGAAGATAATAGTGTATTATCGCTCTGTAGCCATTAGATGGCAGATAAAAAGCCCCCTTTTAATATGTGGGTTTGATTTTTTTTTTAGGTTTTTTTTTTAGGTTTTTTTTTTTTTCTGTTTTTCATTTTTTTAAAGCCCCACACCAAAGAGGAGGGCACAAGGCAAAGCTGTATGAGTTATTCCAGAAATTGTGGAAATCACTTAGGGCAATAATAAAAACACTTCAGGGTACAAAAAAGCTTGACTACACATTTCAGTTTTCTTCCTCGAAAACACAAACATAAATTGGGCTTAACGCTCCTTTTTGATTTCTATATGCACCTTGGCCTATGGCGTTTTTGCCCTGTGGCCCGCAGGGCGGTTAAGTGCGAACACAATAAAACCAGTAGAGGTCCAGTTTGACTTCCCAGCTCTCCCGAGTTGGGCCAGTTTAATCTCAAAACTCCCACTCGACGGCCTCTTCCCGACTCGCGGCCTTCTCCAAGCGGTGGATGATGTTGTTCAAGTTGGCCGCTTTCTTTTTCCTCAGGGAGCTGTCGCGCGTGTTCCTGGAGCTGGCCGCCTCCGAGAAGCCGAACAAGCTCTGGAGAGAGTTGGCTTTCTGCGAGCCTGCGGCCGGCGTCGAGCTCGTACTTGGCACACTGGAGATTTTCTCTGAACTTTCTTTCGACTTGTAGGAGCTCTCCCCCGTAAGGACTGAGGTGGAGGCAGCTGAGGTAGAGGCATCCCCTTCCGTGGCAGAGTTTGGCAGTGTCTCCAGAGCGTCTCCCGGGCGCGGCGGTGCCGCCGGGGAGCTCTGGCGCGGCGCTCTGGGCCGGCCCTCGTCGTCGGTGTCCTCCAGGCTCTCCGGCTCCGCTTTCTCCGAAGGCCTGGCGCCTCGCAGTGCCTCTTCCCCTGCCTCGAAAGCCGGCTCGCCGGGCCCTCCCTGAGACTTGGCGGCTGCATTGCTGAACTCATCCGCCTCCGGGCCGCTCGGCTTCCCGTCGGGAGGGCCTTCCGCGTCCACGCCGTCGCAGCTGTCCCCCTCGGAGCTGTGGGCCGCCCTGCTGCTTCTGGCCGAAGGGGAGTCACTCGACCCGGCCTGGCTCTGGCTCCCGGCTTGGATCTCCTCGATGAACAGCTCCCGGCGGATGCGAGACCTAGGAGACACGGGAGAGGTGTTTAAAAAAAGACAATGAGGCACTCGGTTTAGCTGATAAGGTAAGCTTGGGTCACAGGTTGGACTCGATGATCTCAAAGGTCTTTTCCAACCTGGTTTATTCTGTGATTCTGTGAGTCTGCTGTGGGTTTGTGCAGAGCCGCCCACCTCCACTAAAAATGCCCTTTTGTGGAATCTTTAAGGCTGGAAAAGACTTGCAAGATTATCAAGTCCAGCCTTCAATCAAGAACCACCAAACCCTATCACCCAGTGCCACCTTGACTCATTTTTTTAACTTTTTCAGGGATGGTGGCTCCGCCACTTCCCTAGTGGGAAATGTATTCACATTTTTAACAAAAAATATGAATACATTTCTAGGAGATCCAGAATAAAGTTGACTGTAAATACAGACCAAATCAGACTTCTACTAGGAATGAGCCAGTCTGCCTAAACAAAAAATAAACCAGGAAAAAACCTGGACAAGCCCCTTGGTGTTCTCCTGGACAGCAGGAGAAGTGAAGATGAAATCAAGCCTGTTGTGCTGAAAGCGCTGTGAGGAAGCCCAGCCTTTGACAGGCAGCCAGTCTATGAGCTAGTCTGACTTCTGCCTCATTTTTTATTTAAAAAATCGATTTCAGAACATGAATAGTGACAAGCCAAGCAGTGCATTTCACAGGAATGACTGTACTCCATGTGTGGGTAGAATTGCCCAGTGAGCAAGAATACCCCAAACACATCACCTCTGCCATTCAACTCGGGCCTTCCTCCCTCTTTGTTCCCTGTTTAGGAGCTCCCAAAATCCTCATAACAGTTTAAGGAAAAACCTTAGGGTCTGGACTAACCCCTTCTCTGTCCTGCTCCATCCATGGAAAAGGTGATGAACCGTTCAGGTCCTAATTTATAACCAAGAGGGAGCCTCAATGACCCAGAGTCAGGGAGGGGATGACAGGTACAGGGGGTGTTTACCAAAACTTTATCTTTCAGAGTGAAGATAGAGAAATTTTCTCAGAAGACAAAACTCTTGGTTTCAGCCATGGGGAACTGGCAAGGGGCCTGCAGACCACCAGTGAAACGCTGTCCCAACCCTGATGGCTGTAAGGATTTTCTGTTTTTCCTTAACTGTGCTATGGAAGACAGCACACAATGGAAAAACATTCAACTAAATGCAGAACACCACCTGAATACTGCTTTTGAAGCTAATGATCTTATTGACTTACTTGAAATGCAACAGAGTATTTCAGCAGTACTCGCTGACTCCACACTTTTGAAGGATTTAGGGGGTCTGTAATTTTCCCTAGGAGAATATTATTCACCTAACAGAAGACCACAGGTGCTAACATTAATTTTCTATTACTATTAACTGCACGCATCCTGCAACATCGATTATCAGGCTCTATTTATGCCTAAAATCTCCCTGCGTGGACACTGATCCAGAACATGCTGCTTCTGCAACATTGCCAGGTCAGGAGAGGAGGCTGGTAAGAGCTTGGTGCCTGCATGGCATTTAAAATACCTCAGCTCCAGCAGGTACTGAAGGATGACATCCTCGCCGAGTACCTGACCACAGCCCTACAAACATCAAACCCATGTCTGTGGAAATCCCTGGAATTGCTTCTGGAATCTAGTCTGGCTCCTGATTAACATAGTAATTAAATCCTTATGGTAAAGAGGAACTGGTGACAGCAGCTAGAAAATTCCAGAGAGCATTCCTCTTGGGGAAGGTGCTGGCCTCAACATCCACACACCCTGTTGGCTCTCACCTGTGGAACTCAAAACATCAGAGATCTCCTGGCTGTTTGTGCAGTCCCCTGGACAAGCCTTCACACAACATCAAAACATTCATTGAAAAATACACTCCAAATTTAGGATCCAAGAGTGCTAGATCACAGTTCCAGAAAGTTTGGTTTCATTCCTGATGTATCACCTCTGTAGCCTTACTGAGTTGATGTGCCAGTTTCCACAGGTGAAGTGGGATAGAAATCCCTATCTTCTACTCTTTTGTACCATTTTTAAGACAAAAGAACCTCAAACTCTGATGTGGGATATTTATTTTATATTCTAAGAGCTCTGTGACCGGTACAGATACAAAATCATAAACCTGGAGAAGTTTGTGGACATGTCAAAATCCTTTATTTATATTCTGATGTGAATTGTTTCTTTGCCTGCTGAGGGTATTTTTTTCAAAGTTTCTTTTTGCTGCAGGAAATAAATGCTAATGCTGACTTTCCACCTGGTGGATATAAAGGTAGATCCTGCCGTAGCAACCACCTTTGGAAAGTGAGATTTGGGCTGAATCCGAAAGGAAAAGCATCACTGCAACAGGATTCCCAAGAGACAGGAAGACAAACTTGTCTAAATCTGTGCCCTCCCTTATCCAAAGCTAGTTTAAGGAAAAATTAATATTAAAGCACAAGCAGATTATCTGAGACGTGGAACTGCTTCTGTATGAAAACTCCTCAGTTTGGAAAAGAAATGGCTGAGGGAGAGTATAAAAGAGGTAAATCACATGTGGCCTGGAAAAGGGGAATAAAGGGGAAAGACCACCCGTTTCTTACAACACACGAGCTGCAGAACAGTGAGACCCTGCTCCCCTCACAGAACACAGAGCCTGTACCTCTTCCGCAACATCCTACAAACGATTTGAGAGTAATTAATGCATGACAGCTCCGAAACTTATTGCACAGAGGAAAAGATCAGGTTTGTGTTTTGATTTTTCAGTGGCGGCAACTGCTCAGAGCACCCAGGGCTCCAAACAGGCCTGACGCAGCCCTTGAAAGGCCTGCAGTCCCAGCAGCACATCTGGGAGCAGGCCCAGATCGCTCAGCACTGGGGCTTGTGCTGCCCCCAGCCCACAGCAGCCTGTTTAGAGGGGTTTTATTTTGTGTCCAGCTGTCAGCACCTCCTCCCTGGGAACGTGGGGCTGATCACTCAGGGCCTGTGGCGCCTTCTCGCCGCACGCCCAGGCAGAGATCTCGTGATAATGAGGGAGGTGACACCTGCCACCAGTGCTCCCGCGCTCGTCTGCCCAAGTGAGAACAGCACATTTTGCTGTCAGGCCGAGGGGAACATATTTTCATAGGCATTCCTCCAACTTGTGTATAATTGCCTCGAAGTGGGAATTGGAAGAGGCCTGCATTTGGAGAACTCTGAGTGGTGAAAGAGGCTGCATCTGTACTGATTTCAAGGCAGTGAAATTCAGTGTAAATATGATTACTGTTTTTTAAAATTTTGTATTGTTTACTATAAACAATATTTAACTATTGTGCACAATATTTCTGAGATAGCTCATTAAACTGTGCTGCTTTTGCTTCAGCAACTTCCTTGGTAAAAGCTGAGAAAGGCCAAAGTGAAAAATACCCTTTAAATGTTAGCAGTTTCTAAAAACAAACAAGTTTAGCAATCTGGACTAATTAGGAACATTACTGGCTCCGAGTGAAGGAGCAGAATAGTATTAAATCTGGTAGCTTAACTGTACCTGTTCAATATTCATTAGCACAAATTTCTTGGAGAAAAGTCTGCTGCATTAATTAAGATTCCCAATCCCAGGCACAGTTGATAATATGTTTATTCAAATCCTTATAATTCTTGCATGCTATTCCAGCATTGTCTCTTTTTATCGCTGTCTCTAGGCCAAAACCTACTTCAGTGGTTCAAATGTGGAGAAGGTTCCTCCTCAAACAAGAAAGGAACTGAAGAGACCCATGTCTTATTTCAGTGAGACTCGATGATTTTATCATAACAATGAAATAAATCATAGAATTATGGAATGGTTTGGGTTGGAAGGGACCATAAAGCTCATCCAGTTTCACGCCCTGCCATGGGCAGGGACACCTCCCGCTGCCCCAGGTTGCTCTAAGCCCTGTCCAACCTGGCCTTGGACACTTCCAGGGATGGGGCAGCCACAGCTTCTCTGGGCACCCTGTACCAGGGCCTCCCCACCCTCACAGGGAAGAATTTCTTCCCAATAACCCATCTAACCCTGCCCTCTGGCAGTTTAAAGCCATTCCCCTTATCCTGTCACTACCTGCCCTTGTAAGAAGTCCCTCTCTGTGGCCACATCTGACTTCAGAGTTATTGGTTCTGTCCTTCAGGACTCTAAAGAGCTTCCCATAAACACAGCACACACTGTGCCTATTTTCAGAGCCCTAAGAAAAAATCCTCTTTTTGCTCTGATGCAGGAAAATGACACAATGAAAGCAGGGCAATTCTGATGCCATCCAGTGAAGGACACTTCCAAGTACCCTCGCCCAGTGACCCAGGGACAACACCCACCACACACCCCGACACGTGTCTGTGAGTGTGCACGTGTGAGTCAGACACAGCAGCCTTGCCTACTGCAGTGGGTTCATAAATATTCATCAGTGGACATCCCTACATCCACGCCCACCCCAAAAGCCAGACTTTCTGTTTAAAAGCACTACTTACATCAATATGTGAATATTGCTGCTCCTCAGGGATGACTTAAAATTAGTCTGGAGCATTAGCACTGCGTTAGTTAGAACCTCCCTGCTGCCGAGGCAGTTCATTCTGTACAACCACCCGGCGCTGGAGGAAGCAGACACAGTGTGCCAAAGCCAATCCAACAAACCCCTGAGGAGCAGGGCTCCCGGGAGGCCACGCACCTGTAATTGTGGAACCAGTTGATCACGGTGCTGGTTTTCAAGTTGAGCTGCGTAGCAAGTTCCTCAATGGTTTTTGGTGATGGGTATGGCTTTTGCTGGTAGGCTCGTTTGAGAGCTTCTTTCTCCTCTGGTGCCAGCACCACCCGGGGCTTCTTCAGCTGGTGCTGGGGCTGGGGGCTGGCTCCCTGGCTGTAGTCGATGCCAGCAGAGGAGGACTCACAGGACTGGCTGTCGCTGACGGAGCTGTGCCGCCGCTTCATGTAGGCTGAAAGAGAAGCACCACTGGATCAGCCCCGGCTGAATACAAATGCAAAAATCAATGGATGCAACAAGCTGTGGGATAAACACGGAGGTGGCAGGTTGGAGCTGCAGGGATGGGCTACTGGGAGGGGTCGGAAAGGAGGGGGCATCACCAGAGACCAGGGGAGAGCAAATGCGGGGAGGATGCAAGAGGCAGAAAGAGAAGAAAAGAGGGTAAATCAACTGGAAACCTGCCTCAGTTTTCTGCTTTTACAATGAACTTGGGACATGAACGACAGGGTTCAGTTCACACCATTCATTTCAAATTCACTCTTTCAAGAGCAGTGAACTCCCACGTAAGTCCCTGCTTAGGACAGTTGTGCTTCATTTCCACTGAAAGGGGGTGTGGTGGTTAAAACACTCCAGGTGTACACTCTGACGCTAAGGAAAGATACGACTATGGAAGTGGAGCTGCAGCATTCCCAGCCCTCCCACGCCATCTCCAACACACGGTGGCGCCTGGAGCCCGGAGATGCCAGGGAAGGGCTGAACGACCCATCAGGCGTTTGCTGCCTTCTCCTTTCCCAGCTCTTTGCTGTAGCAGTGACAGGTTATGAAAGAAAACCAGCCCCCAGCACCCTCCTCCCCTACACAAAGCTCCTTCCAAAACACAGACACTTTTAAGAAAGCTCTCCCTGCACTGATGGGCTCGGTGAGGCTGATGGCAGGAGCCTGCGATCCTGCCACTGACCTTCCTCCCCGGATGGGAGTGAATTATCCTGGCAAATTCCACAAGGAAAGAGTCCCGGCAAATGCTGTCACCGACTTGATTGATTTACACTGGGCATGGAGAGGTGGGATTTACTGCACCTGGCAGTATCATGCACAAGCACTGCTAATGAGGGGGCTGAAAACAGCAAATATAGATGAATCTTGTCAATAAAATATTTAATGGCCTGTTAAATACCTTCTAGATATTTAAGAGTTTACGTATTCAAGAGCTGCAATTTGATAACCTCGGCTATTAAGTTCCAGATTAGACCAGCCTGACATCAATCCAGGAGGCAATAAATATCCAAGAGCCAGGAGCTCTGGCCAGGGCCGGGCACCAGTGTGGGGCACATCACACTGGTCAGCAACCAAATTCTTCAAAACATCAACTTCTCACCCCCCACAACTCTGCCTTCAGGCTGAGGGTGCACAAAGAATAAAAATTCAGTGCAATCAAATAAACTGCTGTGTCCAAACCCCAGTCAAGGTCTCCTGGCAGAGCTCCCTCCAGGACTGGCCGGGTTTTCTGGCTCCAGTGGGTTCCAGCATCCTGCCCTCTCCTTGCACCTCCAGTGGGACCTTTTCCACTGTGTCTTGCTATCACCAAAGTGAATTCTGAACACACTCTGTAACCTTTGGGGGTATCTGCGTGGCCCACATTTTGTTTTTCCTGAATATGACAGATTACCTGTGGATTGCCTACTGTGTAAGATCACTGATATGGAACACAACGTGAGCTGCTCGTGATCCATCACTCTGACGTGATACAGTCCTGCACACGTTTGAAATAACCATAAAAAAAGGGGGGTTTAAAAAATAAATTTCTTTAAAAAACCCCACCTATTTCAGTTGTTCCAACCAGATGCAAAACTGCAAAGATTCTGCATTATTTCAAGGTGACCCAATGGCCTTGTTTTTTGCAGCCTTCAAGGAACTGTTACAACCTTCAACCATGGAATTAATCATTCCAGCAAGATAACCTCACTTTTCTATAAGGTCTTTAATCTCAAAACTCCTTCCTGGGTGTTATTTCCAAACTACAGACAAGGCTCCCTTGTTTCCTTGGACAGCAGAACCAGGAGGCTGGAGAACAACACCCATCACCTCAGCAACAGCTGAGCTGCAGCTTCAAGGAGGCCACGAGACAAAACAGAACCTGGCATGGAAGCGTAAAAGGTGCTCAGACTACCCCTAACTGGAGCTTCTGGAATTTGGTCAGGTGACTGAGTCAGCATGAGACACCCAGGGATCAGCATGGGCTGGATCTCCCTTTGTCTGCTCTCCAAAGGATGGAATTTCTGGCAGGGCAGAGCTCCCATCTTTAGCAGCAAAGGACAGCCTGGAGCTGTGAGAGCTTGGGAAAAATGTCATCCCTTCCTCTGCTCCTGTAACCTCACCCTGGGATCACAAAAGGTGCATTGGCTGGTTTGGGCTGCTCCCATGTGAATGGAATAAATTATATAAATGCACATATTTCATTAAAATAAAAATGAACAGGAGGATGTCCCACTGTTCTGTCAGAGCAATTGTTTTCTGGAGGATAATCTATTATCAGGACAAATTTCCACTGGGCCAATGGCAGAACTAGGACCCAAACTTCAGACTTTAATGCTGGTCTCTGGAAACTTAGATGACATTTTTAAAAGCTTTTCCATTTTAATTTTTATTTTTAAACATATGTGCTGCGTGTAGACAACATAAGGAGATCATTCAGCACATTTGCAGTGACAGCAAGGCTCAAACTGGAATCCAAGTTGCAAACACACTTTATTTTTGGAGAAGTTTGATTTTTGTCTGTGACCAGTCTCCACTTCTCAGGAGGCATATGAAAAAAAAGGAAACTCAGATGTAATTTGGGCAAAGGTCTGGCTCTGGGTCTGAGACTGACTGAGTTACACCTTTTTTTCCCCTCAGCATCCCTGTGTCCCTCTGGGAAGACTCTCCAGCACGTGCCCAGCTATAGATGCTACTGACACCATTGTGGAGCTGCCCACTGAGGTAAAACATAGCCCCTTTTATTGTAATTTTAATCTCATGTGATATTGAACAAGATTATTAAAAAGTGAAATAATGGGGAAACAAAGGGAATTCCATTTACTCCTGACAGCAGTGCTGTTCTGTGTGGAGGGTGATGCTCCAGCAGTCCAACACCCCTGGAAGTTATGAGAGGAATGAACTTTTCCAAGGCAGGAAAGATGTGCAGTGCCTCAGCCTAGTGAGCATGAATCCCCAGCCTCCTCCAAAGAGGTTGGTTAATGTACACTGCAAATTTTCAGAACCTCTTGAAATGGACATTTATAGCACAAACTTCAGACTGGCAGAACAGAAAAAAAGGAGATATGCAGCTCACCTTTATCATAATTATTAATTTACTCCCTTAATAAAATGTGGCAGAGAAATAATTGATAATTATGTTTCACTGGAAGCAGATCCAGTCGCATTGTTCTTTAACTGACATTAGCTGAAGGCAAAGTTAAATTCTTAATGTGGCTCTAGAGCAATTTAAAAGGTTAAACCACAGGATCCCTACCTGCACGAAAGGATTTTGCAGAAAATACAGGGTTGAATTCACTTTAGACTGCTCTGCTCTGAGGACAGCACTTGCACAGTTCAGGAGCTCAGAGCAGAGCCTCAATGATTTATGGCCTTATCTCTATTCAGGTGCCATCTACAGACCATATGTATTGCTCACTATTTGATAAGAATCCAGTTTAGAAAATAGTTTTGAAAGGATATTGTCAGTACCACTTTTAAATTATTTTTATTTTATTCTCCTGCATTATGGGCAATATTCTCTGTGAGGCTATAAAAAATCCAGCGAGTTGACAATTTTATTTCTGCCACGTTTCTAATACAGCAAAACCCCTCATGATTCCCTTTGGTTTACAGTTGTAAGTGGGAAACCCAAGTGGATTTTACTCCCCATGGAAGATCATATACAATTTGTGCTAAGATACTGCACTGCTTTATATTATACTGGTTACTGTGACAAGGATTTGAATTTCTTCTTAAAAGCCTGCAAGACTATAATTTTCCCAGAAGCTCCCTCACTGCAATTTTAAATATAATCACCAAGTTCTTGATCAAATGTGTAAATGCTTTCAGAACATCAGTCAACAGCAGAGCTTTCAGTGTACACGATTAATGATGTCTGTGCTAATATCATTAAGGGGTAGCTCCAGAGATGTATATATCATTAATTAGTTAACTGCTGATAATGGCAGCCCACGAGTCTCTCTTGTAAAATCACACAAATGTACTAAAAACAGGACTCTGAATAACCACTGAATTTAAAATGGAGAGAGGATAAATTTGCGGCATGTACTCCCTACTAAGATATCCAACAACTCAGGTCACTCACAGGTCCATCCTCATGACCCTGTTTTATGTGAGCATAACACATAAATGTTATTGTATTAACACAATCACCTTCCCCCTCCCTATAAAGGCTACAAATATCATTATTCTCAAATACCCTTTTATAAAGGCTGCATTTTTCTCTCCTCCTGCCAACCATCAGTGCAGGACTGGCAAGAAGCTCTCTGAGGAATCAATGCACAGTTCTTCCAGCCCAACATCTGTGCCCAGCTGCAGCACTATTAACTAATAACCCAAAGCCAGCTCCCAAACTCACATTTCTCATTTGGTAAGGCAAGTTATCATTGATACACCAGGGCCTCAGTAATTAAACTATAGGAGAAAACAGCAATGATTCCCCAGCAGCTGGTGAATATTTAGGGTTTAGGGTTGGCTTTTTGTTGTGTGTTTGTTTTTTAATTTATTTTGAGACGTATCTCCTTGAGCAAGCATCACATAAAGCTCAAAACAAAGCTGCCATGAGATCCTTTTGCATAACCTTCATAACACTGGATCAATGCTGCCTCCACACTATTTATGGAGGGCTATGAAAGCCACGCTCATCCCGGGAAGAGCGGAAGGCGTGAGTCAGCACTGTGCTCCCAGTTACCTTTTTTCTCCATGCGCTTCATATCCATCAGCTTCTCCACGTTGTTGGGATCGTTGAGCCACAGCTGCATGCGGACAAAGGGTTCCCGTCCCTTCAGACTCAGCTTGTGCCAGGGCTTGGGGCGAGCCAGAAGGTCTGAGACAGAGCCTTGTGTCAGCCCTAGGATTGTCTCCCCGAACAAACGCTGACCTAATACGAAATTGAGAACCGCATGAATTCGCACGGCCGGGAGCCTCACGGAAAAGAACACGAGATCATTCGTCAATTATTCTTACTTCAGAACTGCTTGGACACCCAGAAGAAACATTCAGGAGAGTAAAAGCTCTGCCCCTCACTAAATGGGTGAATACTGAGCTTTAGTTTATAATCCTTAGGATCTGCCTGGGACAAAGCGGGGAGTTCAACACATTTGGGGGGCGGGACCTTAGGGTGAAACAGTGTGCAAAAAATAAAATTAAGGAGGTGAAAAATAAACTGAACTTCTAGTGAGAGCAGTGAGGCTGCTTCGCTCTTATGCAGGAGGGCAGTGCCACAGCTTTGTTCCAACAGGGCAATCCAAACATTTCCAGCAATCAGTGAACCAAGAGCAATGCAACCTCCCCCTTCAGCAAGGGTCATACAAAGCGTCCTCATGGGAACATGTGATCTTCTATGCTGTACTGTTTGTGGGGATCTAACTGTGTTTTACCCACTATAGATAATCACAATTTATAATACAACAGCTTTTTTTTTACAGTCTCTACAGTGCTTCTAGTTAAGAATACTTGATTTTAGTTCTCTTACAAAATGCTGTTGTCTGGCAGGGTAAAATCTGCAAATGCTTTACAATGTACAGCATTCATATGTGCATTAGTGGCACTGATTTTATATGGTAAAGATCTAACTTATCAAGGACTGGGGCAAATGCCTGTGCAGCTCAAACCCAATCACACAGCTGGTTTTCCAACCCCCTGCACTTCAGTGTTCTTCCTCAGCTGCACTGCCTTGATACCAACTGCTGGTACAGGAGAGAGCCTGGAGCCATCTGAGTCATCAGGATTTAAGATACAAGTGCTGCTACCATGGAACTTCAAGGTAACCCAAAGATCTTTCCACCCCCCCCCAAGTCTGGGCTTCAGGCTCTTGAGTCTGATCTGCAGCTTTTGGGTGCCCTCACTAACACATAACAAAACACTTTCCTTCACTTCCCAGCACTCGTAGCCAGTGGCAACCAGCAGATCCCAAAGGGACAATGGGGATGAGTGGGGGCTTTGGACCCTACAGCTCTGCAGGACAAATTTCCACACTTGCAAAAGCACCACCAGCTCTGGCCTTCACAGCCTGCCCTGATCCTGACACAAACAACTCATGGAAAATATCTGCCCTATAGGCCCATCCCCTGTGCTTAACTCAAGAATCTCCTCCTTCTCTTTAAAA
Source organism: Atrichornis clamosus (assembly GCA_013400975.1). Classification (NCBI taxonomy): domain Eukaryota; kingdom Metazoa; phylum Chordata; class Aves; order Passeriformes; family Menuridae; genus Atrichornis; species Atrichornis clamosus. The sequence goes on from WBMZ01001097.1 coordinate 53,640, forward strand.
ACATCCCAAGACTTTTGCCCTGGTGGGTTTTTTTGCCTCTATGGGGAGAGGAGGGATTGTGGAAGCAGTCAGAAGCTGCAGAACATCCCATTCAGGTGTGTGGGGCAGGGGGGTCTGCAAAGCTTTCAGAGGAAGAGGATGAGACAACGAGAGGAAGAGAGGGGAAAGGAGGACAGGGCATAACACGACACTCTGCTAATAAGCTCTAAAACTAACCCTGAAAACAGTTCTTACAGACTGAACAGAAACCTACGTTCAGAATTCACTTAAGTTCCTAAGTAATAAGTGATTTTTCACTACCCTCAGTATCAGGAAAATCAGGCAAAAGAGGTAATTCAGGGACAATTTTATCAATTTTATCTTTATGTTTTTATCATGTGTATTGCTGGGGTAACCTGCTCCCTGTTTGTATTTAAAAACATCAGTAAGGCCTCATCCATTTCCCTGTAAATCTGCCAGCTTCTAGCAAGATAACATAGCTACTTTAAAAATCTGCTATTGTGTGGCCACATGAACAGGAATATGGGCACAAATTTGCAAAAGGGTTGGGAATGAGCAGCCCAGATCAGGTGCTGGCAGTGCTGCTGAAGGAAATGAACTTCAAACTACAGCTTAAAAATTAAAAATGCAAACGTGGAAGGAGGTGACATCATGTTCTCTAGGTGTTAAGAACAAAGCTAAAGATGTTTGTGTCGTTTATTTTATGTCAGGATATGGCAGGGCAGGATAAAACACCTGAAAGGCTCCCAAGCTAAGGGGGAAGGTGTCAGAAATCATCCTCAGGAGGTAGCAGGTGTATCACGCTCCATCTTCATCAGGGCGCTATTAATAACAGGAATATTTTTAAGCACAGGTTTCCTAAAACTTCTCCCCATCCTTCGTGCCTATTCCCACTGATGTAGATCCTAATGGACAAAACTTTCTGTGTTGGTTTCTTGGATAGTCCTGACCCTTCCTACAAAATCCCCAATACCCCCAGTCCTCCAACAGCTCAGTGCATCTGCTTCCCTAAGTTATGTGTTGTCCAGCAGGGAATCACTGAGGATACTCTGACATTTGGAGCGCAGAACACCAGCAACACCTCGGGGTGAACACTGCCAGTACTGTTGGCTGAAGCCACAGAACCATCACAGAATGGTTTGGGTTGGAAGGGACCTTAAAGACCATCTAGTTCCAGCCTCTAGTGAGAGGGACACCTTTCACCAGGTGAAGCTCAGAGCCTCGTCCAACCTGGCCTTGGACATTCCAGGGATGGGACAGCTGCAGCTTCTCTGGGCACCCTGTGCCAGGGCCTCCCCACCCTCACAGGGAAGGATTTCGTCCCAATAACCCATCTAACCCTACTCTGTCCCACTCCGAAGCCACTCCCCCGAGTGGTGAGTGTTGAACAAACTCCCAGGTCAGTTTGAATTGCTGGGCACAGCCTTGGTCTTTACTGGCTGATGGCACTGGAACCCCTGAGCCAGCACCAGTTGCCTACGACAGGTCTACGAGGCCCCGTGGCCTAAGACGGAGAAACCTGTGCACCAGTCAGCCTGGGGCACTAGCACACTGAGGGCACAAAAGGAGACATTGAAACTGGTTCCACACCTAATGCAGAGTTTGGGGCACATTTCCTGGCTCTTCTGCTGCTTTTTAGGCTTGTCAGCCACACTGTAGGAAAACAAAAATCATGGGAAATAAAAAAGACTAAGTAAAAATGGCATCAAAGCAAATGTAAACAAAAATACTTTTCTTTCAAACCTCTCTGGAACACCAGAGCAGGTACAGCACTCAATAGCATTTTGCCCAAAAACCAAGGGCTTGGACTTGCAAACCCTTACCAGGACTTGGGCCTTTATTTCTACATTATCTCCACTGAATGAGCAACCACCATCTGCCCAGGCCAAATGCAGGGGCAAAGAATTCTGCTGGGCTCAGTGGAACACAATCTCATGCAGGGTATGTCCATGATCAGGGCCATTTCCTTTTTTCCCCCCAGTTATGTCAAATGAGAACTTCTGACCTCCCCCATCCCACTAATTTTCCCCTTGAACCTTTTTTTTTAAGATAATAACATGTTATTCTGTGTCTAGATAAAAAAACGCTTCCTCATATACTAAAATAGAGGAGTTTTTACTTTTGCAGTTGTAAAATGTTCAGATGCTATGGATAAAATTTTTCTCACAGAAGTAACATCATCAGTCTAAATCTAAACTTATCCTTTTGGTCCTATTTGTAGTGAATGAAGAGAAACTGGTACTTTTGGAGAGCACCAGACATTACTCTGAACATCTAATGGCAGGTGAGATGAATCCCCTGCTAAGCCCCAGGAGCAGGAGCAGGGCACACTGGGACAGCCTTACTGCCCTCCTGACAGAGACCTCAAAGGACCCCAGAAACATTTCCCAAAGCCTTGTGAGGGAAGCAAGGGTTAAAGACATGAAGAACCAGCGATTTAGAGGCAGAGTGGCAGCATTAATGTGGATTTCCCATACTTGGATCAGGTTATTCCCTTTGACTATTCCAAGTAATAGTCATGACACTGAATCCAACACCCAAACCCCAAATCCAGACTCAGCTGAGCTTTAGATGAGCCTGTGGATAAGTGTACAGGGCCACTCAGTGACTGCTTAGAGGTGAGCAAAGCTGAGCCTGCCTTTGCCCTCCCAGCTCTGCAGGACACTCTGCCCTTGCTTGTGATGCACCTCCCTCTCCAACCATGCTGGGCTCCTCTACCTCACCCAGAATGGGCTGGAATGTTTAAGCGTGGGGGAAAGAGCCTTTCCAGGGGAGCTCTCACTGGCTCTGGGGTTCTGGGTGTCCTGACAGTCTGCTGGACTCTGTTTTGGGAGGTGGGAGCAGTTCCTGGCTGCTGAGCCAGGAGCAGAGCTTAGGAAGAGCAAGGCTGTGACATTTTAAATAGAGTGTGACAATCTGAAAGGTGTCTTCTACCAGTTTAAAAAGATTAAATATATTTTTAGCAAATTAAAGCTTAGGCCAGAGCCAAACACAAGTATTCTCATTAGCATCTACTGTAGCTTACAAATAAAAGCAGGAACACTTACACGTGATTTTGGTCAGGAAATGAGAATAAAGCGATTTACCAAGATTGTTGTCCGTGAGCACTTCCTTGACCCTCTTGGTGATGCCATAGGTGTCCAGCTCAGGGGACATGGCCACCAGCTCCTGGATGCTGAGTGCTGAGTGGCCCGAGAGCGGCAGAGGGGTCGAGGATTGGGATTCAGAGGCAGGCGGCTCGCTGGATTCCTGGGATTTGCCATCCTTACTCGTCTCTATGGCGGGACAGGGCTGCTGTACCAACTCAGTCAGGCTTTTCACTGATTCACTGGAACTCATGGGAGATTCAGGAGCAGGACTGCAACTGGCAGAAGTCTTTGGAGTACTTTCTGTAATTTAAAAAAAAAAAGAGAAAAAAGTCCCCACTTTAGCATAATTGTAATGTTTTGATTGCAGGATATTTAACTTTTCTTCTCATTTATATTCTACCTACTTAAAGAAATGCCTCAGTATGCAAAATGCTACTTGCGATGACTTGGGTACTAAAGAGCCTCTCTTTAAAAACAGAATTATTTTCTAATTTTATCTTGAGTCATCTCTGATTTCTTATAAAGACAAGATGTACAAATACAAATAAAAATCAGGAAAAACTGAAGTGCAATAGTCTGTAAGTCTGCACGCAATTTCCTTGGTCAGGAAATCTCAGTTTTGCTTGCCACAACGTTTTTATATAAGGATGGTTTTAAAGCTACCATTCTAGACTGGTTTAAACCTCCTTCTGTGACTTGTAAGAAACTCACTCAGCCACTCTTTTGTTCTGTCAATGAGGGATTTTCTACAACTGATACAACTCTCTATCTTGAGAGTGTTATTGATTTCATTTTGTTTCTTATCACACACATCACATTTTTGCAATTCTCTTTGTCCAGAAATAACAAGATTAAAATACAGTTTGTAATTATGCTGTATTAATTAAAGTGTTTGAGAATCCAACATAAAGATAGCTAGTGGATCAGGAGACACGCAAATGTGTTATTGTGACACTTGGTTTAAAAGAAAGCTTTCCCAATCTGTTACTTTGCCAACAACAATAGGTTCTGTACAAAATGTTGTTTTCCCCCAATAAATTTATCTCTCACAGAACGTACTGACTGAGCTTTTTCAGGGAATCCAGATATCTGAGGGTACAGCCTGAACGTTTTTGAAAGCAACAACACGTAGACAATGTGGTTTACAAGAATAATTCCCAAAGATAAAGAGCACAGGCGATTTCTCCATCCATGGTTCTTTCCCATTTTTGTGGGGCTGCTTCCTCCTCCTTGCTGTCTCATTCCTTGCCAGGGTTAATCACACGTGTTCCAGCCTCATACATCAGTGGGTTTGTGTCCAGCTCTCTGGAGGAAGCTGACAGAGCTCTCAGCTGCACAAGGATGAGGCCAGACCCCATCCAAACCCAGTTCCCCCAATAGAGCTGTGCTTTCTGAGCCCTGCAGTGCCACCACGAGAGGGTTCTCAGCTCCCATCAGGCAGTGGCTATCAGCAAACTTCACTATTTTTTGAGTTTATTATCCAGAATACAGTCAAATCATTCCAGAGCACGCAGCCTGTGTAATGTGGAAACATCCCAAATATTAAAAGGAAAATACTACTGAAGTTTTAAAAGTCAGGCTCAAATGAAGCAGAAAGCACAGGATAACTGTGCTGTTCAAGGTACTGGGAGCTTTCACATGCTGCATTCAAGAGGTTTCCCCACACACTCACATGGAGTTGCTCTCTCAAACCAAAAAAATCTGACTTTTTCCTTAGTGCTTCATGAGGGATGCAAAAGAGGCAGCCATGAAGGAAAGCGAGATGCATATAAATCTCTAAGGTAACCGGGACCCTACAAATCCCATTTCTTTTCTCTGCTCACCCTGGGTCATCATACAACCGAATAGAAACCCCAGGAAATGTTATTTTTGTATCAGGAGCAGCGAAGGAACCGTACTGTAAATTTGCCCTGATTCACCCATGCGAGGGACCAATTTGGCAGATCATCCATCTTGTTCACTGTACACTGTCAGGGATGGCATGAATTCCCCACATGATAAACAGATTTCTTCTCAGGTCTGTGTCCTTTAACCCACAGCAAGGTCAAAATTATGGCTGCCTAGCTAATAAACTGCACGGCACTCGTTCAACTTCCCTCTAATTTTGTCCCTTGTGCCAGCTTATACAAATCTTACTGAATAACTGGAGCAGCTGCAAATTTCCCATACAATTCCTCATCCGTGCACTGCGAGCCATGCGCACACACGGAGAACAGGGGGAAAGAAAAAAAAACTTAAAAAAAATTAAAAAACCCCCCCAAACCCAATCACACAGGACTAAACAAAAGCATTTCCTAATGCCTCCTTCTCCCTCTCCTTTCCCTGCCCAGCCTAATTACGAACACAACAAAGGTAATCTGTGTTATCATCTATCACTGAGATGCTCTCTGTTGCTCACATATTAGCTTATTTATTTTTTGTATCACTTATCAAGAGCTTACTTGAATTTCATTTTTAAGAGCAATCTGCTGCTCATTTACTCCAAAAGGTGGGATTATCTGAATCTAATTTTGGAAGGCAGTACAGATGACAAACTGCTTTTTCTCCCCACCAAAAGGCAAGTGTACAGTGATTTCAGGCGAGGCATTATGTACACATACTACAAATAACTCAAAATATGTTCCCCATTCATTTTTAGCATTTTTCCCTTCTGGAAAAACATTTTCAAGATCACATAAATATTTGAGGAAAAGATCCATTATTTGGGAAAGTAAATTCAATAACCAAACAATGCAAACATTTCCCGTTAATCTACTTAAAAAATTAAATAGACATTTAGAGTACAAGTGACTGCTGACAGAACAAAGGGGAAAATTGACTGTATTCACTATTCCAGATTTAACTGTCAATCCACAGCCATTTCGCATGTTTTATGAAATAATTTGTCTGTATTCATTTCTCTCAAGTTCCTCACAAGACAAAGACACAAATTCAGGATATCTGAAAAATATACATTAAGATTTCCAAAGTAGCAATAGAACATTTCCAACATAAACAATACAGTGAAAGCTTAATTCTTTAAAACCTGTTCTGCTGTTTTAACCCCAGACTGCACTGAAGAATAGCACCAACCTGAGAGCAATCCAGTTTCTTAAAAGTGACAATCACTGAATGTTTTCACATTTGTGTTTAAGGAGGAAGAGACCATTTTGTCAATATAAATGTAAAACTGCATTACAGAACAACTTGCAGACCTCATGGCCACCCGTTATTGATGAAATTATTTTAATAAATTCCAGGTAAACTTTACTATACCAAAGGGGTGTTGCAGTTGGCTTTCCAACAGCCTGTACCCAATGTAAAATGTGAAGCAAAAGCCCCAAAGCTTCAAGAACAAGGTTCTGGAGAGAACAAGAGCATCACCAGTGATGAGTTCATTGCAGAACATGGGAAATTTTTAAGTTTCAGGTAACCAAAGACATCAGTGGTGCCCTGAGCTTTACAGAGGATGGGGGAAACTGGGTGTCCCCAAAATGACTTTATGGGAAGATGGCGACCATTAGACCCTGCTTGTGATGAAGACACAGCTTAACATGACAGTTTTAGATGGTAAAGAACCCATGTAACTTTTGCACAATTACAGGCTGGTGTTGACAAATGCCACTGAAGATGCAAAGACACCATAAACACACTTCAATCATCCAAACCTTTAAAGATGCAAATAAAACTGAGTCATGAAAGGGCAAAGGTTCTACCAGCACTTTTTACATTATTAATTAAAAATACAGTCTGGGGTACAGGGAAGTGAAGCCCTTCCAACCCATTTAAAAAACCACATTCAAATATGCAGCACAGAAAATAATAATCAAATGCAAATCAAGTACTAGAAGTGATGTCTGCAGAAATATTTGGCAAATGCAGTTGGCCTCCATTCACAGCTGAGACATGAAGACAAGCAAACACCAACAGTGGCTATTTCACAGCTGATGAAACAGCTGAGAGAGAGCAATGCCCCTACAGTGCAGGGGAGCTTCCATGCTTTGAAGGCAAGTATGTCTCCATAAAGACAAATACACCTTTGCCAGAGCAGAGATCCCTACTTGGGAACTCATCACTCCTGGCCTTATTCTTAAGTCAGCAAATTCTTCCCTTCTTCTTTGTCCTACTACAGTACTAAAGAGGGATGCACAATTTAAAATGAAGATGTGTAAATGAACGGAAACAAAGTCAACATTACATAAATACCTTCTGTTTTCTGTTAAAATACTATTTTCTCAATATAAACTTGCTGCTTGAATGACCATCTTACTGCAGCAAACCCCCAAACCATCACAACTGCCTGCCCACTCCCCTCCCCACCCCTTGGTAGCTACCCGGTAAGAAACTAAGCCAACTTTGCAAACAATTTAGCAAATAGGACTGGAGTCTGGGCATTTTACAAATCTGGTTGAGAATCATAATAAACTAACCCTGCCTTAATTACATAAACATGGAAGATCTTTTGTGGTCTTGCATTCCTTGGCAAATGGATGAGACCAAATGGTGCTTTGGTCCCATCCATGCCCTCCCTACACCTTCCCCACAGCTTTCCAAAACACATGACAGTGTTTTGGAAAAGGTGAGACAGTCTGAAAACAGAGTTCTGGTCTCAGTTCATTGATTACAGTGGTCTTCCTGAAATTCACATCAGATTTTCTTACTCTTCTCCAGCTACAAGATTTCCCACCCCCACGCTGGGGCCAGGCCCCCAGTACTGGATCTGGGTCCTCAATTGCTTGACCATCCCACTGGTGGCCTGCAAATTACCTGAAAAAACTTCCCCCGTCACAGGATGAGCCTGACACATCCCTCTGCAAGGTCTGCTCGTGTTCTGCCATCGCAGTGGGGCAAAACCCCTGCGGTGTGTAGGGATCCACAGGCTGTGTGGGGCTCCTCTCCTGCAGCTCTCCTGAGCATCTCCTGCTCCGTGCAGGAACTCAGCAGACGGGGACATTTGGAGCTGCAGGGCACTGGTCAAGAAGGGCCCTTTCTGTGATGCCCAGGAACTCTTCTGAGGGCCACAGGAAGGCATCCAACACAGCCCTCCGTGCTGAAGCAGCAGCGCAGCTCAGACCCACAGCACTCTTCAGCTGCAGGCTCCTTCTGAGGCTCAGGACATCTCGGATGCAAAGACTTGCAGGTGACACCTGCTCCAACCTCCCCAGAAGATCTGAGACATCAACACGACCTGACACCAGCCCCGGATGCATCCCCTCCAACGAGGTATTTAGATGACGGAGCAGTGTTGAGACGCGGATACGGTTTCACCAGTCCCAGAGGCATCACGTCTGCCAGCACGGACAGACTCCTCCAGTGCAAGTTCTTGTATGCATTCTGAGAGCTGCAGGTTTGCTACTTTTGCTCAGACCCTGCCTCACCTCTGACAGTAAACTGACTTTGCATCTGCCTGTAAATCCAAAGTTCAAAGATTTGAACAAGAGCATCTGAATTTGTGAGCAAAAACCAGAAGCCCAGTGCTCCCAGCCTCTCCTCCTGGCACACTCACCCATCCATAAAGATACCCTGTACTCCTGGAACTCCTGGGAGGATAACCTGTCCAACCTTTGCTGCTAACACAGGCTAAGCTAATAAACTGCAAAAGGACTCATGGGGAATGAGGTACAAAACACGGTGAAGTTGGGGAAGACCATGCAAAACACAAGAAGGTATTAAGGGGCCTCTAAAAGGATTATGAAAAATATTATATTCTAAAGGCAGCAGGCAGACAACAGCTGCCTTAAGTTTCAGAGTGAAGTGGATTGAAAAAATGGATCCACTACAATTTTCAGAGACAAATCTCTGTAGTTTATCTGATCCACTATTTAAATTTCAACACACAGTCCTCTATCTGCAGTAATAATAACCTAAATTCCATTTAGTGTTCATTTGAGCAGTCAGGATAAAGTCATTTCTTATTATCTCCCCACTGTGTAAAAAACAGCTTGAAGGTAGGAAGTCAGCAAGCATTTTCACCAAAAAGTAATTATTGTAAGTGACATTTTTACTGCTGGCATGCCATAAGGCGAACTGCGCATTTGGAAGGACAAGTTGCTAAAACAAAATGACAGGGTACTCTGTGACATTCCGACAAGAACCCAAACATGATTTCACTGCCGCTTGCTTTGATGCACCACTCATTCCTAATGTCCAAAGCTCGGGCTGCAGGTTTGTGCCAAACCAGTCAAAGTTCCTTCCTGAGGAATTTGGGGAATGGCCATGTCCTGCAGGAGCTGGCGGAGCATCCCGGGCTCTGCTCGCTCCCAAATCGGCACCTTAGTGGGGAGGATGGAAGCAGGGAGACGTGGAGAGGAGATTTCTCAGCAACCTCTTGAAAGAGCATTTGCTACTTCAGGGCTGCATTTACCTCCTCGTGCAGATGAGTTAATGGACAACAACAGGCCTGGCAGGTTGCCTGAGATCAAAGTGTCTCACACTGGGACTGGATTAGTTTCTGTTTTCCCCGATGATGAGGCTGCCCATTCTATCCATTTGTAGACCAAAACCCCGTGGATGCTGCCCTGAGATTCAGGGCCTGATCACACACAGCTGATCAACATCCTCAGGACAGCAGTGCTATTCCATTTCCCAGGGTGTGAAAACTTCAGGGAGAGATTTCTTGCCTCCGACCTTCTATTTGATTTTACCTTTAGCCATGGCTGCCTTCGCAGGGTCTTACCACAGGAAGGTTTGGGTTGGGAGGGACCTTAAATCTCATCTCGTTCCGCCCCTTCCCACCCTTTTGGTGGGATTACTCTGAGTGAGTGAACCTTGCCTAGTCACAACCTGCAAATTAATGTGGCTCATGAAAATATCATCCTCCCTACAGTGATAAACTCCCCCAGTTCTGCGCAGGGAGTACACAAAGCTCCCTGCAGTCTGCATCTATAACCATGTCAAATACACAGGTATGTGCAGTTAGAGTTGTAAGCACTTGCTGCAGTTACCACCACTGTGACTGCGGAGAATTTGTTTGTTTGTTTGTTTCATAAATGTTATAACTTTGGGGAAAATGTTATTTTAGGTCCTGGCTCAGAGGGAAATTTTATGTGGATGGGGGAGGGATCAAAGGAAAACCCCTTTAGGAAAGCTGCAGATGTATGTGTGTCTGCACTGAAAGGGGAGGAACCAGCTTTGGTTAATTCTGGAAATACTGGGGCAATATAAAAATAGAGGTTCCCACTCTGCATATGAGTCTATGTTAAGTGTTAGGAGCACATAAAACTGAACAATCAGGGTAGATGTAAGAATTACCTGAAAAAAAACTGCTTTTGAGTATTGCTCAAGGATTACACAGTACTGCTGCAATTTTAGTTTGTATTTTCAATAATTGTATTAGCTTTGTGCCTCTATTTAAAAAATGTGTTTTCAGCCACTCTGGAAAGCAGAAGGAGCTGGAGAAAGCAGCTGAAGCTGAGAAAAGAGCATGTAGGACAGGAGCTGGTGATAGACTTCGTGAGGGGAGATTTACAGCTGGATGTTTAAAAGCACTTTGAGAAGTTGGGCAACCAATTCTCCTTCCAACAAACCCGCAGCCACAAACTGTCTTAAGAGTCTTAGAAATCCCACTATTGTGCCCAAAGCTACACCAAGACTTATGCTAAGGCTAAATAAACTGAAACCAGCAAACTTCCACTGAGTTAGGAGGACTGGGGAGTGCAGATCACTCCGAAGGATGTCTGGAATCTTGTGCAGGAAGATACAACTGGAGTCAAGCAATTCGAGTGAAACACTGTCCTGAGATCTGTCTGACTTTGGAGCACACACACCAAGCCCTGACACAACCACATGCCCAGAGAAAACCCTCAGAGCACAAGAATTAAGGGACATTTCTGCAGTGGCCTGGTGGGAAGATGAGGCCTCTATATAGTCATGATCCTAAGCACTGTTTTACAATAAAACACAGCAAAAAAGGGAAAATTTAAGAATTTTTTAGCTGGATGTAGACAGACAGTCACAGACATCAGAGCAAAGTCCAGGTCAGGCCAACAGCCCCAAATCATTCTGGAATTCTATGATTCTTGAGCCAAAAGTGGGGTCTTGGCATTCAAGAGTGATGAATGGTAATTTTTTTACTTACAGATCACCCTTAAACAAGTAAAAAACTCTTTCTAAAAATACACCGTATTTTAAATTAGGTGATTAATGGCAGAATCATGGCTGCCTTAAAAGACATTGCTCTACTCTGCCAGTCTTTATTTAATATTCAGATTTTTCTGTTTCCGTAACTTAGCCAGAAATCAATATTTAGAAATAACTGCTGGAAAATATTTTCAATAACCTTATTATTAAACCAGCTTGTGTGCAGAAGCTTTATTAAGGATTTTCTGAATGCTAAAACAAATATGTCATGGAAGCAATCAATCAAGATGCCACAACCCCACAGAGTTATATTTTTAGTATAATCAAGATAAACACATGCACAATACCTTTTGGAAAACAGAGTTAGAGAGTCTACAGAGAGGTTCTGCTGCAGTTTGTGGTGTCTTTGCTGACTTGCTGACCTTGTGATTTAATGTGTTAAACTAACTTACTTTAATGTGGCCCTGATTTTATGTTTGTTGTCCTCCTCTGTCACGAGCCTGGGTGTGAAGGTATTTCCACATCCTCCTTGGAGGTTTTAACCTCGTGTCTGCTCCAGAGCAGATTCTGCAGCAGAATGCATATGTGCCCTGTGCACTGCATTTAAATACATCTCCCCCACTAAACAATGTGGACATTCACTTGCCAGGGGCAATGTCCGCACGGGATGGATCCCAGGGTAATGACTGCAACCCTTTCCTTCCTTCCCAACTGAGAAGTCCCATCTCCCACCCTCAGCACAGGGGGTTGTTCTTCATCTCAGAGGCACACAGTGACCCTGAGCATGCTGCACTAGACGCTCCTTTTTGGAGGAGTACTGGGGAAAGTACTGAAACAAAATGACATTTACATTGTAGGCAACAATATTATAAAAGCTATTAAGGTACATTATTTTACACATCCTCATAATCTCTCCATACTGCTTTACTTAATTTGTGATAAAATTGTTGAGAAAGGGTACTTAATGTAGGACAGTCAGTAAAAGTAATTTATCATCTTCCCGCTTCGGTGCTCACGTTATCAGCGAACTCATTTTCTGCATTCATCATGCAATCAGCCTATTATTTGCATATTAATCAGGCAGTGGACCATGAAAGAGCCGCATCCCAGCCAAATGCTGCACTATCTCAGGAGGAACACTCAGTAATTATCATACATCAGTGTTATGATGTGGTAATTGATTATAACATCTTTCTGTTGCCCCTGGGGAGTCCCACTGCTAACCCAGCTTCAGGCATTCTGTGCAGATTTTTCTCTGAAAATTAGAGAAACCATTGCTGTCCTTTTATTAATGTTTTTACCTTTACAATAGACAGCTCTCTGAGCATTTCCCAGGTACTTCTGCCTTTTTTTTTTTTTTTTAATGAAACCTTCATTAAGGAAAACACCTGTCTCGGATCAGAGAAAGTTAAAAAAAAAACCCCAAACACCCGAATTAGACCCCGGCAAAAAACCCAGTTGGGCTCGTTCATGTTTGTCCTCTCTCTTTCAAGGTCTGGTGGCTTTTTAGGTGCTGGTGTTGCTTATGTAATGCCCTTCCCCATCAAACACAACAAAATGTTGCAACTTCAATAGACAGTAATTGCAAAGTTGGGATAAAGGCAGTGAAGTTGCTTTATTTAGGTGCCAAATGAGAGGCTAATTTTGGTCCTCTCCTAAAGGACAAATGAAACATCTGCCAGTTCAAACTTGCACTATTTTTAGGACCCAAGTTCCAGAGGGGTAAAACAGAGAAACAAACACAAACCACAGCCTGGTTACACCGTGGTGAATCCCACACCTCCTCTGTGTGGGAACAAGGAGAGGAGCTGGAGGCCCTGTCCCAGGATCCCTTGGAAAGCAGCAAGGAAAGGGGGGATGGCTCTGGAGATGAGACTGAAGGGACCATCTCATGTCAGAGACCAGAGAAGGACATTTTTACAAGGGCATGGAGAGACAGGACAAGGGGGAATGGCTTCCCACTGCTAGAGGGCAGGGTTAGGTGGGATATTGGGAAGAAATCCTTCCCTGTGAGGGTGGGGAGGCCCTGGCACAGGTTGCCCAGAGAAGCTGTGGCTGTCCCTGGAAGTGTTCCAGGCCAGGTTGGACGGGGCTTAGAGCAACCTGGGGTAGTGGAAGGTGTCCCTGCCCATGGCAGGGGGTGGGACGGGATGGGCTTTAAGGTCCTTCCAAACATAACCATTCAGTGATTCTGTGATAAGTTGCCACCAGCAATATCTTTGACAAGTATAAATACTGGACATGTACTATCAGGCCTATTTTACATTTCTTGTTGCTATTGTATTTTCTCCTTTCATTGGCTTTTTAATTGGGTATCTTTCTCTTTTCACTTTCATTTAAATTTGATCTCAAATCCAGTTTGCTTTGTTTTCAGTGCAAGTTGTGTTTCTCATCAGATTTAAAATAATTACTGGATTCTTTCATTTGCTATTTCTCTGGATGGCTGCTGGCAAGTTAAAAAAGCCTCCAACAGGCATCAAATGAGGTGAAACAAACTCATAAGTTTCTCTCACACCCTAATGTAAAGGACAGGCTGGAAGGTAACTTAGAAGACATTAATTTTCTGGTAATATTCTGTTTTTTCTTCTTGGGAATGATTTGCTATCAAGCAATATGTAAGTCTATAATCAGAACAGGCTGTTTATTTCCCTGTTGCAGAGCTGCTCCGTGGAGAGGATTTTCATCCCCATTATAGGATGGAGATAACAACCCGCACATTTGGTGCTCGCACACCTTTTTCCCCAGTATTTTGGGAGGAAAATAGCCCATTATCTGTTCTTTGAATTGAAAGCAAGGTAATTTTCATCCAGTGGAGGAGCATTTGGTAATTTGCTGAGCAGCAGTTGGGCTGTCGCCCGGCGAGGGCCGAGGGTACCGTGGCAATCTCCATCCCACCGGTGGCCACGGGGCTGGACCTGCAGCCCCCTCCTTTTCCCACCAGCAGCCAGAAGACCAACGTGAGCTTCTGCCAGCTGCCAGAGTCGTCTATTCCCAGCAGAAAAATATCTGCTCCCTTTGGAGAAGAGCCTTTCCAGGCTCTTGTGCAGCTGCCAGCCCACGGGGGACAGATCCCGGCCGTCGCCCCGGCTCCCGACCCTGCCCGGAGCTGCCCGGCCCTCCCGCGCTGCAGCTCCACAGCGACGGCCTCGGCTCTGTGTCTGTGCTGCTCCAGTAACTCTGGAATTTGGCTTTCCAATGTATCAGCTCCTCGTTTTCCACCCAGCCCCTCTGTGGGGAGCAGTTGGCAGCGGGGAGGGGACGTAGGCCCCCTCTCTGAGGGAGGCTCAGCGTCTCCGAACGCGCACGCGGAGGGGAAAGAAAATGCTGGTAATTAATGAAATGAAGAAATAAGTCATGAACAATAGTGGAATTTAAAGAGCTTGACTACTCAATGGCCTTGCTTTCTTACCCTAACTACACCTCCTTTTTAGCAACTCTCATGCCAACTGGTACTCTGTGAACTACCTGAGAAGCCTGCAGCAGTTATGGTCAGGACAGTTTTTTTTCATACAGCTTAAAAAATATTTTCATTCATTAATTCTGCTCTTTGGAAATGAAGACTTTAAGGATAAGGCATGTGCCTGCTCAGTACTGCTGCAGAGCCACATTTGAACTCCTTGCTTGGGGATCTTCCCATATACACTAAGGGGGAGTGAGCGTTAAGGACCCACATTCCCGAATCAACCACAGAAATAAAACATAGCTGCAACTTGACTGGGTAACTTCTCCAAAACGAATGCTAGGAACCCACAACCACACTTTGGAGTGAATTAAATTTGTCTTCAGAATCCAGCACAGGTCTCCTCTTTGGTGTATTAACATGAAGAGTATGTTGGTGTTTTGTCATTGCAGTTCAGCCACAAGGTGTATTGGCCTAGAAAATAGTGCTCCCTCTCTGATTCTGTATTTTATTTCAGCCCTTTGGTAACAGCAAAGCTGTGACCACACTGAGGATGGAGTTGTCTACTGCAAGTTTAATCACTGGGTGGTTCCATGGACAGAGAAGAATACAGCTAGGACAGGAATTTCTCCACAAATCCTGACTATTTGCAAAGCAAAACTGATGGAAAAGGAGCAGGACCATGCAAGGCAGCCTGGGCAGAACAGGCCTCGGCAGGAAGCAGGAATGTCCAGCTGATGGCCAGGAATCAGAGCCAGTGCTGTGTTCAGAAGGAACTCGAAACACTGACTTCGTGCTGCATTCCCAGGTCCCAGTGAGGTGCCTTGACAGCGATTCTCCCAGTTTTACTGATACCAGAAAGGCTGCCAGGAAGGTATTCATGGTCCAAATGTCAGGGAAATGGCACAGAAGATGATCACACACGTTACAGACAGACTACAACAGCTGCCCTAATGAGGAGCCAACTGATATCCCTATGGCCTGAAATCATGACAGCCACACAGCTGCTCCCAAGCCCAATCCCAAACCCAATCCCAATCCCAAGCCACACAGAAAGAATGTGGAAACTTCTCCAGGACCAGCGTGCTCCAGGGATAGCAAGAAGGTAATTGTTTGGTTGATGTAGTTGTTCAGCTCCGAACCTTAAAAACACACTTGCATCTAGCACAAAAGGCCACAACTTTCCCAAGTCCAAGACTCAAAAATTGGTCATCAAACATGAACCATCCCTGCAAGGAATTCCTGCAGTCCAGCCACTCTGCTGTTGGAGCCATGTGATCTCCCTTCTCTTCCATTTCACAGACTGCATTAACCACAAATATTTCATGTCATACATTTTAATGAACCTGGAATGCCAGCAAATGACTGCAAAACCATCTCTCTTGGTTTTTTTGATTCAACAACAAAAACCAGCTCAAATTTGGGAAGGTCTGTCAGCACCACTGGACGGATCACTTTTGTGATGTCACAGCGCAAGGATTCAGCTCTCCCTGTACTAAACCCAGCCGTGCTCTGGAGCACCACTGGACAGCTCTGCCCACCCAAAACAAACCAGTACAATACAAGAAATGACCATGAACCATGGGGAATTGGAGGTAGGAGCTTGTCCTTTGCCACCACATGGCTCCTGAGCTCTTCCCATAAGTGCATCAGGATGGTATTCCCGAATATGGGCTGCCAGCCCGGAACATTCTCTCTCCCTACTTTGCTCCTCCCAGAGTGGCCAACGTGACAGAATCCTCCTTATCAGGAAAAGGGGAAGATCCACCCAGCACACTTTAACTACCTGCCCACTCAGCAGCTTCTGTACTGAAAAATGTTACAGGAATACGTATCACACAAACAAAAATCCAGGGGATACCTGGGTTTGCCATCACTCCCCAGTCTGTGTGTTAATATCATAACTACACTAAATCATACTGAGGTTTTTCCGATTTGCTTTCCCAAGGGATCATAAGAAGTAATCTCTCTGTTGTAACAAACGCTTTATTTTGAAAAGAAAGCTTTTATGGATATTTTAGTTGATCTAAATACAGTAGATCTTGGGTTTTTAAATCACCAGATAATATGCAATTATCTCGAGCTAGATTCTGATTTTGAAACAAGCTCTAATTAGCTCCCCATTTTATGCTGCTATAATCCTTTCTTCAACTCCCATGAGTGTTACTATTGCTAAGCAGCATGAGGTTAGGAATGATGGATGATACCCAGAAAGGAAGACAAACAAAAGGGAAATTCAAAATCCCCTGAGATCACCCGCAGCTGTATCGGCAAATGAAGATTTCCACATTAGGTCATAAGACGACCCTTACAGAAACACACACCAAAAAGGCACGTCTTTTTCCCACTGAGTATTTGCAAGTCTTTAATGTAGTATATAGAGAGTATATGTCCTTCACAGAGGATAAAGACAAAAAGTGAATATAAAAATTCAGCTTTCCTGGGAGCAGCCACGAAACCAACAGCACCGGAAAGGAAACTCTGCCTGAATCTCCTGTAGACACGCAGCACAAACCCCACAAAATAAAACAAACTCATAAAAGCTATGCACAGTACAAGTATTTAAAAAAATATCCAAGCCTTCTCCTGGCACATGGCAACTGTTCAAACCCACCCCAGCTCCCATCATCAGTAATGCAACTAAATAAGGGCCAAATTCATCATGAAAAAAATGCTGATGCAGTTGGGTGACACTAATTCAACTTTTTTTTCCATGTGATTTGGTCCGTGCTTTTGACACATAAATCATTAAAAAGGCAGATTTACCCAAGGGCATTAGAGCATTTAGGTGGAAAGAAATACACAGAAAAAATGTTAGAAAAGGCACAGCAATACTATTTTTGACCACCTAAGGTACAGACACCATTTTTGTGTAAAACATGTTCCCTGAAACTTGCACAACATCACCAAAGCTGTGAAGAAAGGCAGAAAATGCAGGTATCCACCTGGATGTCATTTTGATATAGACTGCTTTTTATAAAATTCATAAATACAGCTTCCAAAGAAGAAAACCAAGACTCTTTTCTCTGCTATCGCAACATATATATAAATATATAAAATATATATATTTATCCAGTCATTCCCACATAGGAAAGATTGATGGGCCCATCTGTCCACATGTGAAAAAGGAGAATTACCGGACAAAAGGTGAGATTTTAATGAATGAGGTGTTAATCAAAACCTTATGATCTAGAAGTGTAACTAACTGGGTCAGAACTCCAGAAAATCTTGCTGGTTTGATAGAACAGAGCCAAACAGTAATGAAAATACTCCCAGCTAATAAAAGTTTGAGTCGTTACTATGCACGTTGACACTCTGTACACTGAAGACCTTCTTGGCAAAGCACTCAGGAGCCACTGAGTGTATTAGTTTAATTTCACTTCTTTCCCTTCATGCATTCAACAAGTTCCAAGCCAATTATATTACATGAAAAAGGCTCCAGACCTTTTCTTGTTTCAAAACTGTTCTGATTAATTTCTGTTTTAAAATTACAAGTATGCAACCTTCTCTGCCTTGATTTTCCTGGGAAATGTCTCAGAAGACCAGAAAATTGGAGCTGTCTCTCTTTTCTTTTTTTTTTTTCCTCCTGCCCTGGAGTGGTGGATCTTTCACAAATGCATAATTATTATTACCTTTTCCAAACTGTTTGCTGCGTTTTTAATTACAGAACAGCTGCTAATAAAAGGAAATTACCAAACTGCCCTTCCTCATTCAAAGAAGTTGGTTTTGCTTTTTTGTTCTGCCTGGTGTCACAACCTTCCTTATTCCTTTACACAGAGAAAGGCACCAAGAAAAGAACATTTTGTACAACAATTCTATTTTTAATCCTCCAAGAGGAGGTAGGAAAGGGCATGAGCCCATTTTCTCATTTGTAAGTCGGCTTTAAGGAATGAAGGAGGACAGTCATCAATAATAGGATTTTATTAGCTGATAGGAACGTGTCACCACACCAAATATTAGCTCAAGGGCAGGAACTGACAAACGACACTGGGAGTGTGGGAGGGAACAAAATATCCCGGCAGCAAAACTGAACTTCCTGAAGGAAATCACTTTCAGCTCCCAGCGATCCTCCCGGGAATCCAGAAGGTGGTCGGATTTTAATACTATGGGCTTGCCTTTCAATCTTTTATAATTAGAGTTAGTCATAAATATGAAGATTAGCAATAACAATGCAGCATTTCCCAGCTCCTCTGATTTCGAGTTCCCCTTAAAATGGTTACAATTAATTACTCATATTTTCCACGCCGTCTCAGGCGTTTGTAGCTGTGACACTCTTCTCTTGCACAGTGTTGATGCCACAAAAAAAGTACTCAATGGCATGTTTTTAATGAACCATCACAGGAAATTTCCATGTTCCCTAAAAGCTTGGCTATAAGTAACAATAGCCCTATGATTGCAAATCATTTTCTCCCATTTTGGTTTTGTTTTCATGGCTTGTTTTTACTGGGGGCTTTTTTATTTTTTTGGCTTTTATCTATTTATTTTCAACTGTTCTTCTTAAGAAAAACGTGGACTGAATATCACCACGGATTTTCTTCTAGTAAAATCTTTTAGAATGCAAAATAGTTTCCCCAGTAGAGAGAAAAAGCACTTTGGCTGGGATATTTAGAGTAAAGCCAGTGAGCTGAAGAAAGAAAGGAGTGTTTCAGAATAGCAGAAAGGTGGAAGAACAGCACAACCCATCCGTGTCTGTATCCTGAAATGCAGCAGTTTTCTAACGTAGGGCACTGGCTGTAAGCACAGAGCAGGGCACGGGCATTTTTCTGGAGTGGCTTATGTCAGTGAAGCATATCATTGGTAAGAGACTGTGTGGGTAGAGTTTGGTATCTAACAGCAGGAACACAGCTGTTCTCTCCTGCTCCAGCCTCCCTCCTATCCTGTGGCCATCTCTAAAACGTTCAGCCACTCACTTCTCTGACACTCAGCTTTGCTGCATCTGCTTCCCCTTTTTTTTTTTTTTTTTTGCAAATGGAAAGGGAAAGGAGAAAAAAAGGTCAGCTCAGAATATTTAACGAAGCTTGAAAAAGACGTAACGTGGTCTGTTCCCCACCTTCCGATTAACAAAGCAGATTTTGTGCAAAGGAGAGTGGAAAAAAACCTACCAGCGAGTGAGGCAGCTGGAGTATGTGGATCACATTACAAACCAAGGGCTTGTTTTACAGCCATTGTCACATGTCACATTGATAAGCTGAACTATGGCAAAAAAAACCCCCCTACAGAGCCAATGATCTCTAAGATCAGACAGTCTGTTACCTAATATATGCAGCTAAATATGTGTGCTCCCTACATCTGCCATAGCAACAAGGAGAGAACGAGGAATTAACTGCATTAATAAAAAAACTGAAGGGACTCCTGTACGATACAACAAAACGTGAGAAACCTCTTGGCATCAAAGCAAATGCAACAAAAGCACAGAGAATTATTTCAGAGCAAATCATTGAAACCAGCTGATTACCTGAGCTTGCACATCCCTGCTGTAGGGAATCCTGTAATGATGTCACAGAGTGAAGGACTAGATAAGAGAGGAGAGGAAAATCAGGGAACAATAAAAGGAGATGCCAAACCACAAACTAAACAGTAAGCAGGCTCAACAAATAGCAAAGTGCTGATCTCAGCAAGGGCTCGAGCTCAGTTAACTCAGTGGCACAGAAAGGTACGACCGAGGCCAGGCTCCAGCCTGGCTCTTCTGTGTCAATAGGTATTAGGGTAAGAGACAGCCACAATAAAAGTGGAATTGCAACCCAGCATTCCCCCTTTAAAGCTTAGTTTTCTAGCTCACCTCCTGAGACAGCAATCGATATTCTCCCTGGAACAATCCAAATCCCCTGCGCAACCCTAGGAAACAGCGCGCAACATTTTCCAGCTCTTTGGCCAAAATTTTTTGGAATTGCGTATCATATTCATGCCTAGATAATATCACCCTAATTAGGAACTCGATAACTGCTGCTTATCAATTACGCACAAACGAGCGCTTCGTTCGTAAACATTCCCAGCGCGTTCCCTTAGGGAGCGGCCGGGCTGCCAGGGTGGGTGCTGCCACTTCCAGAAGGCCTGGACCAGCACTGGTGCAAGGCTGGCTTACTGCAAATTTAAAAAAAGGAAAAAAAAAAAAAAAAAAAGGAAATAGAAAAAAAAAAATTCTCCTCCTCCTCAACTGAAACAACATAGTGGAATTTTAATTACCTTGTCCTTGTTGCTGCCCTTGTGCGGGCAGGACACACTGTCCCAGCTCACCATTCAACCAGAGCTGCATACGAATAAATGGTTCTCGGCCTTTTTGGGTCAATTTGCTCCATGGCTTTGGCCTGGAGAGCATGTCACTGACACTTCCTTGGGACAGCCCCAATACCTGAAGTGAAGCAACCAAGAATGGCACGTTAACACACTGGAAGTGGAAAGGGGGGTAATTTAAGTCACTTTGGTTTTCCTTTACTGTATCGCTCAAATGGTTTGTATACGGACAATTGCAAAAACTGTAAAAATGGGACAATTATAAAAACAGTTTTCTGTGGCTACTCAGATGGAAATGCTTTTTCTCCTGCCGTGTTTCCTTCTGGAAGGTGGGTTTTTCCTGCAGGATCGGGGTGGCAGCAGCCTGGTGCGGGATTTGCATGCTTTTCATATTTTGTGTCAAACAGTTTCATCAGTTTTAACAGGAAAAACACCGAGTCCAGGCACACACAGGCAGATAAAACAGGCAATGACTGACATGTATTTTGTTCTCAAACAAAAATAATTGGGACTTTTGAGACTAGGCCTATATTTGGTTGATTTTTGGGGTATGAATTATAATGATGTGTGTTTTCACCTGTAGCAGTGGCTGCTCCACATAAGTAAATATTTAAGAATACAGCTGACTGCAGTGGAGGGGGGATTTCAGACAGGCAGAATGCCATTACTTGCCTGGAAGTCAGCACAGGTACAAGAGTTAAAAATCATACTTAATGAAAGCTGCCACAGGATCTTTAATGACCCCGAGAGGTCACACTTTTCATTTTACATCTTAGTGAGGAGGTAATAGGGCGATGCCAGCTCCTATTACACTTTTGTATTGATTCAATTCTTTATAGGAGGAAGAAACAACAAATGTCCAACACTTCTTACAGCCTGGGAGGGGTTTGCTGGTGGTTAGAGACCCTCAAAATCCCACGTGCTCAATGCTTAGGGCCCACAACGTGAGAACTTCAGGAGCCTTATCGTGCATGGTATATCTGTAATCAAACATTGCTCTAAAAAGTCTCAGAGCACACTGAGATATCAAGCACCAGGAATAAGAAATGGCTGGGAATTCTTGACTTCAGACTAAGGAGAGTTAGGGGATTTTTCCATGTGTTTGTTTTAATGCCCTTGTGCACATTTCGAAATAATAAAAAAAAAGGAAAAATGCTCTTGGGTCCATAATCTTCACTTACAACAAAGTTAAGACTCTCCAGTCATGACAATGGTATTACTCAAATATTCCATGAATTCATTACATTAAGCATGAAATACTGAGTCTCAGTAACATTTGCTTCAGCTTTCAAGGTTTCTAAACTTGGGGCCCCATTTCTAATTCCAAGTGGCTGAAGCCAATCCCTGCATAAACCCCTTTGCAATTCCTACAACACAGGGAAACTAACACTTTGTGAGCTTCGTTTTTTAAATACTTCACATACGGGGCAAAAACGTTTTTCCACAGGACACACGTGGCACATCCCCCTCTGTTCAATCAGGCTCTGCACCCGTGTCAGGAGCAGAGGGCACATTCACAACACTGGGGTAACAAGAGAGAACCACTTCTTTACCTTTTCCCCAAAGATCCTTTGGCAGATGCCATTCTTTGCTAGCTTTTCCTTGACCTGCCGCGTTAGCTCTATCGTATCCACCTCCTGGTACATATAAATCTCATACTGCTCGGGTGTCAGTGGAGGAACCGAAGGTTTGGATGGCTTGGACAAGGACACGATAGGGGATGAAGGGAGGGGGCTATTTTGTGGTGTCTCACTGCGGCTCGCCCCAGTCATGCTCAATTCAGAACTCTGGGAGTACGGAGATTCCGCGTTTGGCCACTCTTTCCAATACTCGGAAGAAGACGGTCCTTGGAGCTGGCTACGATCTGGCCTAGTCTGATTGCTGACCTTTTCTTTTCCACCACTGGCTTCCTCAACTTTTATATCTTCGGGAAGAGCTGCATTTCTTCTCTCATGCTGCACAGTATTCCACCAATGGTCCTTCCAAACACCACCACGTCCCAACTCATTTTTAACATGCCTCAACATACCCTGGGCAGAATCACTTATTCCATGAAGCTCTAAAACAGGTGCCTCCTGAGGCTCCTTTTTGAGCCCAGAGAGGTTCTGCAATGCAGAGATACTGGAATCAGTGACAGATGAATGTTTCTTCAGGGATATGGCCAAAGGAGAATAGCTGGAAACCGAAGACATTGCAGGTGTAGACACTAGTTTGGGGGACAGGATAGAAATGTCAGCTTGAGATAAAGGTGGTGTTTTTAAGGCAGGTTCAAGGGCAGCCTGCTGTGCCTCCATTTCCCGTCGGGCTTGTTGCAGAATGGATCGAATTGCATCATCAGAATTGCCACTGCTAGAGGCAGAAGGCGGCTGAGCCGGCTCAGCTATGAAAAACAACCAAAAGACTAAATGCAACACAGGAAAATGCTTCATATTCAACACGTGCTACTGTAAACATTTCCCTGACAGGAAAAAAAAAAAAAAGGGGAGGGAGCTGAAATACATTTCTGGATGAGAGGGAGGAGTTTTCACTAAGCAAAGATTTGCACTTTGCAAAATAAGGTAAGATTTCCAAAGTTCTGCGCTGGAAAATTTTGAGAGTTGCCAAAGTGCTGGATGTTTGCACGCACAGACTCAGCTGCACAAGTCTGGGATCACTTGCCCTTCCACCATTGTAAAAATTTTCAAATAAATGCCTTTGAAAATCAAGCCTTCATCTCTTCCTCCCCCACCCTCAAGTGGTCAATAACATTTTATGGTTGCTTTTATGAAGTTATTTAACCTTTCACTTCTCTCTTTTCTCCACAAATGAATTTAACACGCACTCAGAACTGAACACAGCTGCATTCACCTGGATAGACTATTACAGTATAAATAAGGTGAGTCCTTTTAACTTCAAAAACATAACACACAAATTACAACAAAGCCAGAACTTTTGGAAGAGATCATCATTATTTCATTTGACAAGCTAAATATGCTCCTGTTTCCTGTTTTGTTTTTCCATGGTCCCAACCACTGAAATAAACAGCTCTACCAAAGCCAGGCTGACAGCTGGCCATCACCCTCTCCCTTATCTGTAGCTCTAAGATGGATCCACGGGTGCTTTCAGAAGAGATAACCCCCAAATTCCCAGTATTCCAGCGGGGAACTGGGATTTGGGTGGCTGTGCTGCAGCAGTCGGGGATGAGCAGAGACTGGAACGTGGGTGGGGAATTATCTCTGCAGAGCCAGGAGGTTTTTGCAATGGCATCTGCTTCTATTTAAGTCAGTCTCCACTGAGGTCCCCAGTGCTTGGAAACCAGTTCCTCTGGAAGCTGCTCCACAGAGAACAGGGAAAGGGAAGTATCAGGTGGGAGCAGGGAACCCCCACACTGCAAGGAGTGGCCTCAAAGTGAAACAGGATTTGAAACATGCTGTGTATCACTCTAGCAATACTATGGCTCATCTGAATGCATTTCTGAATTTGCCTCCCTACATTCCTTCCTGTCACGCACTATAAAATACATGAAAAGCTAAGAAATGGGAAAAAGACAGGGAGACTCTCTCTTCTGTTTTATCTGCTGGTTTCATAGGGAGTTTTGAGGTCGAATTAGTATTTGAAAGGAAGTATGAGATTCTCAGATGAAACATGCTACTGAATAACATTCTTACAGTTTCCTACACAAAGCCCATATTTTTCTCTATGCAATAATTTCTTGTATAGTCATATTATTTAGATCATATATTAACTAGTCTTTTATATTCTGCCATGAGATTAACTTAGTTTTCATTTAAAAGACAACTATCCAAAACTGTAAATCAGTATTTACTTTAAAAAATGAAACAGAAGTATGGCACAGTAATTTCTATTTCAGCCTATGAGCAGTACTGGGAACTCTTTTAAAGCTGGAAGGGCTATGGAACAGACAGAAACGTTAATTACATGACAGCACACAATGAGAAATTAAACTTATCTCGGGCTGAACTGTGGATTTTTTGGGCAAGGGAATGTGTTTTGGATTTGCCAGGTCATTCACTGAATACATTCTGTAACCAAAAATAAAGTCATCTACGAGTCAGGACTGAGTCTGCCTATACAATAATGAGTACAGGATGTACGATGGTGCTGGGACTGGTAATTGCTGCCTGGAGTGTGACCTTCACCCCAGCAAATCCACTCAGCTCCCTCTCCCATGCAGTTGTGTCCCTGGGGCCTGAGTGAGACAGAAGAGAAGAGAAAGCAGGAGCCGTTCCCTTTCCAAGGAGCAAAGTGGGAGAAGAAGGGATTCTGCAGGTTCCCCTCAGTGACTGCCTGCAGGTCTGGAGGGCAGCCAGCAGCTCAGGGCTCTGCACAGGGATGAAGGTGTTCAGAAATCCCACAGGGAGCAGGGCACAGCAGAGATCCCAGCACGCCGTGACACCTGTGACCTTAACTTGGGACGGCTTAGAAACAACTCCACGAAATAACAATGAAAACCTCCAAAAACCTCTTCAAACCTACACTGAAGGTTTTTAAGAATATAATTAACTGACCAGAAAGCTCATGGCAATTGTTTTAATTAAATTCTGCAGTGAAAGGAGCCAGAGACAGAATATAATTAACTGACCAGAAAGCTCATGGCAATTGTTTTAATTAAATTCTGCAGTGAAAGGAGCCAGAGACAGAATGAGCCTGTACCTGTTTTCTGTACTTGCAGCTCCCTTTTGGCTTGTTCGAGAATGGATTTGATGGCTTCATCTGAGCCCGTCTCCGTGGTCCGGATTCGTGTGGTTATGTTACCTGGGGAGGAAAGCACAGCCAATGACACTGGGAAAACCTTCCTCTGGTTGTTTTTGTAGCACAAAGACACACTGTATATATTGATGCACCTGAGGACAACTTGCACAGGACCTTTACCAACATTTACACCACCAAAAAAAATACTTAATATAATAATAAAAAAAAATCCTCGTTATGCCTGTCTCTAGCTGTCCTGGAATGGTGAGAACGTCAGAGGAAGAACTCGGTGGTCATATACTTCTTCTCTATGGTAACACATATGGATCTCTTCTTTCTCCTTTCCTTTTTTTTTTCTTTTTTTTTTTTTGGAGGGGAAGAGGAAACAGAAGGGAAAAGAACCGGAGGGGAAAGGCAGAAAGCTAAAAACATAAGCCCAGGAATCAACTTAAAAATGGCATCAGCTGCTAGGCAAAGTAGGATGAGTATACATTCAGCCCAAAACAGAATTAAAATGTAACTAGATAAAAATAATTTTTAACTTTCTACAAGTTAATACATGAAGAGAAAGCGTCATTTAAACACAGATACCATTTGAAGTACTCTCCAGCTAAGAGCTATTACTTGGTTGTTTGGTTTGGCTTTGTTTTTTTCTTTTTTAACCTCTAAGGGGAAGAAAAGGAGGGAAAACTGTGAGTGCTACTGCACTTAACTGCATTTTGCATTATGAGATTATTGTTTGTAAGCAAGCTGGATAATTTCTGACTGGAGTCGAAATAACTACAGACTTTTGGCGTACTTGCTTTTGCTTTACTTTTTTTCTGGTCTTACTAAAAGAGAAATTCTGCAACTAATCTATAACAAAGAAAATATGCAGACTTCCTGTTCAGTGATAATTTACTGATCTGATGTTCACTTATCTCATTGTCTTTTTAATATATACTACTGAACTAAGCATCACACTAATTTAACAGTGTATTAAAGTGGAATTTGTCAGTATAAGCCCCATGAGAAGACAGAAGTAAATCTAGAGCAGAAGCAGTATGCAATTAATGTTGCAACTGTGCAACTTTCTCCCTCCAAAATCATAAAAATAGCAAAGAGAGCATTTCAATAGATCTGATGGCTTTATAAAGCCACTTCTATCACTTATCTCTTTCTATCTGCGCACGCAGGGAGGGTGGGAGTGGAACTATCCAAACAGGGTTACGTTAGTACAGCAGCAGCAGGATTAGAAAAAGCAAAGTGTTCATCTAACCCATGGTTTGTTTTATACTTACTGTCTGTTTTTCTATCAGATTCCAGGCCAGAATCAAACTGCACAGTTTTAAGGAAACACACAGCTAAAGCACACTCCACTTCCTAGGGATTGACTGCAAAGAAAAACACCTGCCTGTGACGTACCTTCAGACCCATTTCTTCGTTTCGGTACTTCCTGAAATAGTCTGTTCAGGTTCTGGCCTGGATTCTCTGTTGAAAAACAAGTTTGGTAAGAACAAAACAATCAGGGGATGGTTGCTCTGACATCACGGGCTGTGTGACATGAGGAGCTGGCAGCCTGGCCCTGAGCTCTCCTGGCCCCTCGGGCCCCTGAGCAGGAGGAACTGGCTACTTGGGAAGAAGCAAGGCTGGCTGATTTGTTAATAAAGATTACAGCTATGTTCGGAAAGGAGATTAGACAGATATAAATAAATGTCTAGAGATACCAAAAATGAAGAGGTTAAAGATGGGCAGATAATCCCCTCAAGTACAATCATCAAAAGGAAGAACAGATTATAAATCTAACAGTGTGTGCTTCCAATTAAACAAAATCTAGGAAAACCCTGCCTGTCCTTTCCAATATTTCTTGACTGTAAACAACTTACTTTTCAGTTTCTCTAAATGTAAATCTCAGTCTTAAGATGAATCACAATGAAATGCATGTTACTTCTTAAAATCGCTGCCTTAAATATGCAAAGCTGCTTTAAACTGGGATTGTGTTTTAATTACTCATCTCATGCATCACCTACCCTATTTTGTCAAAACACTTTGGGGAAAAAACACAGTCACACAAGACACAACAAAAGCCTGCTCTCAATAAACAGCCTCAAATAAAAACTCCCAAGTATTTCTGAGGGCTGGTACCCTGAGTAGCTGCTGACCCTTTTCACTCCGTATTTAGCTGTGACACGGAGCTGTTGGGAAGTGAGGGATGAGAGTGTCCCTGCTGCTCGCTCCTGCTGACAAGCACCAGCCAGAGGCTAAAAAAAGCAGAAGCAGAGACACGAACCTGCTCGAGTGCTGCAAAGCAGAGCTAGAAACCTGAACCTTCTGTACCTGGCACCTGACTCAGGTGAGAGCAGCAGCACCACACAAACGGCCCCAGATGGGGAAGCTCCTGGTTTGGAACATTTGGAACTAAGAGGAGAAGGGGGCTGGGGAGCACTTACCTCTTTGTCTACCCTGGATGCTGCGAAGAGCCAAGATGTTCTGCTCGTCCGACAGGAACTGCTTCATCTTATGAAATGGCTCCTTGCCTCTCACAGTCAGTTTATTCCATGGCTTTGGCCGGGCCAGGATCTCACTCACAGACCCTTGTGACAGTCCCAACACATAATGT
Source organism: Atrichornis clamosus (assembly GCA_013400975.1). Classification (NCBI taxonomy): domain Eukaryota; kingdom Metazoa; phylum Chordata; class Aves; order Passeriformes; family Menuridae; genus Atrichornis; species Atrichornis clamosus. Next base: position 81,709 of record WBMZ01001097.1, read on the forward strand.
CCAAATATCCGCTGTCCAATATTGTGCTTGATCAACTGCTCTTTCACCTGACGTGCAATTTCGGCCGTGTCTATCTCCTCGCCTTCAGAGATGCTCCCAGCACTTTCTGACTGGCTGGGAGATGGGGCCATGCCATTTACATCCGGGCTTTGTTGTAATGGACTTTGGGAAGATATGGAGTTTGTGCTGTATGGACCTGTTGGAAAAATCATGCTTGTGCTTCCTGCTTCCTGCATTGCCTTGGAGTAGAAGGACTGCATTAGCTGTCGCTGGAGGAGAGAGTTTAGTGCAAATTTTCCTGTGGAGGCCAGGGGTAAGCTGGGGCTCGCCAGGGATGAGCTGAAAAAGTCTTGACTTAAACCCGTTGGTGAGAACTGGTGTGTACCATTAGTATTGGAAGCCTGCTCCCCCGCGTTGCGGAGCAACTGGGAAGGAGGGGAGGCCGGCAAGGTTGCAGGACGCTGACTCTCAGGCTGGTCTTTCCCTTTTCTCCTGGCTGACCCTACAAGGAAGGTCAAACATAATGCATTATGGGGGGTCAAAGAGGGAAAAACCAAGATAAAAAAAATGCAAAGTCTGCCCCACAAAGGGAAAAAGTGCAGATTGACACGGGCCAATGAAGTGGCGGTGGGAGTTTTGGTTTGGTTTGGTTTTGGTTTGTTTTCATTTGTTGGGTCTTTTATATTTTTAAAATTTTTTTTCCATGATTGAAATTTTTAAAGCCAAACAAGGCCCCCAAAACAAACAACATGCATTTCATGTTTGCACCTTTCTTGTATGTTGCAGCCTGGAGAATCCCCCTTACAGACATTAACACTAGAACAGTTACATGAAGTGCAGTGATACAGTTAAATAAATGCAGTTACAGACAGCAAGTCTCTCTGTTGTCTCTCATTCAAGACATGACTCATTGGACCTGACTGAACCCAAATGCAGCAAACATTTACATTTTGGAACAAACCAATTTGAATAAAGGAATAACCATTAGGTGGATGTACCAAGACCGCTCAGTTAAAACTCATAAAACACTTCAGAATTCAGTAATCCCAGGGCCAGTGGCAACTTTTAACTTTCTTCCAGCTGCAAAAACCATAAGCATTCGAGTATCTGGAAATTCCATGACTTGCCATTTAAAAAATGTGCACACAAGATGTAAAAGCCCACATTAGGAAGCCAAACGGCAAACACGCCTCGCTGGAAAGAAAGGATTTTGCTTTCCCAAGCTGACCTGCTGGTGGTATATCCAAGTGGATCAGACAGGAAGATTATGTCCTACATGCAAACATTTTGCATAACACTGTGTGTGGGGGAAAGAGATCAATTTGTTCCCAAAACAGAAGACAGCCTCAAACACTGGTACAGCCTGAAATGCCTCTTCCTTAACCTTTATAGACTCTCTCTAAGGTTTACTTTATTATCCAGCCTACAAAACTACAGAAATCCAACGTCACTCCGTGTTCCTGTTGCTTCTGAGTCCTTCTGCCATGCATTAGCTCAGACACTCAGCTCTCACTCAGCCCTCCCTCCCGTCACAGGACAGCAAAGGCACCACAAGAGCCCAAAACTGGGTGAACCTACCGCTCAGGTCGCTGTTGGTGATGCGCAGCGTCGTGTTCTCCGACTGCAGGGAGCGGTTCTTCTCCAGCAGCAGCACCTCCAGCGGCTTGGATGCATCCTAGAGAAAACCAAAGCGGGAGAGGTTTGTTTCCGAAAGCACTGAGAGTCTCACTCAGGCACTAAAAAGGGTTTCAGAAGAAAAAAATAAAAAAGCCAACAAGTGCTCGACTGGCCTCTGAAGGCAGCCGGGGAATTCATCGTGCGTAGATTTGCGGGAATCACTCTGGGCTCTGGTGTGAGCCACAGGAGAGATTCATTGTTTAATTTTCACTGTAAATCATTCATCAATTCTGCATTATTTTGAGATGTGTAACGGAACGTTTTCTTAATCCTACTTATTTTTAAATGATCCTGGCACGCTTTCAGTTTAAAAGCTGTAGACTTTTTTTAATCTGATTAAAACAGGAGTTAAGATTATATTATTCCTTCTAGGTCAACTGACCCAAGTTAAGCATTTCCTTGACATGCTGCGTTTCAGCAGAAACAGTTTGTTCAAAAATAAAATCAGTCACAAAACCCTGCTATTTACCTTTCCCTAAATATCTAACCCTTGATCATTAAAAGACCCATTGAGAATTAATCCCAGCATATCGATATTCAGTTCAGATTTCAGAAGCAGGAATTTAATTCATAACCTTTAAACTTAAGTAAGATTAATTTGCTGGAACAGCAGAGCTTTCTCAGTACTCAAAGGTCTGTTTTCTTTTGTGAACATTATTTTCAAGGCTAACAAATACTTAAAAATGCTGAAATCCTTGCTCAGTGTACTGCTCATACACCAACTCCAGTATCTTTAAATGACTCAACTTTATGGTTATCCACTCCAGCACAGCTGAAACGTCACTTTGTCCTTGACCACTTAAAAAGAAATTAACAGGCAAAAAATGTTCAGTTCAGCTTTTTACGTAAAAAAACATCAGGAAAAAAAATGATCAAACCATAAACCTCAACATCAACAGGAAACTGTCAATGTCATCACCAAGGAATTGCAAGACAAAATTTTTGTTAATTAACTGAGCTGCTGAAGTAAGTAAGAAAACAAAAGTAAGTTCAGTACCTGCGCACCAGAGCTTTCAGATGGTGCAAACTCCATGGATTTCAATATACTGCGGAAGGCAGAAAAAAAGAGAATTATTTTCTATTTCTCCTTTTCATAACAACTCCACGAATAAGCATTAACATTATGGTTTCCTGTTCTCCAGCAACACCACAAGTGAGGACAACTTTCCTTGCAGTAACACAATCTCCTAATGAATACAGAATAACTATTCAAAGTAGTTATTGGATAAGAAAATTTTCTCGAGCGTCATCTAAATCATTCCATATGCAATCCCACCAGGCCAGTTTAGAGCGTAAATTTAAAGGTTAATAAGGATATAACATTTTAAGCTGTCAGAAACGATATAAATTTATCTGTGAAGCTGGAAGGGAATGAAGAAGTTGTAGCAAAGCAACAAAACAGGGGAATCACCACCACAGTACAGCATTTTACAGAATATACACCAGCTCACCAGCGAGGAAAATATGCACAAATAATCTTCCCAACCAAGACACTACAGGCTAAAAGGCAGTTTTTCATTTTAATAACCTCCTCGTTCTGTGGCAAAGGGAAGATAAAATGGCACCATATTTCCTAGGAAATATGAAAGATCCAAATATTTATAAGTACATTAAGAGAAGAATCTGATAGTCTCACTGTCAATATTTTATATAAATAGTGAGCGGTCAGAGGACGTCTCCCTTCAAAGCCTTTCAGTTAGAGCTGTGTTGTCTGGCAAGCCAGAATCTTACAGGAATCCAGACTTATTACTGTGCTTTGTTGGATAAATTTTCTTTTTTTAAATCAGCCTGCTGCAGGCAGGACATGAACTTCCTCAGACTGAAGCAATAAATGATTTCAGCTTCTTACTGTACAAAGACAACATTCATTTGGTGAAGAAAAACACATAAACACATATAGATGGTGTTTATACAGCATTTGTCATGTATAAAGCACCAAGGACTTTGTGAGGCAGGGACAATTTGTTTAATCATGTATTAAAATGTATTAAAAGCTGTGGCTCATGTATTAAAGGTTTTGGACATCCCATCTCTGGAAGTGTCCAAGGCCAGGCTGGACAGGGCTTGGAGAAACCTGGGATAGTGGAAGGTGTCTCTGCCGATGGCAGGGGGTGGGACTGGATGAGCTCTACGGTCCTTTCCAGCTCAAACCATTCTGTGATTCTATAAAATGTGGAAACTGAGACCAAAAAAAAAAGGCAGAAGTTCAGCATTAACACATAGGCACTAGTTCTGGATGCCACGAGGAGTGAGACAGGCACCCATTAACTGTCTGAACCTGTCCCTGCACTAATCCAGAGTTACAGGTGCATTAAGTGACACTCCGGAAATCAGGTCTCTGGGTCATTCAAGATCACTCAAAATCATAGCAATTCCAAGGAAAAAGAAGCCATTCTGAGACGAGACCTCATGCATTTTGCATCTGTGCATACTCACTGGACACAGTGTTAATTCTGACAGGCATTCCTAAAATACAATAATTAATAAAATCACAGACTTCTGGCAATCACTTCCATTACATGGCATCACTCCATGCCACCTCTTGCCTGGCTGCAGGGTAGAGCCATCACCCCTTACACGCACAGCACAAAAAGTGATGCTGTGAAGGCTCTGCACGGGCACAACAGCTCAGTCACGTGCAAAAACCCCTCTTTTGTGCTATCAGTGGACTTGTGCCAGTCGAGGCTTGGCTTCTTAGAGATCCTGACATCATGTTGACATCACAGGTGTGCTACTCAGGTGGCAAATCACTGCTGAAAGCCAGTGTTTCTTGGGACACCCCTTCAGAGGCACAGCTCTGCCTCCCAGGACTCCAAGGTGCTGGGGGAGATAAATGCACTGAGACTCATCCAGGGAAAACCCCAGCCACTGGCAGGCCTCTGTTTCCACCCTGCCATGAATTCTGCAGGGAGTGGCCTCTGCAACGACAGCCAGCCGCAATGCACGGCCTCATGATGCTCAAATGAGGAGACTCATCTGGATTTGAAAGAAACCCAATCTGAACAGCGAATTATCACGTGGCAGAGGTCCCACAGGAAATCCCATTTCAGTTCAGAGCAGCAGCACTCGTGACCCCCACTTACCCCACGTGGGTTTGCCATGCGGAGCAGCCCGGCAGCGTCCCGACCGCCTTCCTCCTGGATGAGGCTGAGCCAAAACAAGCTGCTCTCCCCCAAAGGAGAGATGTGAGTGGTGCCTGACCACACTGTGCTGCTCCCAGAACCAGGCTGACGGTGGTCAGAAGCCTAAACCTACTTAGGGTGTGTATTTGGTTCTCCACACCAAAAATCTGGCTCTAAAGCCCTGATCCTGTCATCCCTCTCCTTGCACAGGTTGATGTATTTTGGTTCTGAGCAGCTGCTGCCAGCTGGGACCTTCAGGAAGGATCCTGATCCTTGCAGCAGCTGCATTTCCAGCGAGCTTGGTGCAGGCAATGTGTATTCAAACACTGGCAGGAAACCTACTGACCTCTGCCTATCTGAAGGGGATTCTTTCCTAACTGAATTAGCTTTCTGACAATTTCACAGGTAATTTCCTATACAGTTAAACCCTCAAATATACTAAAAATCCAGTTGATGGCACCTCTAATTGCCCTAAGAGGAACATTCACTCCAGTAGTTCATTTTTGAAAACATGTAAAAGTTAAACACATCAAAAATGACTCTCCAAATGTGGCACAAAAGAGACGTTTTCCTCAGGAATACAGGGAAGCACAACGTTTCTTCTTTGGATTCCAGGAATATCTTTGCCCATGGGATCTTGACTCAATCTGTGGCTCAAGATCAGTTACCTGCTTTTTAAAGGAATGATCCTGTGACTTGAATCTGCACATCTAAGGCGACTTGAAAGATCTGACTGCAAAGCAAAGTGTGCATTGGGACAGCTCGACTCTCTGTTCGTCTGATCCCCACTGCAAAGGCAGCAGGGTCAGCGCTGTCGTGCTACTCCAGAGGGAACTGAAGGGACACACAGAGCTCTCAGATCTCAAAAATAGGTTTAAAAGCCATTGGGCACAAAAGCCAAGGCAGAAAGTGAAGAATCCTCCCATGCCAGATCTTGACACGGGCCCAGTTAAGCTCCTGCAAGGTTAGAAGTTGGTGGATGTTGAGACCCCTCAGCCTAGAATGCCTCTAACATCCCACGGAGGATTAAGGAAAATACATCAGTGCCAAAAACCTAAGAAATTCATTCTCTCCCTGCCTTACCGACAAGGTATCTTTGCTCTTTGTGCAGATGTGACAAGCAGTTCATTTCTGCCAGTGTTTCAGGGCACAAGGCAGGTGCAGCAGGATCTGGTGTGAGTGATCCAGATTTACAGCAACAGACTTTTCCCAGTCTCAGTTAAAGCAACAGCCTCACTTCGGATCAGACTCTCACTGCCAGCTGATGCACATTTAGCACACCTTTTGGATTAGATGGGAGCAGGGGGTGCTGTGAACGAGCTGCTTGGAGGATGCAACATCCCAAACATCCTCGGTGCTCTCTCTGAGGGTCTTAACCCCCACGCCATCCCACAGGATGGTGCATGGACCGCAGGTGCCTTACAAGCTAGCTGGCAACCCAAAAATTAGGGATATAAAAGCTGGAACAGCTGGGAGAACAGGGTGAATTTACTGGCACCCAACCAGGGCCACTTCCAGGAGAGTCTCCCATCTATTTCACTGCAGGCTCGTCCTGAGCAGAAACACCCCATGAAGCCTCCTGTGTCACAGCTTCTCTTATCTGCTTTCCCATCCCTGCCCTCATGTAAGTCCATGTTGTGAAAAAGAAAAATATCTTTAAAAATTGGTATTACCTCCAGGAATACAGAGTTTGTATCTAAAGTACAAATTCAAAGTAAGCCTAAATGTATTCAGTGAATAGATTGGGTTCTTGGCACCTTAAGTCTGGCTTTAAAGTCCTGGTCCTGTTGTATCCTACCTTTGCATTAAATCAGGTAGGATTCAAAACTCATCTTCTGTTTCAGCACATTTACATTTAATATCTCATGTAACAAACTGGAAGGCTGTTGCTTTATTCCCATTCACGATTTTACACATGAGGGCACAAACTGGCTGAAATCTGAAGCTGTTCCCTTAACTCAGGAGGGAACATGGATGTGTTTACCCCAATCACTGAAATGACGATGCTTTTCTGAGACCAGGTAAGAATCAGGTATAACGACCAAAGAAATGGTCAATTCATTTAATTTAAGTGAGATTACACACCTACATCAGGGTGTGCTGCAGCTGGCAGTGAACCAGAACCACAGCCAACGTGGCTTGAATAAATCAGCACCAGGGGCTGGGCAGTCGTGGGGCTTGAAAATCCAAACCTGCTTTCCATATTCTCCAGGGACGTGTAAACAAAGGCACATGACTACCAGCCTCATCTGAAATACCTCATTAAACAAGGGAACGGGTTATTTCAGCCTTTTTAGAGCACACACAAAAATGCCAGAATGATGAAAGAAGAGATGGGAGTTTCTCGCAGTTATTTAAACCTTGACACTAAACATATTTCCAGTCAAAAAAGTTCTCTTCTGAACCTGACAGCTTATCTTGTTATAGTTTAAAATGAGGCTCTTTTAAGTCTCTTAAGAAAATCCCTTGAAATAGGAAGAGGCTGTTTGTGGCTTTAGTTTAAAACCACAATATATTAGCAAAAATATACAGTGAAACAAGCCCAGCATTAAACTGGTAAGTGCTGAACACTGGCTGGCAAAAGCAGAGAAAAGGTATCATGGCCAAAGGCTCTGCATTGAATTTCTGGTCCACATTACCCTCAGCTGTTGGCTGGAGATCTTTACAGAACGGTCCACCTAAAACACTACAGATTTTCAAACTTTTTTCCCTTTGTGGACAATAGTTTTAGTGGCTTTTCTTCATGGACAGATGTATTTATTGGCTATCATGATCCTCTGCTGCAACAAAAAGGAGCATTCTCAGATACAGCAATTCCACTGGTTCTGGATGCAATTTCTGCCAATATTCCCCATTTCCCCATCTTTGTGGTTTTGACTGAATTCTTTACTGTTCCAAGAACACAGATCTGTGGCTTCATTTAACAAGCACTCTTAAACTAGAGTTTGTGAAAAAATTATGTAGGCATTTAACACTTACTTTAATTCTTTCTTAACCTCTTCATAATCAGCCTGTCCTTTCAGTTTTTCTTCCAGTTGCTTTAAAAGAGAGAACATGGATTTAATTATTTACATTGTTTTTTTTTCTGCAAGCTTTCAAAATCATCTTCAAATTATTCCATATATACAGCAGCGCACAAGTGAGGGTTAATGACTCATACCTAATTTACATATATTAGAAAACAAACTATAACCAATTAAACGTAAACACAATTATACCTCACTCATCCTTTGTTTACAGAGTGCCAAGCATGACAGAATTCAGTGGGTCCCAATTTGGTTGTTTGCAATGTCACTGTCATGTGTTCAATGAAGAGATTGGGGATGAAGGTATTAAAAAAAATGGGGCAGCTGAAATTTTCAGGGAACTGGTAAATTGAGTAAACAAGCAGGGTGCTTTGGCACGTACTGTATTCTTAATATGACAGTTCTTGATAACCTTATCTACATGATAAAAAGAATAGACTGAAGAAGCTGTTGTTGACTGGAACGCCTTGGGCTTGGGAGGCTTCTGCAGTGCCTGGTGCCCAAACAAAACAGCTGCACCAGGTGGTCTCACAAGCATCACTTATTGCAATGACTGCTGTGATCACACACCAGGGATGGAGCACTGAGACCACCCCAGCAGGTCCTTCTGCTCTGCCTGAGCCAGGGCGGCCTCAAGGGCTTCTCTTGGGTGTGAGGATGCCCCAAATGCTGAAACAAACCCCCTGCCACAATCCAGAACGCAATGCCACACACTTGGACCTTACCCAGCTCCCAACAACAGTGCCATCACTACGGGGTAAATGCTTCAGGAGGCCTAAAACATAGTGATACATAATTGATGCCGTTACGTCGCTCGCAGAAGCCACATTCATTTCAATAATTTCTTTGCTTAGTGCAGGCACACCTGATCTAAGCAAAGAACAGAACTTACTGGCTTGCAACTTCCATGGATAAATTCAGGCTAGCTCTGCTTCACTTCATTTTTGGTGTTAAAATTGGCACAGAATCCCAAAGGTCATGGGAAACAGAAATAACACAAGGACGTATCACCTCAAAGACAGAGAATCTACTTTGAAAAGGAAAGGAATATATGACATGAAAAAGAAAAATAGGACTTTATGTCCAGGAGAGGCTGCCTTCAGGGGAGAAGGGAATTCAAGATCCTACACCCACTCTGGGGGTGCTTGTTGAATGCAGGAGGAGGGCAGGGGAGGGCTGCTGGGAACTCAGATAATTTTAGCAAAGCTGTTTAAAATGCAGCCCCACAAAGCTGTGCAGCAGCCCAGCTACAGGGGCACAGAGGCAGGGCTGGGCTAGGCCAACAAACAGATTTGGGAGCCTGTTCCCTGTGCTGCCTTCCCCAGTAATTCAGTGTGTGGGTGCCCCCCATTTCAGAGCTATACAAAAGACAAACCCCAAAAAGATGGAACACAGCACCCACAGGTGAGTGCACCCATCATCTGAACCACCTCAGTCACCTAAACACGGCTTCTTCAGATGACAACAGCAGCACGGTGGGGCTTTGTGGGACTTCCAGCTATTCTGCCATTTTTCACAGGATTTCCTACCCAGCCCTTTGCAGCTCACACACTGCTGGCATTCCTGCCTTGCCATGAGCACGGATATTAACGAGCAGGGACAAAGTGGACATCCACGCTGTCAACACACAGCCCTCTCAAGGCCCTGTCCCTGCTGCTTGACAGCACACTCCAGCATCCTCAGTCACTGCTGACAAGAGGCACCTCCCTGCAGGAACAGCCGGGCCCTGCTCGGGCAGCTGCTCAACGAGCAGCGCTTAATGGATCACAGGAGCTGCTGCTGCTCAGTGTGGAGTTGGCGCTCTCTGGGACACTGATGAAACGAGTGGCCTCTTCAAAAGGTCTCGTGTCCCGGCATCTTTTGTCATCAGTGACTTGTGCAGTTATTCTGATTGTGTTAAAAAGGAAAAAAAACCCCACGTCTGTTTTAGCTAAAACAGTTTTTTAAAAATCTGGAATAAACATAGGGTAAGTTTTAGTCATTTCTTCTGCCTCATCAAAGTCCAGTTATTGACTGGAATCACAGGAAGCAATGACTTTGCTTCAGATAATGCTACAGGTGTTTTGGCCCAATACTCAACATAATTAGGAAAATCCTATAATCCTGGTTGATGTGCCCAGGAAAACCCTACAAATATTAAAGATGTGGGAGGTTTCGATAACCTCCAACAGGTGCTGAAATCTCATTATGGAAATGCACTACATAGCCCCAGGGCACAAGGTCTCCCATCAGTTTTTAAGGAGGGGCAGCTACAAAAAGCCACACGTTCAAACAGCTTTTCAAGCTGCAGCTCAACGCTGAGCAAAACAGAGTGACTCCAACAAGGGATCCAAGTAGGAGTTTCAATGCATCAGGTCAGGCTGGAGAGGGATCTTTAAATGAAACCAGTGAGCCAGGGAGCCCTTGGTACTGGGAGGAGACTCAGCATCACAACTGGGAGCTTCCCAAGTGGACAGAGGCAAACACCACGACATCCTTCTGCTCTCCTTGGTTGTGTCACCTTGTCCTTCTGGCTCTGGTGCTCTCCAGGTGAAAACACAGATCCACTCCAATTCACCTCTGCCTTAACTCTGGGTCTACAGCAGATGAGTTTTTACAGCAGGAATAACTGGCTATTTATGCTAGTTGTCAGCATTAAAAGGACCAGAATAAATTTAAAACAAACAATACCCCGGATTAATATGTTAGTTACTTATGCAAGGATATGCAAAGGAAACAGCCTTTTGTAGAAACAGGTACAACACACAGAAAAGCTAATGATTCCCATTTTAATGCAATCTGTATTAAATGTAAATCTGTGCAGGGAAATGCTATACCCTGATAAAGTATTACTGGAAAATTTAGGTAGAAAACACACGTAGAAAAATAAAGAAAAAACCCCAGATATTGATAAAATGCAGGTGTTTCGGACTCTCAGGTACTTGCATGCTGCTATAGCAGTGTGAAAACCAGCAATATTTTACTTTGGATTGTATAAAAAACACATCCATCCATCATTCCCAAGCACCTCATATAGAGATTGTTGCCATGGAAAATCTGCACCTAAACATCTACTTTACCAAACAATATAAACTAACAACTGAGGATGCAGTGCCTGTGTAGAAGCAGAACATTTAGGCACTTGGCATCTTCCCAGTCAATGACTGTTTTAAAATGTATTAGTATGGTAATTGTCTCCAAGAACCCTGTGAAACGCACAGAACACGGGATAACAAAGGTTCAAGCTGTGAGACAATCTGGAGGAACTAATATCTTGCACTAAATATCAACCTGGTTAATTCAGACAAAATATATTCCAACCACCTCCAACACACAAAAACGCACGAGCCAGAGGGCAGAAGGAATGGACTGGTGGCTTTTCAGCACATTAAATTTGCAAATATTTTATGTTAAAGAGTCATCCTGTATTTGTGGTAGGAGTGAACTCATGTCACAGCATGCATAGATTGGGTCCCTCCTCATGTTATTTAGAAAATATAATCACTACTGTATTATTAACTGAAGGGTCATAGGTAAATAGCAGGGGCTCTATTGAGGGGCTTAAAACATTAAAAAACCCATTAGACTGATGTTGTGGTTTAGTTTGGAGTGATAAACTCCCAGTGCTGAATTTTAACGGGGGTAGCAGGGAAGTTCTAACACCCAACCACAAAGGGTTAATATAATTAGAGTGAGAAAAGTCTTGTTACTAGAGGACATGTTTTGATTATTAGATCAGATGAAGATAAAGAAGCAATAATTTTGAAAGTATTTCTGTATTGTTTCATTAAGTCATAGAGTATTAAACAATTCCCCCAAGATACAGGCTGAGAACATTGCTTTAATTTGTGAAACTGTAAGTAGTTTTTTGTGAAGGCAACCATTAAAATCTCTGTTATTTTAGAAGCAATTCCTCCATAATCAAACAGGGGATCAACACATCATCACTGAGATTTGGTGCTTTGTACAACGTGTGTCTGGCACAGGCTTTCCCAGCACTTTGGGGTGAAAGCAAGTATTTGGAAATATTTTTATAGTTGCAACAAATAAGGTTAAAGAGGGCTGAAATGACTAAAACTTTATCAATAGAAGCACTACATCAGACACTATCAACAGAAAGCTAAATACAGAGCATTAGCCAGGCAAGGCTATGAGAAAATGGAAGGAGATTACTGAAATGGAAATCAAAGACTTGCTCTGTCATTTCTGTGATCCTACTCCCTTTGAAGTTAATGGCTAAACTAATACTGACCCCACCAGGAACATGCTTTATTCCAAGAAAATCTGTCAAGTGCAAGGACTGAAGATATTTTCTATCAGGCTTTATGAAAAAGTAAAATTAAAAAAAAAAACAACAACCCTAACATGGGTGTAGCCTGGAAAACTGTGTCCCTCAAAACCAGGGCAGCTCCTTCCTCCCTCAATAAAAGTGATGCCCCCTTGGTGACAGGTGGGCAGAGACTGACACTGTCACTGTAAGTTACATAATAGGTGTCCTTTGCTCCACTGAATTTTCATAAAAATTCTGCAAAGCTGGCTTAAAACACGCAGAAAGCACAACGAATGCAACACTTCAGCTTTCATTCCTAACAGATATCTCTCCATGTGAATTATGCTCCACCACAGCAAAACCAGTAACTGCTAAAAAATGTCAGAATTAGAGCAATTTGTAAGAGTTTCAATTGAACATTAAATCATTCTGAAAGAGCAAAGCTGCCCACGCCGCAGTCAGAGCTGAGTGGGAACTATCAGCCTCCTGCTCTCAGAAAACTCTCAGACTATCAAACCTGCAGAACTACCAAGTCTTTAATGGAATAGATAAATTTATCTTGTTTACACTCTGGAGCTCATAGATGGTGGAACAATGAAGGAGAGGGGGGTTACAGGAAACTGATTCATTCCCCACGTCAGGAAACATTTCTCATGCTCTGAGAGATCAGAACTGTGTGGGCTCACAAGGAAAGTGAAGCTGCCCAAGAGAGAGGTAAAAGGGTCACGCAGAAAATTCCTAGCTGTTCCTCCTGGTTCTAGTGCAGTGCTGCTGGCAGGCAAATAGGACCAGACTGCTAATTAGAAATGGGAATTACTGTGCAGCAAACACAGAGTTAAAAAGTAATTAAATGGTTACTGAAGTTAAAGCCTTCTCCATGTCCTGGATTTACTTGTTTCTGTGGCCTAAATGATTCACTTCCCTTTCCCAGTGGAAAGAACTGGAAGGGGTAGCAGGTAAATTCAAATATAAACCATGAACAATTACTGGCAAATCTTCAATAACAATCACTGGAATGGGAATTAAAAGTTTGAAAACCTAAGAAGGATTGTCTGTGCCTTTTCAGTTCAACTATTTCATTACATATCCATGGTCAATGTATGTTGGGGTTTGGTGGTGGTTTTAATTCTAAAGGTAGCCTTGTTCTGCAAAAACACATTTCAAAATAGTAAGAACTGGGCCATTTAGAATTTTAAAGTAACTGTGATCACTTAGAAACCAATACATCCCTGCCCATGGCAGGTGGGTGGAACAAGATGGGTTTTAAGGTCCCATCCAACCCAAGCCATGCTGGGATTCCATGAATGCCCCAGAAAGCAGAATTCAGCCACATCCTGAAGAAAGCAATGAACCACCAAAAACTTCCACCAGCAAACCCCAAAGTCATTATCTCTGTGATAGCCTCTGGACAGAACTGAGCCTTACTTTGAGTGTGCTGTTCTTGGCTGTCAGCTGCTGCTCCAGCTGGGAGATTTGGCTGCTGGAGTTCTCCCTCAGCTTGGTGAGGCTGCCCTGGAGTCTCTGGACATCTTCTACGAGCTGGGCGATCTCCCGCTCCTTCGCAGCCAGCTCCACTTCCAAGCTGGAGCGTGTCAGCACCTCGATGGCCTGCTCCTGACGGGAAAAAGGGGTTAGACCACAAAAAAATAAGGAAAGGCATGAAGCCTGGATTCAGGATTGGCAAGGAGCAAACGTGGCATTGGGAAGCACGAGAAACAGACAATTCCTAAATCTGGGACTTCTGTGATCGACTGCGGGAATCTGGAAGATGAACATTCCCCCACCCCAGGACAGCTCTCGGGGAAAACAGGGATAACACAGGGAATAAATTCACTTATTTCGTAAGTGCACTGGAAAGATGCAGCCGTGAAAGTCAAAGGATTCTATTTAGATCTATTTATTATTAATAGCCCAAATGCTTTGACAACTATGAAAATCTGTGCTTACAAAATACTAATCAGATAAAATATTCTAAAGTAATGGAGCAGAATTTCTTAATCAGGAACGGCAGAGCCGTGTGCCTGTGGCTCTCTGCATGCACACTGCATGTTTCAGGCAAAATTGTCAAAAATTGCCCCAAACTGCTACTTCCAATGAACTTGCTCCTTGCATGAAAATTGTTCATGTTAACATGATTGCAAGCATCCCTCCGTGGAGAAGAAGAGAGATGTGACAGCTCTGAGACAAGGCCATTCTCCCTTTGGTCGCCGCTTTCAGAAATTCCCTTTCCTAAATCTTTCTTCTTCCAGTCTCCCACAGCTGCAAAATCTGTCCTCAAGTCTGAAACTTCCTCTCCAGACTGACTTCCTGGTAGGACAAGAAATCAGAGAGGACAGACAGGTCCAGAAGAAGGCAGATCCATTCAGAAAAGATAACAGAGACTAATTGTACCATCTCTTTGTCTCCTTTTGTGCTGAGAGATCAACAGCTGTGATGCATCAGGAGTTCTGAACCTCCTCCATGGAGAATGTAAAGAAACCCTTGTGCCTGTGTGGGGAGCACCAGGCAGCCCAAGGAGGGGCACACATTCCATTAAAGAGCCTAAAATGCATCTCACAGAGGTTAATGGCTGTTCCTCAGAAGCACCAGTGAAGGAGGAGAGAATCCATTTAGCAAGAGAGAGATGATGATGGTGAGCATTAAAGCAAAGACCTAGGGTGAAAGAGCTGAAAATTCAACCCACTGACACCCTGAGAACTCAAGATGACACTGCAGCTGATTGGAATATACCCTCCATACCCTCTTTTCCTGGAATACAGGAACAACAAAATCCCCTTCTCCACATCTTCTAAACATTCAGCTTGATTCTCAGTGACTACACCCCACTGCACTCGCAGAAAGCTGCATGTACGAACAGCAGTTAACAACGCTCTCCTATTACACTGAATTATACTTTTAACTTGAAAAAACCTCTAATTTGCTTGCATGAAACATCACAAGTTGTATAATCATCTGCTGCTTGTGCCTATTGAGACTGGAACGTAGAGTCTGAAATAAGATAGATAATGATCATTTTCATCCTGCAGTAGTTGTCATATTAAATATAAATGAAGTGCAGAAGTACTATTAAATACAAGAAAGACCTAATGTTAAAATAATGATAAGACTAGGACACGAGATAGGAAGAGGCAGGTAATTCAGAGTTACAAGTGATATTCAGGCTTTTTATTTTTTGTTTTGCAGCCTACTTGTCTCTCTTTTGACTTTTCTGAGAAAATACTGGCTCGTATTAATAGACAACCAAAGAAATCTGGAGGACTTATGGTTTGTTACTTGCTCTCTGCAAATGATTTTTAAAGGCAACCATGTGTTTCTCTGCTATCAGTGTCAAGCACGTATAAGGCTTGCAAGGCAAAAAAAAGCAATGATTTCTTTTGTTTGTTAAATCTGCTGCTTAGAAGTAGACTAAATTTCACTTAATTGCATATTTACATTTAAATACTCCTATTTCTCCTTTGGCAAAGAAAAATCAAAATAATCTGGCTGCTCATCTGTGGTACCTGTTCACCCAGGACCAGCTGGAGCCCTGGAACAGCCCCCTGTGCCTGCAGGTCCCACCAGCAGCACTGGCTTTATTCAGAACCCCACAGAGGAGGCAACAGGCAGGAGAGCAGGGCATCTGCTCCATTTCCTAAGCTGCTTTTGTTGGATTTATAGGTGTAATTCTCAGTGCAGGTATAGCCAGTGAAAGCTGGAGTGATTCTGAATTTATTTCCAGTTTCTCTGGCAGCCCAGACTCGGAGTAAGGAGAGGCAGAGCGGGCAGGGGGCTCTGGGCAGAGCTGGCCCTCCTGGGATGGAGCTCCACGCCTCAGGGCCCTCCAGGCAGGCACGTGCTGATGGCCACCAAGGCTCTCTTGCTGCCTCTGGTTTTCCCTCTGCTGATGCTCTCAGCAGTGTGAAAACATTTCTGAGAGGTGCTGCTGTCCAGCTGGAGAGCGATGGATCACCACGGGGCCAAGTGACCTCCGTCCTTCCCGCGGTCTCCTCCAGCCACCAAGCCCCTCAGCAGCTGAACCCAACCACAACCCCAAAGGAACACCTTTCCAGTTCAGTTAAATTGTGACTTCAAACAGCTATTTTTATAGCTGTGAGCATAAATTGAAAGGGCTGTGCTGCAGGAATGTCAGAAACCTGTAAGAGTCAGTAAATATTTTCTCTCACCACATCAGGTGCCTTCTGGATCTGCGTAGCAAGTTGGAGAGATTTGTTAGCTGATGAGAGCTGCTCCCTTAAGGTCTCTGCCTCTCTCTGAGCCACCTCTGCCCTCTGAAGGAAATGAAAAGGGGTGAAAAGAGAAAGTACATTCAGTTTAACAACTGACAATTATTACAAGAACATTCATCAATTCATGCCTGACTGAATATAATTGATTTTCCTAAACACTCAACCTAATAAATGTTAGAAAAAAACATAGAATGTGATGGATTTTTATTTTAAACAGTACAAGGAAGAAATAATTGAGCGATTATGACAGTAATTTAACGCTAGGAGCAAGGAATCCCCTGCTGATACTAATGCTGCGGCCCACTGAATTTCCCAGACTGAATAAATACAAGTGGAAATGGAGTCTTTTTATTCAATTTCTTTCTATTCTCATAGACCAAGCAGATTTTATTGCAAGGCTCCTCATGGGAATAATTCTCACGGGTAAATGCTGAATTAAAAGATATTCTGACCACTCTCTCAAACACACATACAATGTTGTGGGCTGTCTTTCTGCAGTAATTATTCCCTAAAACATGAATTGCTAGGTTCTGTTCTTTCAGCAGGTCTATTTATTCAACAATATTTAACCCTAACGTGACAATTTTGCACAGCTCAGTTCCCAGCTGCTGAGGATTTACGCAATAGCTGATAAGCCTGTGACTTGGCTACTGGTCAAAACTCCCATCTAAATACTGAATAATAATAGAAAGGAGAAAGGCAGAATTATGAGGAAAAATTGTGTGTATGAGAGTTTGGGTAGAGACAGATGGATCAGTAACTTCAGGCAATAAATAGCAGCAAAGTCCTTTCCATAACTGTCTGTGAGCTTCTGTTGAAGTGGAAAAAAACCTGGTTCTTTTACAATATACACTCCTCCTGGCAAGACTGTCTTCTCTCTTCCTAAAAAAATGTGTTTTATTGTTATAAAACCACATTGCTTACCTCCTTGAGTAATCACTGCTTTTTGCCTGGGCTGCTCCATGCAAACCATGCTGTGCTTTCAGAAAACAGCCCAAATAATTTTCTATCTCCACTTCCAAGACCTATCACTAATTCTACCAAACTCACCAGCTGCCACTAGAGAAGGTCAAAACTTTTCTTGACCAGCTTTTACACTGATAAGTCCCTTCCTTTAAGGAATGATAAATTCCCACTGCCATTTTTAAGTCACCAAAACTGCCACATTTTGTGTGATAGACTCCTTGCTAATCCTTTGGAAAACCTAAGCCATCAAAAGTAGTGAATAAAAAATATATAGCAAATACACAACCTGTAGTGAATACAAAACCTCTAGTGAATGTAAAATCTACAGCAAATATAAAATCTATAGTAAATATAAACCCTATAGTGAATATAAAACTTGTAGTGAATGTAAAATCTATAGCAAATATAAAATCTATAGGAAATATAAACCCTACAGTGAACATAAACCCTCTGGCCCTGTGTGTGTGTGGTCTCTGACTTCCTCACCAGTCAAAGCAGAGACTCTGCATGTTTAATCAATGACTAAACTAACAGCAATCAAATCCTAAACGCATCATCTGCGCTATTTGCTCACAACATTGTATTAAATGATTTTGCACAGGTTCTACAGCTGTAATTAAAATGTGATTGTAAAAAGTACAGTGATGTGGCTCTAATAATCAGAGCAGGGGACACAACCTATTGTGTGCTTGGAAAACATGGAAACAGCAGTAAAAAAAGCACAAAAAGAGAAATTTATGTTGTTTATGCAGCTGGATAATATTAGGATAAATACTGAGCTAACAATACACATTGAGATAAATTATTTTCTTGCACTTTATTAGATGTGGAGCTACATACATTGATCTAATAACTGCAGAGCAACTCCAGCAAAGCAGGACAAGTTACTACACTGTGGCACTCGCTCTTCCATCTACTGCTGTATAAGTAATGGGTTTTGCAGCCTTGAGCAATTCTGCTGATGGCTTCCATTCAGTGCAGCATTGTTTGGAGAATCTATTCAGCTCGCATGCGAGCAAACCACAGAGGATATTGCTAATAGGTGGTACATCTGCATATACAGTGAGCTGTCAGCTGCCCTTTCTGCACAGCCTCCCCAGCCAATTCCCAACACCTGTTGTGATCCTCGGAATAATACCAGACAAGATTTCATACTAGGCATTGTTAAAAATACATCAGTACAAACTCTGGGCAACTCTGTTTAGGAAATGCTGGTCAATTTTCCTCTTCCCCCACTCCCTCCAACCACCAGAATGGAAGCTTTTTAGAGCCAGAATTATAGATGTGTTCAGTGCCTGGAAAGCACTTTTGGGTGCTATTGCAATATAAATTATAAATGACACACAAAAACCTGTTAAAAAACATGGTGGTTTCTAATCTGAGCAGTTACAAATTTGGAAAAGCCAAGCCCGAGGTCGGTGCCCGGCCACTCCCTGGCAGGGTTTTGGGAGTGGGATGGCACCACGCAGGACCTGCTGTGGCTTCTTCCAACTCGGAGATGAACACGGCTTGGTGAGAGGATCTTTTGCTTTGTCCTCTTGTTCTGTGTGTGACCCCTGCACTTCATTTGCTCCAAGCTAATCCCACTCTCCCCTGCCGCCGGGATTAATCGCTTCCTCACGGAAGCTGTGCTGCACCACCAAACGATCTAAATGCTTCAGGACGTTAATGAATGCAGTGGCACAAGCCCTGTTTGGAGCTATTTGGGTTCCTGGAGCCCCTGGCACATCTCCCTGCACGGCAGCTCTGACTGGAGGCTCCCAGTGTGGCAGGAGCTGCCGCTGCCCGTTCCTGCACCGAGACCCCGCACAGTGGCTGCGGTGCTGCTCCCCTGCCAGACCCTCTGGGTTTGCCTCTTCCACTCTCACCCCTCTCTGCTTGTCACCCTGTTCCCTTCCTAATTCATTTGGGCTGCTGGAAGCACTGTTTCTGCCTTCTCTGTGCTCCACAGTGCCTTTAGCTCCAGGCAGGCGAAACCCAGCTCCCACCTCGCACGACCTAAGAGCACACACAAACTTCCAGAGTGAGCCTTACCCCCACGATTTCCTCCTTCCTCTTTTCCTCCTTCCTCTTCTCCTTGTTGCTTCTTCTCCAAATGTCCTCCCAAAAGGTCCTCCAAGTGTCCCTGTCCCAGCCCCTCTCTGCACTCCCTGCCCACCACAAACTGCACGCTGACGTTGTGGCAGGGGCAGCCTGGGGGAGTCTCCCCTCCCTGTGCCCCCCACCAAAGTGGCACAAAACCTCACATCACATCCAGGAGAAGGAAAACCTGGCTGGTTAATGTTCACCCAGCCGGAGCAGTGACAGACTGCAGCATGCCTGGGACAGGCACCGACAGCAAAGCCTGAACAAATTCAAACCAGATTCTGTGGAGTTTCTGTGAACTCTTTATTCCAGACTCTGATAGGCTGGCCCAACTTGGGGCTTTTAAAAAAAATTATTATTATTTTTAAATTTTTCTACTTGAAGCAACAGAAGATACAACCCTGAGAAAAAAGAGAACCCTCCCTCATCAAACTCCTTCTATTAAATACGAGCACAGCAGGCTCCTCACCAAAACAGCAAGAAAAACACGTAACATGTGGGGAAAAATGGATTTTTTTCCCCTAATCTTGTTCTTGAAAATGGTTGAACAATTTTTCCTGAAATAAGAAAAAAGAGCACAGCCAGAGACAGGCGCCCAGTATGGAAAATGGCTAAACCCAAGGAATCTTGCACTGGAAAGTTCACAAAACCTTCTGTTTGTGTGAAACTGTCCCACTTTGGCTAAGAAATATATAGAGAGCACAGAATCACAGAACGGTTTGGGTTGGAAGGGGCCTTAAAGCCCATCCAGTCCCAGTCCCTGCCGTGGGCAGGGACATCTTCCACTATCCCAGGTTGCTCCAAGCCCTGTGCAACCTGGCCTTGGACACTTCCCGGGATCCAGGGGCAGCCACAGCTTCTCTGGGCACCCTGTGCCCGGGCCTCCCCACACTCACTGGGAACAATTCCTTCCCAGTACCCCATCTGACCCTGCCGTCTGGCAGTGGGAAGCCATTCCCCTTTTTCTGTCACTCCAGGGCCTGTCCAAAGTCCCTCTCCAGCTCTGTTGGAGCCCCTTTAGGCACTGCAAACTCTTGGTTTCTTATTTCCAAATCCTATGCCTCAGTGACCAGTGACAGCCACACTAAATGGCCTCAACGAAGATCATGCAAAACCAGTGTTGTCTAAAAATTCAATTTTTCAGGATAGATCAGTCATACAGGTCCTCCTAATTCCTACACCACTGCTTGCTAGCACAGAACTATCTTCCTGGTAATAAAATATTTCAAAATACTTCCCTTCTCCTTCATACATCAGGTAAATACTGTACTGCTCACAGTGGAGCCAGGAGGTCACAATTGTAATGCTGCCGTGCGCTTTCCAATTAAAAAAAGAAAAGAAAAAAGCCTTACACAATATATCCAGTTTAAATTATTCTCCTTGTTTCCTGACAAGATAATGAATAGCATGAACCGAGTGCTCTTCTACTTACAGTAAAATGTTAATTTGATCAAAGACCAGTGGTGTGAACAGCAAAATGAGATACTTATGCGAAAAAAAGAAGTGTAACCTTTCCCTTAAAGTTCCACCAGCCAAACTGTATTTCCTTATTCCATGCTAAATTCAGTGCTGCATGTGGGAAAATCTTCCTATGGGCGAGGAGTGGGTATTATCACAAGTAATTCTGCTGCAGTTAATGAGCCTGGTTATGGCAGCAATCACCACGCTTGGAGCTGACATTCGGACTTGCAAGCTGCTGCAAAAGCTGTGTTTTTTCAGAGAACAACATCAATTAAAACACACTGGTTCAATGTGCTTTAATTTTCTAACTTTTCTGATACAAAAATTTGCTATAAAACCTTTAAATGCTCCCAACTTCCACAGAACAGCAGCAGGGTTAGCAGAACATCAGGGACATGAAAGATTTTTCAGGGCTCTGGCACCTATTTTTCCCAACAATGGAGAATTACATGAAAAAAAAGAAAAACTCCACCAACCAGAAGAGTTTGGGTTGTCTTCATTCTTGTCTTCAGGCTATTGCACTTTCCTCTGTGCACTGAAAGGCTGCCAGATAAATGTATTCCCAACTGAAAGCCAGGCATTTGCAGGAAGCCCGTGTTTGTATGAAAATAATATTAACCATATTTTGCCTTTATGGAAAACTTCCCCATGCAAGGATCTCCATGCCCTTTGTAAAGCAAATGTTATTATTCCCTTTTCACAGACAGTGAAATCCCAGGATTAAGTGAATGGCTTCATCTGCCATAAGGCAGTGTAACTTTGCTGGATTCATGGAATGGTTGGGGTTGGAAGGGCCTTAAAGCCCATCCAGTCCCACCCCCTGCCATGGGCAGGGACACCTCCCACTATCCCAGGGTGCTCCAAACCCTGTCCAACCTGGACTGGAACGCTTGCAGGGATGGTGCAATTCCACAGGGCAATGGAACTCCACGAAAGTGGAGCATCCAGTTCACTGCCAAGGGAGTGAGAAATAAAAGGAAATCCTCTGGCAGTGTCTGCGTCAGCCTTGGTGCAATGCAGGAGTCGTGGAAAGATGAATTCCCTTCCTCATGGAAGTGCAAACCCAAGGATGCCTCGTCACAGGTGTGGTGGGTCAGAGCAACCCCCCGAGCACCAGCTCCACCTGGATTTTGTTGCTTTTCTGTGGCTGAGTGAAAAGGGGGATTTATTCCATCTGCTGCTCAAAAACATACATATTTTATGGCAATCTCACTTAGCAGGAATATCTTTTCGAACCATTTTCCAATGTGATTTGTTGGAGACAGGAAGGTGCCGTACCCAAGGAAATAAAAAATAATCTTGAGAGCAGCATTTCTGCTAAAACACCCTGGTGAGGTTTTCTTTCTACTTTTATAGCAGACACTGTTTTATGTATTTTAGTGGCAGTTTGGCTCCAAAAATTGCTTAAATTCACGAACTCTTTCTCTTCAGACTTTAAAATCCAACATTACATTTCTGTGGAATAAATGGTATCGATCCAGTCTAGATTCTTTAATAAATGCTTCTGTATTTTAGAAAGAACAGTTTTCTTGATTTATTGATAGCAGAAGTTTCTATATTTGAAGTAGAAATCTGGGAGCACTATCAGCACTGTGAAGATGGAAAGAAAACCAATGGAAACATTTGGCTTTTCCAAAGGGATAATAGAAGAAAAATAAAATTAATTCTTCTTCTATAGCTTACACAATACAATCCATGAAAAAAAGTCTCATGTTCTCTTTCTGTTACTACTCCCGAAATCTAGGGGTATCTATCTATACCTGAGTCTGCTTTTCAAATCTATTTCCTCCTCCTCCAGATTAAAATACAAAACCCAAGGATCAAACAACCCTAAGAAAAATTCTTCTCTTTTTGTCTTAAAAGTGAAAAAGCACTTTTCTTCAGGAAACTCAGATTACAAAGCCTATTAGATTTTATATATATTTTTAACTATGTGATCAATGTATAAAGCCAGGAAAGAGATTTGGATACATCAATGACACGAAGTCACACATTTACACTCAATATTAAAACCTTAAAATGAGCCTCACTGTCATGTAAACAATTTAACACTCCAAAAGATTTCTGTTTTCACAACGTAGGAATTATTCTTTCCAACAGAAACCTCCATTTTTCTCAAGCACAACTGGGTGATTCCAGGTTGCTGGATGAAGTACAGAAACAGAACAATAATTCATTTGAATAAATTTGTCGTCCCAAAAGATTCGTGACTTTACTGCCATAAACACTTACTGGAAAGGTGTAAACTTGAAAAGGCACAGGAAAGTGCTAACCATAAATATTTGTCTAAAATAAACAGTCACACAACTGTAACTGCTGTGAATGCAAAAAAAAGTACACTGGAGCTTCATTAACTTCCCTGATTGGAAATTAGAATATTCTGGGAATCAAACAATAAAAAATTCAAAGATGCTGTATCCCAAACTATGATAAATCATTTATTTTGACAAGTACGGGTAGTTTAGTTTTAATTATTTATTCTTATACTTCGTAGCATATCAGAAAATATGCAGTGATTTATTGTGCAAAATGAAATCTTAATAAAATGAGTCCCTTCCCCAAACTACAGCATTATTAAATCTTCATGGAAATGGGAGGGGGAAGTTGTGGGTTAGTTTTGTGTTCGAGCTGCTGGGTTAATAAAGTGAAAATGAGCCATTCCTCTTGTATTTAGCCCTGCTGTGCCTTCAGTCCTGCACAGGCCTGAGCCACACGAGTCACACAACCTGGGGGATGAGGAGAGGGCTGGACAGGGATGCTGGACCATGGCTCTGCTGCTGCCTGGCCCATGAAGCAGTCGCATCTTTCAGCATGACAGCAATGGGGGTTTTGCCTTCAGACCTTACACCCCTCCTACAGCTCCACGTCAGGAGCTAATGGCTTCTCTCGAGGCAGGAGCAGGTGGACCAGACATTTTAATGCACTCTTCTTGCCCTTTTCTTATACAAAAAAAAGCTCTCAGGACTTTCACACGGAAGGGTTACACCCACATCACCCTCACAGTGGGTGTTACGTTGCCCTGAGCTGTGTCGGTCGGAAGGGACCAGCCCCGCCATAAAACCCCACTCAGGATCTTGGAATAACAGCTCTGAGCACCTGGATGAGCAGCTGGGGAAGGGGCTGTCACCACCCCTCACTCCAGCACCCACCTCTGCCCCAGCGAGGGATTCATTTCTCCCACTGTTTTGTGGGAAAATTCAGTTCATACCTTGTGTTAATGACACAGAGGAGGGAGACGGAGCTCTGCGGTCACTACCCCTCCTTCTCTCTGAGCAGAAAATTGCAAAGCTCACTGGTATTTAAAGGCAATTATTTCAATGAGCCAGTAATTTGTGCTGGGGATGGTATCACGCAAACTTAGCCCAGAAAGCTCCTGCATGGAAAAACTTGAGGCTCCAAGTGAGGAAAAACATTGGCAGAAGAGAGCTGATGGAGCTGGAGATAGGAACAGTGGTCCCCGCTTCACCCAACAGGACACAGGGCTGGGAGTCACAACATCAGCTCTGACCCTTTCATCACCCAGGACACCTGGACAAGGCCAGGGAGTGCATCCACCCCCTTATTCCTGCAGAACTGGAGAGGGAAAGGCACTCCCCTTCCCTCAGGAGCCAGAGAGGTGTCCAAACACACAGCAAGGGAAGTTCTGAAATGCCAGTGCTGGATTTTAAAAGGGTGGTAACTGGGAATGGGATTTTCAAGAAATATCAGATATTTAAAACTTTACAGCAAATTTTTCCCTCCTCACATTTTCAGTGGAAACGTGTAAATTTCTGCTCTGAATCCCAGTCGTTTGGGTCAGTGATAATTCCAGAGCAGCAAAACATCACATCCAAGTCAGCAAGGCAGTCTGTGAGCAAAGCAGGAGTCGTGCTGAGCACGACTCTTTAAAGGCAGCCTTAATAATGGGGAATGAGCACTTACTGAAATGGTAAAAGGAAATGTTAATTTAACTATTAAATACATAATTAGGTTAAGTACTTGTTTCTGCAATTGTAACACTTCAGCCTGATGCAAACTCACTTTCTGGCCTGTGCAATAGATTTAATTTCTTCCAACTCTTTTTTTTTTTCAACTATAAAGAGGTAAAACACAGGAATTGCTGCTACAAAGCTTAGTTAGATATAATTTATCGAAGTGTTTTATAAAGGTAAAGCATCACATAAGGCAAGGACTCTATGGGGATGTTTCAGCAAATGAGCTGAGCTACTCCAGCAGCTCCTGCTACTCTCCAGGTGAACCTTCCATTCCCTTCCCTTCTCCATCTCTTCTGAGCCTCACGCTCCCCTTGTGTCCCTCATGGGCCCCCAGCACAAAACAGACATGGACCTGTGGGAGTGAGTCCAGGGGAAGCTACGGGGATGCTCCAAGGGCTGGAGCCCCTCTGCTCTGGAGCCAGGCTGGGAGAGCTGGGAGTGCTCACCTGGAGAAGGCTCCAGGGAGACCTCAGAGGCCCTTCCAGTGCCTAAAGGGGCTTCAGGAGAGCTGGAGAGGGACTCTGGACCAGTGCCTGGAGTGCCAGGACAGGGGGAAATGGCTTCCCACTACCAGAGGGCAGGGTTAGATGGGATATTGGGAAGAAACTCTTGGCTGTGAGGGTGGTGAGGCCCTGGCACAGGGTGCCCAGAGAAGCTGTGGCTGCCCCTGGATCCCTGGAAGTGTCCAAGGCCAGGCTGGATGGGGCTTGGAGCAACCTGGGGTAGTGGAAGGTGTCCCTGCCCGTGGCAGGGGCTGGGACTGGATGGGCTTTAAGGTTCCTTCCAACCCAAACCATTCCATGACTCTGACCTCGCTGCTGTGGCTTCTCCCATGCTTTGTTGAGCTGCCTCCATCTGCCAAACCCACAGAGAAAACACGTGGCCCCTTCATCCCAAATCCAGGCTTTTCTGCATTTCCTGACCTCAGGGGACTCAATGAAGGATCCCCCAGGTGGAAGAGCTGCTGTTTGGGAGGGGAAGGCAGAGGAGGGGGAGATGGGGAAAGAGGAGACAGACAGGAAACCTCCTCTTCTGGGTTTCCAACAGCTCAGATGAACTGCACACTGATGTTTATGTACAGAGTGAGATTTTGCTGAATTACAACCAAACTAAGGGTTATGCACAGAAACAGTTATAAATTTTACCTAATTACAAGAAAACCACCATAATAAAGTAGAACTCCCCCCCCCCGCCTAATTGCAGATTTGTTCCAGTTAGATAGAAAAATAGCATTTGTGGATGAAAAGGTATAACCCATTTTAGGAGGCAATGAGGAAATCAGAAATACCTGTTCTTTAACTACAACCCCTTTTAGACTGAGGAAAAAACCCCAACTCTACTGGGTAAATCACTGCAAAATGTACTGCCTTTGCAAAAGTCACAAAATAATTCTACCAAAACATCTTTAACACCTACATCATTTCTAAAAAGTCTACATATTTTCAAATAATTACTAGCACTTTCATAAATATTTAATGCCATCTACAAAAGTTCTTTGACAGAACTAAAAACCCACTGTACAAACACCAGTTTGCTTTTACTGACTAAATAATCAAGCCAACAACTTACAAATCCGCTTTTGGCTTCATTAAGACGTGGAGGGGTGGAGGGTGTCCGGAGCAGGGGATGGAGCTGGGGAAGGGGCTGGAGCACCAGGAGCAGCTGAGGGAGCTGGGGGGGCTCAGCCTGGAGAAAAGGAGGCTCAGGGGGGGGCCTCCTCTCTCCCTACAACTCCCTGAAAGGTGCCTTTAGGTGGGGGTCGGGCTCTTCTCCCAGGTAACAAACGACAGGAGAAGAGGGAACAGCCTCAGGTTGGCTCCCCGCGAGGTTTAGGTTGGATATTTGGAAAATTTTCTACATGGAAGGGGTTGTCCAGATCTGGCTCAGCTGCCCAGGGCATGGTGGAGTCCCCATCCCTGCAGGGATTTAAAACACATGTGGATGTGGCACTTGGGGATATGGTTTAGTGGTGGTCTGGGTCAATGGTTGGACTGGATGATCTTAGAGGGCTTTTCCAATGTAAATGATTCTATGATTTGTACTTTTCCAGTTTACCAAGAACTCATGGAAAGGCCAACAACACTTGCTAGACTTGACAGCTGCACCAGGGGAGTGTGGGGGGCTGAAAGCTGATGTGGAAAAAGGGAAAAGACAACACAAAACAGCAGCTGGAGCAGGGGGTATGTTTTCAGCAGGATCAGTGACCGGGGCTGGCTCACACAACCACTGCTGACAGCACGAGGAACCTGCAGGACCTGTGGAGGGGAAGGGGCTGCCACTATTCCTGCTGGAAGGGGGCTGCTCTCGGGTAAACTTCAGCTGGATTGTGAATCCAGAACCTGAGCGATTTAAGATTGTAATATCTGATCTTAGCTGGCAGAGGGATTAATGAAGCTCACTGATAAGGAAACGCCTGGTTGAGGTTTCCCTCTGTGAAACCACCACCCCTTGGCAGGTGGAATTTCCACTGCCACCTGGGAATCCTGCCTGTCCATACACATCTCCTCCAGCACCTCACTCACTCCAAGTGCAGACTGGACCAGAAGGGCTCTTTGTGTGGGTGTTGGGTTTGTTAAAATTTAGTATTTGTGCCACTTGTGTCAGGAGTGTGTGCACTGCAAGGGGTCACCAGGGACACATTTCACAGCCCAAATTAGCATCTGCAGGAACAAATTACAATTTCTTTGTTGTCCTGCACAGAGCAGTCTGATCCAACCCTTGCTAAAAATTAATACACCAATAAAACATAGCAGAAAAGGAAGGGAAATGTCTGGAGAAGTCCACAAAAGCTGCAGCCCTGCCACACTTTAATTTGGGTAAACCAGTCACCTGCATGTCTGAATAGGGGCCAACATGATGGGTTTAGAAACATAAAGCCAAGAATAACTACAGTGGGAAATGTAAGTTTAAATTATTAGAAGGTAAATATATGGCAAGCTCTACTCTACTGTGCACACAATCCTTACAGAGCATCCCTAAAGAGCTGTATTTTGCTCTAAATTTGCATATTTTCTTGCTCCACACAGTTATGACTGCGAAGTGCATATAAAAGAACTGTCATGAAATCCAAAAGAGAATTAAAAAAGAATAATCAAAGTCACACTTAGAATTTTATGGGGGACTCATTTAAAATCCTACCTGATTCGCTCTTTCAAGGTCTGTCATGATCATCTCGATTTCATCAGCCCTGGGAGAACAAGAGAGCAGAAGTTTCGTTATCACACGGAGAACGGCTGATGCACGAGCTCAGGCACAGCAACAGTCGCACAAACAACACCAATTGTCAATATTTATTTGTCAAAGGACACGGTAGGACTGAGCAGCTCCTCTTCTGCCTGCTGAAATCCTCTGGGGTTCCAGCTCTCCGGCCAGGTCTACAAGTCTCCAATGCCTTCCCCTGTTCCCTTTTTGCACCACAACAGGCAAATTGATATCTGAGCATATTCATTAGATCTTTGAAGGTTTTACTGCCCAAAATTCAGGGCAGTGTCATTTTTCCAACATGTAAAGGGGCCTCACAAGTGATAATTATGGAGAAATCAAAGACTGCAGTTCTTCAGTCAACTCCCCATAAGCACAAAAGCAACCAGCCACTCTTCTGTTTCAGTGTGCCCAGAAGTTTGGTTCTAAATTTGACTAAAAAAAAAAACCATCAAGAGGTCAAAGAGACCAAGAAATTTAATTTTACATTATGTGGAAGAGAGGGGTTTTGACACAACTTTATCAAACTCTAAATTTAGACTCTTAATGCACTTTGCAAACCTGAATAGGAAAGTCAAAGGGTTTAAAACTATACAAATAGTCAAGGAAAAATAGATCCTTCAGATTCCTGTGTTAGGGAGCAGCTCCCAGAGCTGACCCCTTAAAAATCAGCATTTCTAATACTTCACTCACACAAATGGAGCCAATCCTTAAGCAATCTTTTCTTATCTTCATGCTCAATCATGGGCAAATATTTCCCACTCAGGCTCTCACCTGGGAAAGGTCCCAGGAAAAGGGCTGACAGACCTAAAGAATGTTCTCTATCAATATAATAAGACATATTATCCTCCCCAGACATTCTGCCTGTCTTGTATGCCTGGACCATATGGAAGCAATAAACACTATCCTCATCTCCTCTGAACAGCAGCTTTACCAGCAAGTCCTTTTGCAATCTGCCAACACCATAATGTCTGGTTTTTGTTTTTAATCTGTAGCAGATCATTATCAGTAAAAGCTGTGAAATACTGGAATTCCCTTCCTCTGCTCATGCAGAAAAGTCAGGGTTTGCTTTTCTGCTGATTCCCATAGAAGATCCATTTCCCTGTGCAGGTGCTTGTTAGGAAAGATGGTTAATTGAGGTACATCAGGGTTCTGGCACATTTGACACAGGATCATTACAGGGAATATTGACTTATTCTTCAACAGCATTTTAGGCTTTTGGGTGTACACTTAGGGAAATGCAGCAAAAGATCATAATAAGTAAATGTGCATGTGTATAAATTAATGGAAAATTATTTCTAATTACAGCCTTTAATGTTGTTGGGGCAACATGAACTGCCTTCTGAAAAAATCTTTTGGACAATAATGGAAAACGGATTAACATGTGTTTTCTTGTGCAGGAGAAGCTAATGTGCTCTTACACTGGGAAGAAATCCTGCACACCATGTTCTGAATTAATAATAACTAATGGCCATTAGTTACTGAACTGAACAACCACTGTTTGGGCAAGAAAGGATTCAAGGAGTAGCCACAAGACTGACCCTGACATGTTAACATCAGCCTCCAACAACACCTTCCATCTCTTTATCCTCTGCACTTGTGAAACATCTTTTGTTTTAGACTCCAGGCCCAAAAAACTTATTAACTCACTTATGGAAATGACAGTAATTCATATGAAAAAGATGTCCCAAAGACCATGCAAGTGACCCCACTGCACATCTGAGATAAGAGGGAAGAGAGCAACCTCATGTACTACGGAGATGCTTCCCAGCATTTCACAAACATTTTTAGCCAGGATAGTTTAAGGATCCTCTTTATATAAGCTCATGCATTCAGGCTGAATTTATGTGTGAATGCCTCAGGTTATATGGAGCCAGCAAGTGATGTCTGGATTATGTCACATGCCTCCCAGATCAGAGCTGGGAATGTCCCATCCCAGCACGCCGGCTACAGCTGAAGTGAATCCAGCTTCCTCTCCTTCTCTGCAGGGCTGGGAGAACAATAAAATCCCTGCCTTTCCTCCCAAACAGGGCGTGCCAGGTATCAGCCAGAGGTCTGGAACACCTGAGAAGAGTGAAAGACTTGCAAGCACAAACCCCTGGGATTGGGAGAGGAAAAGTGCCCTGCTTTGGGAGCAGAAGGTGGGGTTTCAGTTCAGCCAGGAAAACTTTTTTTACTGGCAGAAAGGAAGATGACTCTGATGGAGAAAAAAGAAAGGTGACTCTGATGGAGAAAAGACGAGTGGGAAGGGGCAGAAGTGTGAAGGGGTCTGGACCCACCCAGGGACTTTCAGACATCTTTAAAGGTGACAGAAGGAAGTCAAGGGAAGTCAAGGCAAGGGAAACTAAAGAAGACAGAGGAGCAAGGGAAGAACAGAGGGATGTCCAAGGTCAGTGGACCAAGGGGAGATGGGACCAAGAGCAGTCCCATCTGCCAGAGGAAGGGTGGGTGGCTGCCAGGAAAACACAAGATGGTGCTGGAAAATCGGGGTGGAAGGACTCAGGACAACCCTGCATTTAAAATGGACAGAAATATTAATACTGGTATTTGTGTCCCATTTTGGCCGGGGTCAGGATTTAAGAGCTCTATTACTGCACTGGAATACACAGCCAATTACAAAAAAAAGCAACTGAGGATATAGAATGCCATAAAAATGACATTTGTGCCCTTCAGCGTGCGCAGATAATTCTGACTGAATCCAGTAAAGTGTCAAACTGTAGCCAAGGGCAATATTGTCCCTTTGTCCTTGTATCCAGACACACCAGCTGACTGATCCTGAACTCCCCTTTACCTCCTACATTTTTTTCCAAGCTTTTCAGCACACCTAATAAAAGGATGCAACATCTCCAAAAAAATTCAAGCAAGACACCTCCAGCCTGGCAGTCTGCACAACGGTGGAGGGTAATGCTGCAACCATAAATGTTATCTTTAAGTAAAGTAATGAATTAAATTACTCTGTATTCTCTCCTAGCACAAGTGTCAACAGCATTCAGGAGAAGCTTCAAAAGGAATTCAGGCTTTTCATTTTAAAAGCTCAACTACCACATCAGTAGCTGGCACTCAGCAGCCTAAAATCACTTATTTGAGAAAGTCTCTAATAGCTGCATTCACTGTTTGCTCAGCACAAGTATTTATTATAAAATAAATTACAGTTCTCACACCTTTTATGCACTCACAGAAACAACCTGCATTGATTTATTGTTTACAAAGGACTGTGTCAAATTCAGACCTGTCAGGCACGAGGCAGCTCTGCCTGGCTCGCTGAATGAGTCCCACACAGGTCATTTTGGATGTATTCACCATCCTCTACATTTGCTCATTTTCAGCCATTCCTATTTCAATATTTCTCTCTATTTCAATGGAACAACTCGTCAGGAAAAGCAGCATCCAACTCCAGGCTTGTCCTGCAGGCTTGCACTGAAAATCTGGTGGGAGTCTTGAAGGGAACAGTGGCCTTGTAGGAGACCTTGAAGATTGTCCAGTTCCACGCCCTGCCATGGGCAGGGACACCGCCCACTATCCCAGGTTCCTCCAAGCCCCGTCCAGCCTGGCCTTGGACACGTCCAGGGCTCAAGGGGCAGCCACAGCTTCTCTGGGCAGCCTGTGCCAGGGCCTCCCCACCCTCACAGGGAAGGATTTCTTCCCAATATCCCACCTAATCAGCACTTGGTTACACAAACCCTAAATTTATGACCTAAGTCACCCCATGTGAACCAAACTCACTTACAGGAACCAGAAATCTGATTATTTCACTTTTTACTTTCTCCTTTCCTGAAGCAACATCTTGGCCTCTTGTGAGTGGCCTGGATTCCCCTATCATCCCAAGAGGTGAAAGCAGGGAAAAAAAACCCCAAAGTTCTTCTGTCTTTCTTCAGACAGATACAGAGAATGAGGGTAATTAATAACAAGAAGACATTTTGCTAAAATACATTGATATTTATGGTGGTTTACATCAGATTTCTACGCTGCAACCCAGCATTAATCAGGATTTGGTCAAGGGTGATACTTTCTTAACATTAACAGAGATCCTGAGAATAAGAGTGGGAAAAGCTGTTTTCAGGAATAAAAGTTATCTACCCTGCATTCCACAGATAATATAATCATTTATCTGATCTAGTTTCTTATAATCTCCGTGGTAGAGGAAAAGGAATCATGTCAGCAAGACAGTTCTTCAGGGTGTATTACAGCTTGTTCTAAGTTTCAACATTTTCAGACTAAGGAATTTAGGAAATCAAATTTTAAGCCCAAGTATTTGGAGCTACAAAATCAGCAACACCATGTAAAAAGAATCTGAACTGTTGAAGCAGCATGACCATGAAATATTCTATTATTTCTTCTCTTGGTACTGTGTTTGAAGTGAGAAACGAAATGCATTAAAAGCTATAGATTTTACAAGGTATAAGATTTTACCAGTCATGAAACAGCCCTCAAAGCTAACGTGCCATCTGTAAAAAACAACTTAAAGAGTTTAAAAAAAACACAAACCACCCCACCTTTCAATTCAATCGCTTATGGGAAATAAAAAGTGCAGAAAGGCTCGATTTTCATTTTAAGATCAAGAAAACTGATTAGGTTTGAACAGCATAACAAGCCAGCAAATTCAGGGGTAGGTAACATGCAAGAAGCTCAGTTCTTCTCCTAAACAAGATTAAACTGGATGAAAACCCTGAACACTCTAAGTATTCGTGTGCAAGCAAGAAGAATCTGGACTTTATGATTAAAATCCAGTTGATCCAAGTCCTTCATTTAGCTACTAGCTTAAAGAGGCAGAAACAATTCCTTTTTTATTAACATGACAAGTGAATGGTTTGCCAAATCTTGTGGCTACAGCCCCCTAAACATTCAAACTTACTCAACCTTGAAGGAAACTGCTGTTGGATTCTTTATACATGGAAGAACTGAAAAATACAGATGACACTTTGGAAATTGCAGTCAGTGGCGTGGCCAAGAAACTTCCCTACCAGGGCAGATTAATACTTTGGTTTGGCAAAAAACAAACAACATTTTTTCCCACACATTTGTTTTCTTTAAAAACATGTAAAAGTTTACTAGTCAGAGCAAACGGTATATGGAGCCAGTGGGGCTTGTTAAAATGTTCTAATTACCCAAACATTTACGCAGGCAATTTCAAACTAAAAGCAGACATTATCAACTAATGTGCATTTATGTTTAATTAAGGAAAAAAAAAGAAAAATCCTCCTTGTAACGTATATCTATGATCGGCACAGAGCAGATTTTGGCCAAATTAGGTAAACAGCTCAGCCTCTTAAAATTACAGGCAGTATAACCCAGCACAAGGCAAAATGTGAAGTTATTTGGGACATTTGGGAAAGGAAGAAAAGAAGAACAAGGGCCAAAGCATTAAGAAAAAAAAAAGAAAGGAAAAGAAAAGAAAGAAGCGCGCTGAATTTTTTCAGGTTTCAATGAAATTTTTATCAGGGAAGGTTCCTGGGTCTAGGAAGCAATTTCGGATCACTAAACAATGGCAAAATTGCCTGCAGCCCAATGATCACGGCATTCACTCAGGGCACAAGAGCATTCCAGCATTTGAATATTCAATTTTATTCCTTTCTCTAAGCAAAACAGAGGGATGACAAATTCCCTACCCAAACTCAAACCACTTCCTAAGCTCTGCTGGTGGATGCCCTCATCTAATCCCTGCACCTCAGTGACCTGCCACGGTGCCCTGTGGTTTGTTGCCCAATTTCTAAGAAAGAAAGAACGACCAAACATTTTTGTAGAGAGTTTCCAAAGGAAGGTAATATAAAAATCCCACTAATTTAATTTTTCTGGCATTTTAAGAGTATCACTGTACATACATTTAGGCATTTTTAGAATTCATAATTATTCCCATCCAACAAACATCCACAGAGGATAAATTCATCTTTATTCCTAACATGAGATGGAATAACAGGCAGAAGGGTTCTACAAAGAACAAAATAAAAAGTGATTTCAGCATAACATGTCAAAGGGGAAGATCTCACACACTTTTACTACTAAGTTCTCAAATCTACTTTTCAAATTGCAAGAGCTATAGGTTAATATTTTCTTTCAGAGCAACTCTCCAAGGATCTTCAGATCAGATAATCCTTTTTCCAGTGTCATATAAATCCAGACCTCTTGTAAAAGAATTTCTCTGTTCAGGGATTCATAAATCCACCAAGTTTCGTAATGAATTGGGTGTTTCCTTTCCTAGGAACTCACTTGAAGAAAAAAAACCCTCTCTCTGCTACGCAGGGAAACACTGGAGGCTTTAAATTGAGAGATCAAGGGCAGGCTGGGTTCAGGTGCTCCAGGGATTGCACCCAACGTCATCTGCACTAATCTGGGAGTGGGCAAATGTCCACTGGACACTGCCCAGACCCCCCTGTGCAGCCTCCCTGCACTAAATCAAGTTCCTCCCCCAGCAAAAAGCAGAGAGACCCAATGCTTTTCCCCTATTTTTTTTTAATTTGTTTTATTAGGCCTCGCCCCGGTTTCCTCGCGCTGCCCCACGCGCTGCACCGCACACGGATCCAGCGGGGGAAACAAATCTCATGGAAAGATTTCTCACTAAGCACACCAGGATCCAGCAGCCAGGCCAGCTGCAGGTAAGAGCTTCAAATAAACGAGGGCCTGGGCGCTTGAAAGGTGTCAAGTGATCATCAAATATTGAACCAGGTTAAAGAAACTGCTCATAAAGGCCAAGATACTGAGCAATACCTGGACAAAACAAGAACTATCTCAATCATTAGAGGGAAACGGCCCTATAGAATAAAAACATCTTTCAGTCCACAGGAAAAGTGCTTTCCAAGAAGACCTGCAAGGCACTTTGTTTTCTCTTCATGGCTTA
Organism: Atrichornis clamosus; assembly: GCA_013400975.1. NCBI lineage: Eukaryota > Metazoa > Chordata > Aves > Passeriformes > Menuridae > Atrichornis > Atrichornis clamosus. The sequence continues at coordinate 116,528 of WBMZ01001097.1, forward strand.
AGCCAGGATTTCAAGAATAAAATAATCATGTTTGCAACTATAAAGTTTTAAAGACAACAGAAATCAGCTTTATTCCAGTGATACACGAGGGAGCAGTTTCTAAAGATCATCAGTGTTTTCTTAATCATTTCTGGAGAGAAATTGATATGACTGACACTAATTGATATGCTCAATAAAATACAAAGAGGAAAAATAAGAATTATATACAACAGAGAACATCAACTCACAGCACCCCAGAGCTGTAATTCCCACAGTGTCACACACACACAACCTTGGCACATTTGGCAAACCAGAGAACACTGAATGTAAGCAGCTGGAAGAAAGAAAATGTATATTGGTTGGATTAAAAAATAAACCAATATATAAATAGATGGTCCATCTTCTTTATTTGATTACAATACTTTTTTCTTATGTGCACATATCTGCACATGTTGTACCATGACCAATATGAATTTTAGACTTTAAACTAAAGTTTAGTTTAGTTTAACCCTCTTTAGACTGTTTAACCCTCCATTTAAAAAACTCTTACTCAGCTTTCACTGTGTTTTTCTGTCCCCAAGAAAAGATCTCTTATGAACTCCATCACGCTGCCCGTCATAGAAAGGAAAAGAAATGTAATAAATTCCTTTTCTCCAGCTGTCCTAATCAAAGATTCTTCTTTCACAGTGTGCTTTTCCTTTACCCTGCAAAGCTCTATGAGCAGTGTTAAAATCAGTACTTAGGAGTGTCCAAATTTGGACCATTCTGGGTTTTCCTCCCATCTCAGAGCACTGGTCACAATTCTTTGGGTTGCAGAGGAGTTCAAAGAAGGTGGTGAAATACAAGATAATTTTTGCACCTGAAATTTGCAGAAACAAAAAACCTTGTTTAGATGGACCTAAAAATCCACTTGTACCAACTTCTGAGGGAGCTGGTGGGAAATTTGGAACCTCTCGAGCTGTGGGCTCCAGACTGGAGGTTCTCCTGCAGATCCTGCACTGGCACACAGAGAGGAGACCCTGCACTGTGATCCTTCTGACCTGCCTTTACAGACCACGGAGAAGAGCAGAAGGAACATTCTGATCTTTAATTTTTGATGTATTTATGTCAGAATCACACCCACATTAAGGCCCTGGGATTGAGGTGCTGCACCAGCACAAACCCAGCAGATTTGCAGGATGGAGTCCTCAGGGTGGGGAACAAAACCTCCGGGTTCCAGTTGTGCCCAGTGTTTGTGCTCAGAGGGGCATTTTAGACAAACATTCCCAGCTGCCTTCCCAGCACTGCCAGCCTGCCCTGGGAAGCAGGAGTCATTCCTGATCCGACACCACAGCTCTGAGGATTTCCTCACAATGTGAGATGACACGGATGCAGCAAACTCCCAATTTCCGAGTGCCTCCTGGTACAAATTGAAAGAGCTTTCTGCAATTCCCCTCTCCTGACTTCAGCTGATTCAATAACACACCAGAATTTAAACACAGGCACCCTTCCCTCTCCCCTCCTTGCACACAAAGCATATCAAACCCATGGAATTACTCCTGACTTGGCCTTGAGCAGCCAACACGATGTCAATTTTACATGTTTTATAAAGCAACAGCATGTAGAAAGCAACTCAAATGCAGGTCATATCAGGCATGTGACCCACAGAGCAATCAAAGACTGCCTGAAACTGTCATTCAAGGTTCAATCAGCTTCTTGCAGGAAAAATGAAACATCTGTGGCCCAGAGAATTAAGTTATGTATTGCATAATTCATCTGGTGTCTGCCACAGCAGCCATTTTAATGCTCTAGTGATAAACATGTTTGATTATTTTTGTTTTGTTTCCTGTCGCCTCCATGGTATTTCTATTTATCCACCCATACCACAATGCAGAATGGAGATAACAAATATACAAAACAGTGTTATAGTCAGCTGATAAGATGTGGGAAATCAGCAACCTTATTAATCACATCAAGGCAGCAGCATTATTAAACCTTATGTTCCCTGTAACTGTCCTCATTTGGGGTCTTCTGGGTACACTCTGTAGTTAGATTTGCTGATGAAATCATTGTTTCCCAAGGATACAAACATTTGGATTGTGCTTTAGAGGTTTCTCTATTAGGAAAGCTGCTCTCCTCATACACAAAGCAAGTTCCTCACTGGTTCCCAGGTTTTCCATCCCCTCAGTTCTTTCTGATCCTGACACAAGCAGGAGGAACGTGCATCTCACAGCAGACTCTGGATCCCTTTCCATTCACATATTCCACTCGTGGGTTTGTGCAGAAACCCTGATCTAAATCATCCTTTGCAAGCCATTTTGGGAAGTGACTGTTTTATTCGTGGTAGCTTAGTTCACTGTACTCCCAAACCTGCAAACCCCGACACTTTCCCATCTGCCCTGCACTTCCCTGACTTCCAGAACAGGTTCCTGCAGGGCAGGTGGGGACTCTGAGGCTCTGGGTCCATACCCTGCCCTCTGGGTGTTTATTCCTGTTGCCAGGAGTTGAGCATTTGTGCAGTCTGCTCACAGAGCTTCGGCTGGCAGTTGATTTGTTCCCCAATTAAACCGAGCAACCATCATCTGTGGGAAATTTAACAGACCTGGGCTATGGCAAATTACCCCAAAAAGAGGTTTTGAACTGGTTGATGGAAGAAAACAAGCAGCTGCCTCTGAAGTGGTGGAGTCAGGTGGGTTCTTCCCCATTTTCATGGTTTGGAGTCTGTGGGATTCCCACAGTGAGAAAACCCTCCCTGTGAAGGGAAGTCTCTGGCAAAGCCTGATGTGGTGGGGGCAGTTTCACCTGACACCCAGAGCTGCTTCCTGCCAAGCTGCTCCTGGAGGTGAGTCAGGGATAAAACACACATCCTCCCTAAGCCCCAGTCCAAACAAAGCCCTGCTTCCCATCGATTGTTCCTATAAAGTTGTTTAGACAGTACCTATTGTAACAATATCAGCTGCCCCCCATTGCTGCTTCCTCCTGCAACATCTCCAGGTCCCCCTCCCTGATCCCTTCAACGTCCCCTCTTCACCTTCCCCCCACAAATTGTAGGAAATACAAAGACACTCCAGCAATGCAGACCTGGCTGATCAACCTGCAGCCCTCAAATGGGTTTTTTGTCTGTCTTCCATTTCCAAGTCCTACAAGCTTCACCAGAGCTCCCTGTGCTGGGGAGTCCCAATGCTGTTAATTACTGCCAAAGACGATCATCAGCTTCCAAGCTAATTTAGGAGGGGGACTGAGGAACTCCAAAGAGCCAAGCAGGCTGGCAGTAAAACAGACCACAGGCTTGTGGAAGCTCCTTTTCCTTTGGAAACTGGGATGAAGGCTGTGGTCATGTAGGGCTCTGGATGCACAAAGAGGCTGCTCTGCTCCCAGGGCACAGGGGCAGAACTTGTCAGGTTTTCAGAACTTGTCTTTTTAAAATTTTACTTGAAAAAAAGGTATAACAAAGTATAAAATAGAACCCTCCTTAAAGAACAAATCTTATTAACTCTGCTGTTCTACAACTCATGTAAGGTCTTTTATAACTGTTCCTCCAAATAAATATGTTTTCTTTGTTCTAAATACTACTATTACTACTACTAATAATAATAATTTTGATAGTTTGGAACTAAAGAACCTGCAACGATTTACCTATTTTTACTTATGGTGTTATAATAGATAATTTAGCCAAAATTAGAAACCTTAATTGCAGGCATCTTAAGTGTCATTCTCTTTTATCGGAATGGCAATACTTTAAATTGAAGAATCAGCAGGAAGAATTGTCTGTGCTTTGATTAAAGATCCTCTAAAACACACACACAAATATTTTAACTTAATATCACTGGAGTCACAATGTGTAAAATGAGCACAAATATCTTGGCAAGGATACGTATGGGGAGAGGTTGCTGACTTTTTGATGCTTTTTGTTGTTTTTATTAGAATCACTATGTCACATTTGAAAAATCCCTTTTGGTTTTGAGTAGTTACAACCCCAAAATGAACAATCTTCTCTCACACTACAACAGTGCCAAAATCACAGATTTCTGTATGTTTGTTTCCTTTAGAGCAAAAACAACATCAAAAATTGGAGACTGTTCCCAATTATAGAAACATTCATCTTCCAGATTCATCTTTAGGAGCTCCTTTCCAGAGACACTCAGCATCTCTTCTCCTTAACCACAGAGAGAGCTGAGGAGCTCAGTAATTTGGAAAAATTAAGTATCGATTGATTTCTGCCCTTATTCCCCTTATTTATTCTGTATCTTTGCCAATCACTGCAAGAACCTATAAAAGCTTTTCTCTGACTTCCCTCAGTTTATATCCAGCGCAGCAGATTTAAGTCAGTTTGAAAATGAAAGAGCACAGTAAGAATTCCATGTACAGGTGTCACTCCACAGGCACAGATCAAAGGGAAATTATTGCTTCCCACCACAGCAATGACAGAGCAGCAGCTCCTGCCTTGTGGAGAACAGTAATCTCTCAGTGACCTGAACAGGGATTAGGGAAAATATCCCAGTCTAAAGAAGAGAAAGCCATGCCTGTTCCAGCCACAGCTCAAATGCTCAAGTTCTCTGAATTATCTGTTCCCTTACCCAGTCTGAGTTGATAACTGGTACTATGGAGTGTGAGACAACATCCTACACGGCCTTTTGAAGGATTGATTGCCAGCAAACATGATGAATGTCTCCACCAGGCCAAGAATCTCCAATTTACCATTCCTTACCAAGCTGTTTATGGATCCCTCCAAGCACATTCACCAACAAATCTGACAATATTCTCCTTCCCCACGTTGTCAAATGCACCTGCAGCATCTGGCCAGTGGTTTATGGACAGCAAAAAGGAATTATTTAGTGAGAGAATCTGGTTAAAAATGCAACCTTTTGCCTTCACCTGATGTGCATGTTGTGCAAAAGAAAAGCTAAATACTGACTCTGCAGTATCACAGCACTCAAGTGGGAGATGTATTTGGGGAATGCTTCAGATGCCTTTGGCTCAGAAGGGAATACAGGTGATGTGCCTATTCTCTCCTAGCTTCTCAAGCAAGTTATTTCCTTCTGGCTATTGAAAATAGCATTACATGGTCTTTGATAAAGGTAACTGATGTCCTTCTGTCCAATAAATGGAATGAAAATAGCATAAAGCATGATAGAGATGTGTTTATTCTACATTTTGAGTAGGTTTTATCTTTCCCAGGAGCTGTGCTGAAGATTAACAATCAGGATGACTGCTGTCTTTATAATAATGTATTCAATTACCAGTATGGTTTTCTCTCTTCCCAATTTGTTCCAGCTTTGTTCTGAATGGAAACACCACTCCTGTCAAATGGCAATCATGTCAGCACTTTGCAGTTTAGAGCTATCAACAGCATCAATCTTGTGGCCCCAGTGACAAAGCAGCAAAAAAATCAGGCAGGAAGAAACAAAGGGGGGAATGTGAGACCACAGAATTGAGAAAAGAAACCAGGGGGAGGAGAACAGGCAGGTGTTGTCCAAAGCTGCACGAGCACCAGTTCATCACCACTTCATGTGGACACAGCCAGAGACACAGAGCAACCTCCTGGGCTGCAGATGAAGGAGTTGCCTCCCTCTCTCTCTCCCTTCCCTTCTCTAAATTTGCTCTCACTCCAGTGAGCATTCCAGCACTCCACAAAATCAGGCTCAGCCCCACAGCCCTCAGGAGCTGGTCAAGGAGCTGGAGGACAGGTTGGCACTGACCACTTGCTGTGCTGGAGGACTCCCCTGAGCCTCTAGGACCAGCTGAGGATCCAGCAGGTTCCATTTGTACATCTTTGCTGAATACAGATTGCTGCTCCATTCTTTTCCAGCTTCAGCATCCAGTTGCACTGAATTATGAGGGATGCTCACTGATATGACTGACAGATTGCCTGTCTACACAGAATCGAAACTAGATGTATATTAGACAGCAAAATTACTTGGAATTATCCTTCACAGCAATACCCAACAACACCAGGTACTACTGCAAGCCCTTGGAGGACAACAGAGCAGGATTTTCTAATTTAACCTTTTACAATGTTATTTGCAGAAACACTTCTCAAATTCTTTATTTCCCTTTCCTGCACTGGATGTGTAAAAGTTTGAAGCTTTCCAAATAAAGCTTATTTAGTCTTTTGCTGCTTTCCCTGGGCTCAGCTCCTTTTATGTAGTAAATCAGTATTCCAGGGAACCTCACGTTGCTTCTCCAGTGTTTTACAAACAGTGAGGATGGGGCTCTCTGGCTCTGCCTCCTTCCCCATCACCTCCCCTGTGCTTCCACATGGTTGCAGCTCCATCATCTTCCCAAGCCATGGGCTGAAGCATTCAGCAGAAGTTTATCTGATGTTCTAACAGAAATAAAAGGTGTGGGAGGAGAGCTCTGCATGGGCAGGATGCACAAATACATTTTAAGGCTCACAAATTTAATCCAGGGAGGTTTTTTTCTTAAATTTGTTCCAAGAAATGGTCAATAATTAAGTCTTCCACAGACCCTGGTTATTTTAGGGTATTGAGTACAGCTAACCTTGCTACAGGCCCACTGTGGAGGTAGAAGGTACAAGGGAACAGGAATTAACTAGAAAAAAATGTGAGTGCAAATGATAAATAATTGAAGTTTAATTAATACAGAGACCAGACAATAAATTGACTGAAAAACAGTAACAAAAAGTGTCAAGATAAAAGGGCTTGTCCAGCATCCACTGCACTGAAGGATTGTTAAACACTGCCCTGGGTGAGGACGGGCACGAGCCTGGCAGGTCCCAGCACTGCCAGCTCCCGTGATGGCAAGGCAGTGACAGAAATCAATCCAACAGGCAGCAAGACAAATAAGTCACCTGTATCACAGCTAAAATATGGTGTTGATCAATAACAGAAAATTAACTTGCACTCCTTTGCTGAGAAAATAGATTATTTAATCAGAGTACAGACAGATAGAGGTGTTACATAATCAAAAATAGCTTGTGCTGCTATATTTAGTGGCCACTGTCTTTTAGAGAGGAGGGCAAAAGTACACCCATTATCAGCTACAAACCCTCCACTGAAATGGTTTTCTGATGAGTTAAGCTGGTCTGACACACTTAACACCAAGATATTGTGTATTTAAAACTACAACAACTACAACAGGATGAAGACAGCAAATAGGGGAAAGATAAGGCAGTCACTGCTGCCCTATGGGCAGAAACCTACAGGGTTAAAAGGGTCAAGTCCCAGCTAAAACTTAAGGGATCTCCAGCAGCCATTTCTAACTTCCAGACTACCTGGAGTTTTCCATCAAAGGATGGAACATTAGTACAGCACATTTACAGTTTATGACTGGTGGCCTCTCACAGTTATTGCTGTGATTCTTTAGCAATAACCAGTGGAATTGCAGGAATTTGCAGAACACACAGAAAATCACTGATCAAGACCATCAGCACAGAGCTCACTTAATACCACTGCAGCCTGTCTGGCCACACGGCGTAGCTGAGAGCCCTCCTCCATCCCTGAGATCCACGGGATCTTAACTGGAAGCTCAAAGGAAAGTCTGTCCACGGATATTCCCCCAGCTGTGAACAACATCACCATCAACATGATCATCTTCCCTCCAGCTTCCCCACCAGACAATGAACACTGGGAAAAAGAGTGCCATTAACGCTGAAGTCAAGCACCTCTAGTTTTTATGGTTTCAGATATGAAAAAATTCAAATAAGGCACCAGAAAAACTAGCAGTTAAACTAAGGGCTTCCACACTTTTACATAGAAGTGAAAGAAAACCCCCTGTTCTAAACTGGAACACAGATAAAAAGAACATTCAGTAGAACAGCCAGTGATTAACCTTGGCAACAACCATTTCTTTTATTGTTTTAGATATCAAAACCAACAAGGAATTATAGGAAGTGGTACTTGCATGAGTTTTATGGAGCTGCTTCACGTGGGTGTGCAGCCACAGCAGCTCTCGTGGAAAGCAGCTGTGGAAGGAGGTGATTCTGCAGGACCACACCTTTCCCATGTATTTTTCCCTGGGATATCCATTTTACACATCCAAGAGAAACAAAAACTTAATGAAGACAAAAGAATTCTTGGCGAGCACAATATTTTAGAGAGATAAGAAAACAAAGAGTCCAAACAGGAATCCAAGATGCTGCTTCAGGGTAAGGTACATTAAAGATCCCTCAAATGTTCAGGAAAGCTACAGAGGAAAGAAAGCACTATGCCCATTAATAATAATAATAATAATACAAGATAATTATAGCTGGCTCCAAATGTCAACAATTTAATAGTTACAGGATCTAACTACTGTAAATGACTAATGCAGGCAGCAAATGTATTTGCAGCAGCATGCAAAACAAAGCCCTTAAAAGTAGATAGCTCTGGGAAAAAAAAGGATAAACTGTTCTATCACATCAGCTCTGAAGCACATGACATTAAGAAAGGCTCTGCATTATCTTCCTTTTGTGACTGGCAACGAGAACATGTCCTTGATTTACCAGGATGATGAAAACCCAATAATGCACCATTTGGGAGTGCCAGATACCTGCATGATTACAACAACAATGTTGTATCTTTACTGTTCTTATAAAAATGAGATATGATGGGTTATTTTTTCCTGTCTGCACAAAAAATCACAACATCCTTCAAGATATTCATCCATATGAAAAGCCAAGGAGAGACTGATGATGAATTCAAGTGACTATAAACTGGAATGAGTAACAGAACTGCTGATTATTTTCTAGCTAAAACTTACAGGATATTTTCCACTACCAGAAATTGTGTTGAGTAATGCTTTCATTCAATTTGCTCACCATGTTCTCTGTTGATGAATATATCTGATTTCATGTAAATGTGATTAAATAAAGCAGACAATGTTAGGCTGTATCAAGTCTCAAGAGGTTCTAATTCAAGATGTGAAATACTTGCCCCAATAAGCACAATTGAGCTAAACCTTGTGCATTCTGGGTTTTTATTCCCTTCTTAACCTCAGGAACTTTCTGGTTGCCTCATTCTTATTGTTAACATGGGTGTAACATCAGAACTACAGATTTTGCATAAACTGCTGCACTGATTCAAAGGTATGTGAGGATTGAAGAGGAAGGGATGGGAAATGAAAAGGAGAAATAAATAAGGTGGGAAAATTCCTGTGAAGCATCCATCTTCCTTGGAGCTCACAGCACAGACAGGGATCAGGAACCACGGACAGGAGTGCTGTGACTGACATCTGCAGACAGCAGAAATCAAAGGGAATGGCTCTGAAATCCAGGCTCTTTACAACCAGTTGTCTACACGTGATGTTACAGCTCTAATCTTAAGCAGTCCAGGTGTTAGACTTTCATCTGATGTGCAGAAGTTCAAGTTACACCAATCTCTTGGAGAAAGGAACATCAGCCAAAGAATACAGTGAGCACATGCCACGTATTCCTTGCAAATTTAAAAAGGCTTTTTGGGGAGGCATCAGTTGAAAAGCAGCATGATTCAGAACAGGAACTGTGCCTGCAAGTGCCAGTGCCACCTTCCTCTGTCATTCCCCACCAAACTCACACTCTGCACCCTGCAAAATGACCCCTGAAGGTGACAAGGTTGTCACTTCCAGCACAACTATCCTACAAAAAAAGGGTTTCTGGCTTCCGGGCACTAGGGAATGAAGGACAAGAGTGCTTTTCCTGACTGTCATTTACTGTCTATGAAATTAATTTCAGATGGACCACCAAAACCCCCACTCTTCCTACAGCAGATTATCACAGAATCATGGAATGGTTTGGGTTGGAAGGGACCTTAAGGATCATCTTGTTCCAACCCCCTGCCATGGACAGGACACCTCCCATGTGCTCAGAGCCCTGTCCAACCTGGCCTTGAACACTTCAGTCACTTTTTGTTCACGTCAGGTGCACCTTCTGACAGGAGACAGGAATTTTACCCCTTTATCAAGTCCCCCGTCCTGCCCTGGAGCCCTCTGGCAGAGAGGTGAAGATGTCCCAGCCTTCACATTCTGTGGGGAATCACACCTGGAATTGTGCAAGGCAAGGCAGCATTTGCACTTAACTAATGGATTAGGGCTCATCCATAGCCCAAAAGGGTTTGTTTGCTCTACTGCAAACAAATTTTGCACATGAACTGGCAGACAATGCACAGGCTGAAGGCTGGAACAGAGAAGCTGTTGGTGTCTCCAGCAAGTCAGGGACAACACTAAACAACTCCACTTGTAAGTAGAACATTATTTTCCCTGATATCATACACAGAAGCTGCTGTTTAATTAAAACTAAGCTGCTTAAGCCATTAAACTGGCAAATGGCTGTACCAAATGACTTGTTGTTGTTAGCATTCCAGCAGCAGGAGTTGTTTGTTGTCACTCAGATGGCAAGTTCCAACGCTAATGCACATTTCCCAACTGGCTCCACGGATCTAAACCAGCCCAGGACAGGGAAGTTATTAAAAGTGCTGCTGCATATAACCAAGGAATACTTTCTTCAAAGACACTCACATAGTGTCTTCTGCTGCAATTTAATTATATCAATTTCTATCCTAGAAATAGAAGCCATTCCAGGCATTTACTTGCATTTTAAGAAGTAGAATGTGTATCAATTCTGGCTTTGAGCCCCAAGTTCAAGCAAGTACAGATACAGCCTCCTGATTTAGATCCTGCAGATTTCAACGACAAAATCTGTAATTAAAAATCGTAACCTACTACAGCAGCTACTTTGTTCTGATTACACACAATTAAAAAAATAAAATTAAATTTAAAAATCAACGTTTTCTCTTGGGTCAGTAAAAGGAAAAGATGATTCTGGCCATGCAGGCAAACTTCAAAGCCATGGAAGATGATCATTCAAGAAACCAAGAGGAAAGACCCTGTTTGCTTGTCACTTGGATTTGGGTCAAGACAAGGAGCATCAGGCAGAAGTATCTCTGGAATTCATGGTAGGACACTCTGCCTGTTGCTCCTCTGCAATCTTCCTTCCCTTCCCCTAAATGGGAAGGACTGTGGTGAGCAACTGAAATGGTTAAACTGAATTTGTTGATGTTTTTACTTCCTATGAGTCATGTTCCTCAACTGTACCACTCTGCATATAAAAATCTGCTACAATTCATTAAATAAATATTTCCACTGTGGCTCAGTAAGAGCAGAAGACTCCCACATTAAAGCACCACACAGGTAGAACAATGAAAAAGGGCAGAATGATTAAAACTGCCCATCCCAGTGCCCTGCAATGGGGCAGCCAGTGGTAGCACAGCATTAATATTATGGCAGATGCCATATGCATATTTCCTTTGGTGTGGTCTCCAGGAAAGAAGAATATTTCCATTCATCACAGAATGACCTAATGGATGTCCAAATGATCAGCAAAGGCGTTTTATGTGCTTCTATTTATGCACCTTTATTTTTACAGCTTACAATGCAAGCACCAGAACAGCACTTCCACCTTCCCATCCAAGGGCTGAAAGTCTATCCACATTAATGAAGTCTTGCCTTACCCTGTGTGCCCTTTTTACATATGGCAAAACTGAGTCATCCCCCTTGGTTTACGCAGTGTGCTTGACACAACAAAAATAAGACACAGAGCTAATTACCAGCACAGCAATAAAAACAGGAGTGTCCTTTTCATAAGCCAGTCTCAAACTGAATTCCTATCAAAATACAGTGGGTTTTTTATAGAAAAAAAATTAATAGATACCTAGAACTACTGAATGAAGGGACAGGATCTCTCTGCATTTAGCAACAAGCCTTGAAAACCTTAATCTCGTAGTCAGTAATAACAGTGGAGGAAGCAGAGCCAATCTTGGGTCTGTAATAATAAGACAAGCTGTCTGAAGGACCTCCTCTGAAACAAATGTGTAAATGTCTCACCAAAGCTGAGATGCTGATTTAAGATTAGTGCAAATGTACTTTTTTTGGTCTCAGTTAAGAACAACTTGAGTTCCTCATTCACAAAGGCTTAAGGCAAATGGTTTAACATCACTCGAGCACAAACTCCTCACTAAGTCTTTCTCCAAATGCCATTAACACCTCTGCAGGTCCTGTGTCCTGTCTCATTCTCTCTGTCTTACACCTGTCCTATCACAATTTAAATACATCAGGCTCCTTCTCCATTATCAAAGTTAAACCTACAAATGCTGCATTTTCTCCTGATAAAATCCTGCTGAGGTCCCCAACGAGGCCAGTCCTGGCTGTGACACCCTCTGCTACCAAAAAGAACCAGCCAGGAAAAACCCAGAGGCCAAACAGGCAGACTGTGAAGGATTTTGAGAGCAATATTCCACGAGATAATGAATTAGGAGCGGTGTTGTTTAATAAGTAAAGGGCTGATATAGAAAAGCCAATGGCCAGCACAGCAGCACTAACAGCAGAAAAGCAGATTCTTATTGCCAAGGCTGCAGAAGAGCAAAAAGTCCAGACATTAAACCAAGTCAGGTGAAGAGGCAGCTTTACAACAGATGAAATTCAACACTGACAAACACGTGCTAATGCCCTGAAGAGTAATAATTTGGGCTACTTATCTCCACTGCTGGGCTCTACACTTCTCGCTAGGTAAATAAGAAGATGGACTAATAGGAACATCCACATCTAGTTAAGATCATATTCCAAACAGAGCAAAATCCCCTCAGATGGACTATGATGATTCACTGCATGAACAACTAAATGATACAATCTGGAAGAACAGGAACCTATGGCAAATTCATCTCCATGATGCATTACAGAGCTGATTTAATTTTTTTCCCTCCCTGGACACCGAGCCTGGGTTGTTATCAGAGCCCAGACAGTGGGCAAGACAGTGGCCTTTTATCCACTACAGAATGACTGCAGTGTTGTTGAGCCCAGCAAAAGCAAACAGCATTAAAAATTCCCATTATTAGCAAAAGAGGGGAAAACACATCCCAGACAATTTTGGGAGTCAAAATCCCAGCTGTGCGAGGGTATCTGGAACCTTTCCTCCCATGTGTGTTCATCTACAGGGAAATGAAGTGCTCCACCCTGGGTGAGGCAGGGGTTAATTCCAACTGCTGTCGAATGCCCCAAGTCTGTGCTCTGTTCATCAGAGCATTAAATCTGAAAGCTCAAGAGAGTAGTGCAGCCGTGCTGCAAGGGCTATGTTATAAAGTTCTGCATTAAAAATTCATATCGCAGGCTTGCCACAGCACTGTGCTCTGGCTGAAAGGAGAGCTGCCGGGGAAATATTAGACACCCCACTGTCTTTCTGGCAATTGGAGACATTCCTCAACAAACAGCACCTCAGGAAGGGAATGAAAGGGCAAACAAACCGTGAAACAAATCAATGAGTTCAATTATCTCTCTCTCTCTCAGAAAGGAAACTTTTCATTTTTAAGGCTGTTTCATGAAATCTTTTAATGACGGCCCTGCACACGGGTGCTGGGCACTGTGGCTGCAGAGCTGGCTGCCTGGCAGGGCTTTTATTTGTTTTACACAGATTCCCAAACACAGAGGGTGAAACAGAGAGCAGGGTACAGGGATCTCTCTGCAGAACAAGAACTCTACTTACCCTTTACATTACCGTGACCACGTGGGATAAGAGGCTGTAGAAATTGTTCCCACTTTCCCTGAAGTGTCTCCAGCAAAGAGTGAATTTAGATTTATTAAGATGGTTAGTTACTCCATGGTTAAGTTATGTGCTCCTCACTACTGGTTAAGGCTGTGTGCATTTCACAGCGATTTATGGCGGCCCAACTGGTGGATGACACAGCTCACAATGATGGAAATGGGTGGTATATTTTTATGAAAGCCATATGTGCCCCCCAGGTTATCTGTCTGATATAACCACTGTATTCAGGCAGGTTAATAATCCCCATCCCATAAACGAGGAAATACATAGGAAATGAAACATGAGTAAATACAATTTCTCGAGGAAACCATGCAAAGAAAGTTACCTGCTCACAATACTCCCCAGCAACTCTGCTTAGCACCAGCTGTAATAGAAAGATTCCCTTTCCCCAGAGCTGAATTCTGAATCAAAGGAAGGGAAAGGAAAAAAATAGAAACCATTGGACAGAAGTTGCCACGGCACTTCATCTATGTTTTTAAAATAAATATATATATATGAACATATCTGGTTGTTAGTACAGTTGAAAATCCAAGTGACTTCAGCCCAGCAATCTGCATTATGAGGGGTTCAGCCCCACGAGTTCCCCCAGGAGGGCAGGAATTCATCCAGCGGGTGCAGTCCCCAGGGAACTCAAGAGATTTATGCCTGGTAGCCAGCACAAAACAAATCAAGACCAGACTAGCCTAAAGCCCCTCACTAATAAAAACCTGGACAGGGGGGAGGGAAAGAAACCCCCACTATTCAGTTGGAAGTTCATTAGTTCCACGGAAGGAATGAAGACAGGCGGTACAGCTGGTGATCACAAGTAACCAAAGATCAGCTATTAAAAGCCACTGCAAAACTGCTACAAAAGGTTAGTAACCCCAGGGGCGTGCTTCAGTCATATTTAATTTTTGCTCAAAATTTCTTACAAACAGGCATTTAGGACTTGCAACCAAGACTCGATCAGATGGGGTTTATTCTGGGTTTCAAGCAGCTGCATTAAGCAAAATAGAGGAAGCAGAAGTCCCTTCTTCTATCCATTGCCTTGGTTTCTCAGTTTTGATCCTTGCTGTTGTACCGGTTGCCTCCCAGTATTCCAGCTCCTGACCAGTCTCCCTGTGACTCAGTTTCTCCCAATTAAAAATCTGGGAGGCAAGGTTGGCACAGGCACAAAATCACAGCCTCTGCTCTGTTCTGCTCCTGCAGAAACACACCAGATAAGTGTTAAGGGTTAATAATCTCAGGCTTACAGGATTTGTGTATTATGCATTTGTTTATTTAATGCTTTACATGAATGCTAATGAAGTTATTAACAGGCCTGCATGTTGACTATTGTTTTTCTTGGGTTTAGTGTCTGCACCATCCTGCATTATCCCTTCTGCTCCATAGGCTGGCCAACACCCAGCTCTTCCAAATCCCTAAATCAGTGCTCAATCCTGGCTCCTATGTTTGGGATTCTCAGTTTCCTGATCAAAGACCATATTTTTTAAAACTTCTTCGTTGAAACGTTATTTTAAAAAAATCTCATCAAGATAAAGCAATTCAATTTCCCCACACCAGATATCTTCTGTGACACAAAACTGCAATCCCACATGGCCTTATTGTCTTTTAATTAGATCAGAGGATATGGAAATGAGACAATATTTCTTGAGTCCCATTAAGTGATGTCTCCAGGAGGATCAGAAGGGGCTGAAGCAGACAGGACACGCTCCTCTGACATCCACACCCTCACACTGACCTGCCCCATGCTGCCACTGCTCCTCAGGAAAGTCTTTGGTGTGCTGGAAATGCCATCATTTAATGGCCTCATCGCTGCCAAAACTGCTCCAGGTCTGCAGACCAAAATCCCTTTTCTCCTGCAACCAGGCCAAAGGGGCAAATGCAGCGGTGCAAGTGCTGGGGTGACTCCTGCACGTGCCAATTCAGACACTTCCAGCTCTGCTTCCTCCACAGGCATGGAGGGGAAGGGCTCAAAGGGAAGTCAAAGAATTATATGGGAGTGGGCAAGAGAAATAATTGGGAGGTTTAAAGCAGGGATGACCTGTACAGCAGTGCAAGCACAGGACTTCATTCTGTAGACTTTACCCTGAGTAATGGGAACACCCCTAAGTTCCCAACATCAACATATGAACAGATGGCACAAATCAGAAACACTTTTTATTTTTAAATTAACTGTGGAAAGGGTAATGTCCCTGTTCCTGCAGTCAGGTGGCTTAAAGCTGGGGCATCAGAGCAACTTTTTAAGGCAGGGATGGGAACAGACACATTCACTGAGATGCTGAAAAGCCCGGCTAATGAGGACACAGCAAAGGGATACTTCCATAAAGGTTGTGCCAGATGCAGCCACTGAGAGTGATGGCTCACACCTTCCTGTTCTTGTAAAAGGCAAACAAAAAACCCAAATGAAAGCACTGGGGGAATGTAAAAGTTGTGGGACTTGGGGGAGCAGGCCTGCCAGCTCTCACAGCAAACACCTGGATTCCTAAGGGGAAAGAAGCTCAACGCAGAAAAAAGAGACTGTTTTTCAGGATACAGAGTTTTAGTGCTTGGGATCTTAAAAATTATTTCCTGAACTTCCATTCTCTTTCAGGAGAGCCATCCCTCTCCATTAAATGAGGGAGTACAAGACACTCTACGTGACTCATTTTTCTGCCTGCGTGGGAGTGGGAAAAGCAGCTGGAATCCATCCTAGAGCACGAGGAGAGTTTCCAGCACACACCAGCGCAGGAAGGCACCCATTAAACATGTGGCCAGGTAGAGACAAGCACTGCAGGACCTGTCAGTGCAACTCAGCACCTCACGGAGAGCTCTGCTCCGGGACTGGAAATGGGTAACCCCACGGGGCAGGTCCCGATTGGAAGCAGCTGAACCATGTGTTTTTGGTGATTCCAGGATCCCTCCCGCTCGCCTCCCCGGCGCTCCCGGCCCGCAGGAGCTGGAGCACGGCACAACCACGTGCCCTCCTGCTGTCACAGACAAGGCCTCGCCAGGAAGCGGTGCTGCACCAAAATAACTCTGTTGATTTGCTATTTTGCATTGGAAAAAAAAAAAAAAAGAAAAAAAAGAGAGACTGTTGTAATTTGTAGACACACATGAAAGAGCTGCGTGGAATCCCAGCTCAGCTGCCTGGCAGGAGGAAGCCCAAGGACCCTGTCCATGCCGGGGGCAGATGTGCCTCTGCTAGAGGGTTTTCCCTCTCCTTCCTCACACCACCCGCCCAGGCAGCTTGCAAAGTTCAGCTGCTACAGGTAAAAGGATGGCAAGATGGCTCAGAAGACAGGACGGCCCTTTGGTTGGGCTCCCAGGGAGAGGCAGGCCGGGCTGTCAGGCCGGGATTGCAGCAAGGCGCTCGTGGCTCCCGGCCTGCGGCGGCTGCAGCAGCCCGCAGAGGTCTGGCTCCACGGACGGACAGCACCGGGACACTCCTGCCCCTTGTCCCTTCACACAGGCCCACAGCCTCTCCACGCAGCCTCATTCCCAGGGAGGAGCCCTGGCTGCATCCAGGGCCGGGATGACCCCCAGCCTGGCTGGCGCAGTAGCCAAAGTACTTTGCATTTATTTAAAGATTTCCATCTAAGGATCTCATGTCAACCCAAGGTTAGAGATAACAGGGTGATGACTAGAATATGCTGGAATACCCTGAGGCTATTTTTTTCTACTTTGGGTTGTTAAATAACACCAGCTTTTAGGCTATACTAGAAAAAGGAACTGAACAGTCTCACTGGAGGTTAAAACACAAACAAAATAAAAGCCCTGAAAGAACCTGGGGCACTTTGGTGCTGTCAGAAAGTTACATTAACTAATTGCAAGCATTCCAAGTCTAACAAAAGAGGCAACATAGCCCAGCTACAGCACCAATTCCTACTGACTCCAAAGGTTCCATTTATACAGAGTTCTCAGAAAAGAACCCTTAGAAATTAAAAATGAAAATAAATAACCTTTTTGTCAGTTTGTGGTTTATCATTCACGTGTCTGCATATTTCTAGACTCCAGCCAAGGCCAAGACTGTTGCCTTTGAGCATTATACACTCTCCTTGTGACTCAGTTTCCCTATCCAAAAGCAAAGGCCAGTGCCAGGGCTGCAAGCAAATCAGGATTTCACAGAGCCAAGTGTTTTAGAGGAACACTGGATTCTCTCCCCATAGTACTTTGCAGCTTTGCTGGTGTCACTGTAGACTGAAGCAGAAATGTGACAAAAAAGGCTGGTTTGCACGTGGGCTTTCAAGCCCTCTTTCACAGCAGAGCTTTAGATCAGAATAAGAAGCAGATCTCCAAAGCATTTCCATTCATCTTCACTTGTAGGTTTTTAAGCAAAATATTAATGTTACATAGTGACTTTCAGCCTGGTGAGTTTTACACACGGCACAGTTAAAACTTTGAACAAACATCTCAAATGCAAAATGCAGACAAAGCTTTCTGTAAGACTCAAAACATTCAATTTTTTGTCACTTTTTTTTCCTTAAAAAAAAAAGTTAGCTCTCTCTAACATCATCCCTGGTTTTTCATTCCCCCATTGTCACCAGTCCTGGGGTTTCACTGGTGGCAGTAGGACAAGGAAACTGAGGAAGAGAAAAAAAAACTCTGAGAGACACAGCCTATGAAGTTCTCCATCTCCTGTTTTTAGGGAAATCACTTTAAATACAGCAATAATTCCAGAGCTGAGTATTAGAAGTTAATGACTCATCAAAGAACAGGAAATAGGGAACTTTAAGACCTTAAAGGCACAGCAAATAGAAGCTATTTCATGTCATGTACAACACAACCACCCTAACTACAGTATTTCATGCTCAATGGGGGGAAGCAGCATTTGAGACCATCTATCACAGTAATTATGTGATGCTGGAGGGAGCACGACTTTATTTTTTATTCAGTTTGACCCTGAGCACCATCAAAATGGAAGACTGCAAACATTTGAGAAGTGATATATTGGTACTAGCCAGCACTTAACCAAGAAAGATTTGTTAAAAGAAATTAAAGTAAATAATTCAATCATCACTATATATTGGGAATTATTCCCCTGAAGTCCAAGTTAGCTGAGATTTGCCCCAATATAACAGAAGATTTCACATGAATATTGAACTCCAATTCCACCACATAACTTCGGGCAGAAATCACTCTAGGATTTCTCTAAAACTTCTGGTCCCCTGTCTCCAAGCCCAATCCTACCCTCCTTCCATGTAGAAAAGCACATCTTTAGAACTTTATTCTACACTGATGCCTGAAGAACAGGTTTGTTTGATAATGTGGGAGGGGAGCAGCTTTCACCCCAAAGAGCCAA
The DNA here is from genome assembly GCA_013400975.1 of Atrichornis clamosus. Taxonomy (NCBI): domain Eukaryota; kingdom Metazoa; phylum Chordata; class Aves; order Passeriformes; family Menuridae; genus Atrichornis; species Atrichornis clamosus. Next base: position 135,253 of record WBMZ01001097.1, read on the forward strand.
AAACCACAGGCATCTCCTTCAGTTCCCATTGTCCTCCTGTGTCATCCTAAGCTGTGCTGCCAAAAAAAATAATAATCAGTCTGATCTATGGAAGGACAACAATTCTCTGCTTCATATACTCGAGGCAAAATGTTTTTCTCCAAGTTATTGAAAGTAGCTGTGTTTGAATGACTGCTTCAGTAAATATGAAAAGCTCCTTCTCTGCTGCATTCCTGTGCTACTTTTAGAAGAACAAAAAGTCTGAATCTTTCAGAAAATCCACTGGTAACAAAACTGGTGGCAGTGCTGCTCTGACTGACAACCTTAACCTAAACGTTTTCTGGTTTGTGTTGTTTATGAAGGCTTTTTATTGCAGAAGTTGGGGGGGGCAGTACCCAAAATCCTCACAAGACTACTTAAAGTTGGTGGTGAAAATGGAGCATTTCAGTGAAATTCGATATTTTCTTTCATCAAAGGCAGGGAGCCTCAACCCACATGTTAACAGTAATGTAACAAGCCTACTGTATGTGCTACAACCCAAGATCCTTTTCCAATTAGAATTCATTTAGGCTGGGGGAGAGCAGGGGTCAGAGCAAAGAAGTGGCTCTGGAATTGATCGGAAACTGGAATTCCACCATTCCGGCTGGGAGTATTACCCGCTCAGCTGGGAATCCCAAACACTTGCTTGGACTCTGCAGCAAACCAGAAGTGAAAGAGCACAGCTAGAGAGAACAGTTTGTGCCTGGAAAACTAAGGAAATGTATACAGAATGTTTCTTTTTCTACAAAGAAAGGGGGAAAAAAAAAGTCTGTTGCACTAGGAAAAAAACCAAACCCAACGTTCTTTAATTTTCCTGAAACTCAAGCCTGAGTTTGCTTTTAGGTCCCAGGTCTGAGAGAATCTCCAGATCAAACTCATTAGTGTTGGTTAAATCTAGGTTTGCTGATAGGAACGTGTGGGACAGCAAACAAAATCAGTGTCAGGCCTCCAGAGAGGATGTGCCTCTTTAATTGAAAAAGGCAGAGTAATCATTCATTTATTTAACCCAGAGATGATTATAATCTGAAAACCTTGAAATCCTCTTACACAACAACTGTTTTGGCAAGCCCCTCTGTGTTCCAACAAATATTAAACTGTGCTTGCCATTTGTCTAAGGAATCTTGTATTAATAAACATGAAGAAGAACACTTTTACCTCCCACACTCAATGACAGAAGAAAACAAAGACCAGCTGTATTCATCAATGGATCCTTGTTCTGCACATAAAGGCTAATTACATTTTACTTCAAGCCTACACATGGAAAACTTTGCTCCTGCCATCTTGTCAAAGGCAGCTTCTGATATTCCAGCTGACAGACTGCAATGACTGCACATAATAAACTTCTTTTTGTCATTAACACCTTCAGTGCCCGGCCCGGGGCTCCGCTGGGGCTCAGGGAAGGGGCACAGGCAGCACACACCCACCTGCTGGGGATTTGGTACAGGGGGATGACAGAATTGGACTGGAGACTGGAAATTCCAGCCACTGACCTCACCTGGAGGTGCCCAGCCCTGCCTCCCGTTGCACATGGGGTACTTTGAACGGGACATCGTGAAAAGATAAAGCAAACAAGTTGACATAATGATTCCCAACTTTTCAGATCACAACAACCAGTCTCCAGGATAAAATCCAGACTCCTTAATGCTGATAATGAAGACTTCTCACTCTGTGTTTCTTTTGCTTCTTGGGGGTTTTTTCTTGTTTGAAAGATTTTCAAAGTTTCAAATAGTTGAAAGACAGCTTTATTCTGAGACTGAAAATCTTAAAAGCACTGTTAGCTTTAAAAAAATTGACAATTATCTGTTTTTTTTCCTGAAGGCATTCCAATTCATCTGCATCAAATAAGCGTCTGTAAAACTAACAATTCTGGCCTAAGATAAAAATCACATGTTTTTAAAACATAAAATTAAAATTGGCAATACAAGTAGCTTTTCAGACTTAGATCAAAAGAGGGTTTTTTTTAAGAAAAGAATCAAACTGTCTTTCACCCTTTTTATTGGTTTTTTCAGCATTTCTCCCAGCTTTTACAATTAAAATAGATGACTCAATTTCACTGTCTACATTCGGTTCCCTTTTCATGTTTTTCTAGATTTCCATGTTGCAAAATTTGGGCTACAAACGCTACAGACGACTGTTGTTATGCAAGAACTATTCTTGCCATAAATATCCAAAACAATGATAAAATATTTCTGCTGCTATTAGGTCCTACAAGTTTGTTTTCACAGGCCATTAGTCTGGGAGATAAAGTACAAGCTTAATGTCTGCTTCAGCCCCATGTCCACTATATTCCAGATCCAGTCTTCATCATCATTCTGCTACAGAACACAATAAACTTCTTGTTACTGCAGATGCTACTAATTTTATGCAATTCTATATATATTAGGTAAGAGTCACACTCAAGATCACATGAAAAAGAAATATTTCTGTGTGAATCTCCCCGAAAGAATGAGATTAGAAATGCAAACAAATATTTTAGAGAACAGATTTTGCTCCGTCTAAGATAAATTACAGCAGTTAGGGAAATAGCATTAAAAATGAAGCTCTCTGCAAACAAACACTTTAGAAAGGGTGAGGGGTTATTAGGTTCTGTGCCTACAACCACTGATCTCTGGCTGTTCCCCCAGAAGCGACTGCAAGATGAAATAACAGCAACAATATCAGTTATGTGCAGGAAAAAACAAAGGCAATCTCCAGGAATTTGAGGCTCCCTCTGAACCACTGCTGGTTTACACCCCTGAGAGAGGGATGAATCACTGAGGGAACAAAACCACTTCTGTTCACCTTACATGGAACTCATCCTACATGAGCTGGACTTCCAGAGCAAGACCAAAATTCACCTGAAGGATTATCCTGAGTGATGTCAAAGGTGTTTAAACTCCCAAGTGCTGGTTGTGAACTACTATGGGATGAATTTTGGGAGCTCCAAGCTCCCCACATCCTCAGTGGGGAATCAGATCCTCAAAGTCACAGAACCAACAAGGTAAGAAATTGAGACTTGGTGCCAGTCTGACTGGTTTTAAACCCTAGGCAGTGGGACAGGGAGGTGACATTGACTGCCAAGCCTGCCCCTGCAGTGTCCCAGCCATCTGAAACAGCTTCTTCGTTCCCATCCCATTTCCAGACACAGAAATGACTCTTTGGGCTTAATCCTGCTGATCATGAGAATTCCTTCTCATTATTAACTTTCCTTAAACATGAAGGGTTCAAAGGAAACCAGCAGCAGTCTGTCTCTTTTGTTGTTCCCTGCCCTGATTGTTAATAAAACCAGAGGATAATTGGAAACAGTAGCCATTAAGAAGACAACAATATATATTTTTGAGACTACCTTCATGTTCTACTTGAAAACAAGAAAATGCTACTCTCTGTAATTTGGGGGAGACCTGACAGACCAACGACTGCCACCCCAAATGCAGAAAGAACCAGGGTGCCTAAGAGTGGAACAGAAATCTTTCACCAAGCAAAGTTTTATTTTCACCAAGACTGGAAGACCACAGCAAATACCTTATTTCTGAAATCACCCTACTTCTAAATAAAATACGAGAGATATACAGTATAAGAGATACACAGATGAAGCACCTGAGAATGAAACCAGGAATGCAGCAGAGTGTGTGCCAGGAAAAGTGTCTTGTTGGGTGGAAGAAAATATGAAAAGTAATAATCTCTCCATAGGAGGCCAAATTATGACCATGTTTTCCAAGAAACTTGGATGCCTGAGCCTCCCTCATCTCGTCTGTCTCCAACAGACAGATGCAAAACAAAAAAAGCAGTGATACCCTGAAGGAAGACATAGAAAGAAAACAGGGAAATCTTACTTTGCAGTAGTTTCTTCATCGTATTTTGTTTTCAGATCAAATAGTTCTGTCCTGGTTTTTTCCAAGGCTAAAAGGCATAAACACGAAGCATTACAGTACTGAAATAGCAGTATTCAGTCATAAATAAGGCTGTACATCTCCTGATGAAAAAAAATAAAGCTGTACACCCCCTTTGCTCTATCCTTCTACCTAGTCAAACCATTATGACTTAGAAAAAAAAATAGGGTTTTGATTCTTTTCACAATTTCTTATGGTATTTCTGCTACACTGCAAAAACTCCCAGTTTCTGGTTAACAAAACTACACATTAATTTCTTGTTAAGCTGGCTAAACTGTTTATTGATTTGAAATACTTATTGTAACAGTTCAGAGAATAAAATTTCTTCTGCTCTCATGGTAAACAAAGCCAAGTATGTCCAGACCTGGAATTCTGAAGTATGCAGAGATGAAAATAAATGGCAAATCATAGCAATGGGCAAGACACAGTGGTAGAAACTTTGCTCACACTGATCACTACAGATATTCATCACAGTTTGGAAATGTGTGAAACCAGAAAACACACGGATGGTAAGTTCCATGGCCTGCTGTAATTCCAGGGATACTCTCATTCTGTCTGTGCTCCACGGCCTTGTCCCTGTATGTGCCAAGGACTGGCTCCTACAGGAGCATTTGCTTCAGGTGTGAGCCCAAAAGCAGCTTCAGTTCACAAAGCACATTCGGGCTCTGCTGGATCTCCTGCACTCCAGCAGCTGGTTCACACACTGCCCTGATCCACCCAACCACCCCTGTGCTCTCACCTCCCACCTGAGCACTGCCATAGGTCACAAAAGCCAGGCCAAACCTGTTTGCAAAGCTTGAACTTTGTGTTCCGCTTCCTCCAGCTTCGAGGCTGTCGACATCTGCGTCTCCTGCAATTTTCTGCGAAGGGGAGAGGAGAGGTGAGAGCAGAGCTCGTGATCATGTCAAACAACTTATCTGTGCCTTGCAAATTTGGAGGAGGGAGCCATTAAACGTCTCAATGGAATCAGACAACTGCCAACACCACACAGGCTACAAGGTGCTTCCGTGGGACCCATAAATCCTGTCACATTGAGACACTGCTCCTACTTTGTGGTCCCACTTATTAAAATTTTAACAGCGTAGCCACCTCATAACATAAGCTGTGAACATTATACAAGAGTTGACTGCTATATAAATGACAACTTTAGTGGAAGGTTTTCTTGAGCATAATTTGTTTTGGAAATGTCACACACATTGAGAAAATTGTCACCAAGCACCCTCTGTTGTACAAAGTTAGTACAAGAAGAATGATACGTTTCCATTTTAGTGTCATAATGAAGGAATTTGTTGCCATAACTGATAGAGTGAATAGATGCAGCAGCTGTTTCATCAGAGCTGTAATGGGTGCCAAATGCAGCAGTATTATTAGCTACTCTTTAAGAAAACACACATATTTCAAAACAAATCTCACACTGATATTTTCTACATAGCATGAGCAAAACTTTAATATGCTCACATTTCTTACGTCCACAGGCAACATTTTCTTGTTTGTGTCACTTACACTCGTTTTTACATCATCTGGCCATGCAGTCACTGCACTCCTTGCTAAGGGCCAGGCTGCAGGAGTTCTAAAACTCATCTTTGAAAGGAGCTGCTCCAACATCTCCCAGGAGCCGTGCTTTTTACAACATTGCTTTTAGGATATTCTGCAGATTTCAGAATTGTGAAATGGCTTATGAAACTACCAGCATCCTGCTTGCACTCCATAGGGTGCATAAATTTATTCTCCAACACTGCTGACCAGGTTAATAACTATTTATAGCGAGAATCATGTGCCAGTTCCCTTCATACTGAACTATATACTTTGAGACCTCAAACCTTCTCTTACACACACTTTTATTTGCATTCCACGACCTGCCATTTTATTTTAAAGTACATCGAAATTGCAGTTGTTAAAGCCACTGCTTACAAGCTACTTATCTAAAGGCAACCACAGGTATTGATGAATTAAAAAAGCTTTGCATTCACCGGTAGATTCTTCCCACTCAGACCTGAATTTAAACAGCCAACCCTCCAACCAAAAAGCTCACGTGAACTGAAGGTTTTCCACGCTATGTTGAACATATTATAGCTGCAGTGCTATTGCTCCGTGGGAGAAATAAATTCTCAAGGCAGGGAATGCAGCCTGAAAAAACTCCCTCTTTAGCCCCTTGGTCTTCTCCTGCCTGATTTATTTGCCCATCAACCTAAAGATTCAAACACTCCCTGCTCATTTGCAAAAGATTAGAAATGCATCCAAAATGTTTTTTAAAAAAATCAATAGCAAGTAATTAAAACCCTTCTTAATTTTGGCGTGTAGGACCGCGCGAGCCTTTCCAGGATAATTCAGGAAGACATCCCCTCTCTCAGCCATTCCCCAGGGAGCAGGGATGATGTCTCCCTTGCCCAGGCTGGGGGTGCAGTGGTTCACCTCACCCAGCCCAGGGCTGCAGAGCCTGTGCCACACACAGAATTACCCTGGCTAATGGAGACAGATTGGTGTCACACAGGACAGTACGGCCAGGGAGGAATAAAAGCAGGTTTGCACCCTCCTGAACATGACACCCCCACACAGCACCACGGAGAAGAGACAATCTGTCCTTGTTTCACTGCCACACTCTCCCGATTGTTTTTCTGGGCAAAGTTGAGTATCAAATGATTCTGTGTCAAACACATAAATCGCCAGAATCACTCAAGAGACGAGCTGTCTCTGTCCACAGGAGAGTCAGTCCTGGCTGGGAAGATTAAACACAAAAATACATCTCTCCTCCTGCCCAACACCCAGAGCCACACACACACACTCACCTCTCCTTCTCTGCAAAATCATTTTGTAACTTTTGTTCCTTTTCGAGGGCTATGTTCTCCGCTTGGTTCTTCAGGGTCTGCTCATATTCTCGGATTTTTTCCTTAAGTGCTTTTATTGTAACCTCTACAGAAAAACAATAGGGGAAGTATGAGTTTACACAGCTCCACGTGGTTCCACAACACAAGGCTTGCTTTACCCTGTAGGCTCAGTGTGTTTTAAACTTTAGCTCTTCAACTCTGACACAAAATCAATGGATATGAGTCCCTTTGGAGACCTTTTACTCCCTAAATGTTAAATTGAACTTTAAGTGTTTAGGTTGAGAAGGATCAATGGAGTTTGCTGGAAAGCAGAGCAAAGAAGGTTCCTCTAACATGACTTTTTTTAAAAAAAGAAGGGAAAAAAAAAATCAATTGTAAAAATAATATCACCTTATTGACTAGTCTAAAATTAGCTCAGTGCTGAGTGAAGATTAATAAAGTCCCAGAGTAGGTTTAAGTATGCATTTACACACAGGACACTTAATTCACCTAACTGTGCTCATGCAGCAAGAGGCAGTTTCACTATGGTTCATGCACAGATGCAATCTCACACTAATTGAGCACATATCTGGGATACAGCTCCATTCTGCTTCCCAGCTGATGAGAATCTGGCAGTTGGGATCCAACTGCTGCATTAACAACAGACACTGGAGCTCTGCATGTCCCAGTTGCTGTCACTGCCTCGTCATCCACACTGGGGACTACACACAAGAATTAACTATTTTAACTTTCTGAGGGCACTTGCAGCCTCCCAGGGAATTTGCAGAACCCTTCTCTTGGATAAAGGAGCTCTCCTGCACTTCCCAAGCCTGGCAGCGGATGAGAGCAGATGCACGAACCTGCAGAGCTACAGCTCTGCACCTCGTTACGTGCCCCGATCCCTTCCCATGTGAAAACCCTTTGATCCCACCCACAGGAAAGGACTGAATCCTTATAGGGCTCAGAAGAGGAAAAGCAGGACATTCACCAGAGTATGCTTTGTAACAATAATGGAATTTGGAAAAAGCTTTGGACTGCCAGAAGACTCACAGCAGCAGCACATTTCAGAGTACTCACACCAGGGATGCAGGGGGGTTAAAGACATCAGCTTATTAACAGATGCCATTAATAAAGCTTGGGGAAAAAAGAAAAACTTTTGGACATAAAAAGTTTCATATTCTGCAGAAACATCATAGGAAGACAAACCCTAATATGAAAAATAAACCCTATGGGCTTGGGGGAAAAAACCTCAACAATATCACACAAACCCACACGTAATCCTTTCAAAATCCAGATGTTTAAGGCTGAGCAGAGAGCTGTGAAGCAGACAGCAGGTAGCTGGTGACATGATCTGCTGTCTGGGCATCACCAAAGGCAGCTTGGGCCACTGTGACCACAAAAAAGGGGGGTAAGAGTGGTAAAAATGCTTGCCAGCAAAGCAGCTGCCTCTGCCTGAAGGAGCAGGGATTTTGCTGGCTGTGCAGAAATCAGCTGAGGCTCATTACTGAGTAACAGCCCGTGAAAAGGACACGTCACTTCTCCTTTTTCTTCTTAAGCAAAGGGAAATTCTTCTCTGAGATCTGGGAAGTAATACAAATTCTGATCTTTTCCTGAATAAGCAAAGGATGCTCCTTTGCACAGACAACGGGATGCTCCTTCCTTATGGACAAAGGGTGTTGCACTCTGTTCTGGAGACTCCTTTGCTCCAGGTATTTTCAGACAGAAATCTGCAAAAATATTCAGGTATATGGAAAAGCAGAGAGCAAAACAACTTCATGGAAATGCACGTAATTGCATCTTGACTTAGTCTGAATGTCTAATTTCAAAAGGAAACAAATGACAAAAATTAAGGTAGTGCACAAATAAGGGAAAAACCCCATGACTTTTGTAATAAAATCTGATTTTACCTTTAAGCACCTAACAATAGATGTGTTGGACAAGTGCAGTTTAATCCTTTACACTGCTTGAAGCACTAAGCATCTTCTTCAGTGCTCAGGTCAGCTACAGCTTGTCAGGCAGTGCCATTTATACCAGTTTTGGAAGAAGCTCTTACAGACACCTTATAGCTCGTACCAGCCCTCCAAACAAAGAGATTAACTGATCAAAGCACCCTCAGCTAACAACAGGCTTTTCCCTGGATAGCTTATTAATCCCTGTTTGAAACAGAGAGTAAAACTACCGCACTGGAGTGAAAAACAACGCAAAAGCTGCACTGGGAAAACGGAAAGGAAGTTCCAGCACACCAGGGAAAATTAAAAATGCCAGTTTATGAGTGGTTGCAGCAAAAAACTCGAGAAGTCAAGAGCTTTTCTAGCTTGTGGGATGAAGCCCTACGTCATGCTTGGATGTACAGGATGCACAGCCTCGGGAAAACTCTGCACAGTGAAATGCAATTGTTGTACGTTTCCAGCAAAAAATACTATTGGGCTTAGAGCATTACAGTTCCAACATGATATCTCTTGTTGCCTGGCATGCAAATACCTGCCCTCTCCAGAGGTCACACCCTCTATGTTAAAACAAAATATATTTCAAAATATATAACTGCCTATATGTTCCTTCAGCCAAAAATGAGATGTAACAAAATCAACTTAGCTGCTAACGCAGCTTTCAAACCATACTTGGGTGCCACAGTTCTATAATATAAAAAAATAAAGTAAAATCTCCTTTTTCCCACATGCCAAGACAATTTACCTTTCCACCATCCAGAACTGGCCATTACATGGAAATGAAAAATCCCATGGGCTGGCAACTAGGTGCACAACTGAGTAAATTTTGTTTCTTGGTGCAGGAAACTTTATTCTGAATCACAAGAAAAATTGAGCCGTCTTAAAGCCAACAGGCTTTAAATCTCACTGAGATTTTCATGTATTTTCATGTGCTTTAGTCTCATTAAAACTTAAATAATTCAGCAGTAATAGCTTGTATTTAAACTGCTCTATGGATAGTCTCTAGAGTAAATATAAAGTACATGTGCTGAATATACTCCAGTAGAAAAAAAAGAGTACAGAAGAAGTTCCACTTTGTACAGATTTGTACGTGGGTATAAAATACTGAATTTCTGTGTTTGTCTGTGCAAGCTGCACATCCTACAAGTACCAACACCCACGTTCAGCTTGATGTCAGTACCAGCACTGCCTCTCATAAAATGTCACAAATAACGTCAGTCAGGTGTAATTTTCAGTGCTGAAGGCTAAAACCAAATATGCAGAATAACAACTCCATCCTCTGACTTGGTGCTGCAGTAGATGAAACTTTTAAAGAAATCCAACTACCCAAAGTCACATCTCCACACATAAATACAGAAGTGGCTCTAACAGACTATTGTACTTTTTATACAGAATTTCAATGCTACTGTCAACTCCACCTCTAAAAAATAAACTGAATTTAACCCCTGTCTTCAACTTTCAGTGTGCTGAAACACATATTTAAAAGCTGATAATATCTTTGCAACCTACCCTGATTTTTCACCTCGGCGAATTCTTTATTGTATTCCTCTAGAGTTTCCCTAAGTTTCTGGTTTTCTGTTTCAATATCGTGCATACGTTGAACCTTCAGCTGAAGCTGCTGTCCTAAATCCAAGGCTGGAACCGGATCTGAAAAAGAAACAGTAAAATAAAATGCAACAGGAACACTTCTGTGACCCAAGCAGTTCAGAGCACAAGTATTTTTTTTCTCTATTAATACCCATTTTGGTGCCAGTAGGGCCTCACCTTGTGTCACTAGTTCTGTATGATCCTTACATTAAATATCCTACAAACTTCAAAAAACCAGAAATACTTCATTCTATGTTACCCTTTAAATATAGAGGCAGGTTGGGAGAGCTGGGGGTGTCCAGCGTGGAGAACAAAAAGCTCTGGGGAGACCTTAGAGCCCCTTCCAGTGCCTAAAGGGACTCCAAGAGAGCTGGAGAGGGACTTTGGACAGGGGCCTGGAGTGACAGAACAAAGGGAATGGCTTCCCACTGCCAGAGGGCAGGGATAGATGGGATATTGGGAAGGAATGGTTCCCTGTGAGGGTGGGGAGGCCCTGGCACAGGGTGCCCAGAGAGGCTGTGGCTGCCCCTGGATCCCTGGAAGTGTCCAAGGCCAGGTTGGATGGGGCTTGGAGCAACCTGGGATAGTGGAAGGTGTCCCTGCCCATGGCAGGGGTGGAATGAGATGAGCTTTAAGGTCCCTTACAACCCAAAGCATCCTAGGATTCCAGGACATTTGGACATGGCTTCTTCATCCTGGCATTAATCTGCAGAGCAGCGTTCCTGGGTGCTGACAGTCATGATCTAAAGGCACGTGAGAGTTTTAAATTTCACATTTTTGATTGCAAAATGTGAATGTTTGGGTGAAAAGCAATTAAAGTGCACAGCTCACTGACAGTTCCTGTCCCTCATATCCCTCTGCTACTGCAGGAGTGAATTTCTGAAGCAAACAGTGCCTTCCTGCACAGCAGAGCTCAAAGAGGTTGTGTGACCATGGAGATCTGAGTGGTACTTTTTCTAATTGACAGATCAATAATAATCAGAAACGTTGTGTGGCTGTAATCAATTCCATGAACCTTGGGTTTGAGTTCCTCTTTTTCTTATGCTATTAATCAAATGTCCTCTCACTATTAATCCTCTGATGTTCATCCCCTTCTGATAAAGAGGGTTCTCGGCACACACCTGGCATGTGCCTCTGTGATTTATTCTGGGACTTCTTCCCAGTCAGGATAGGAAAACTCTGGAGTGTGATGGACTTATAAAAGATTATTGAATATATTTCTGCTATGGGCGCCAGCATCTCTTGTGAAATGGCTGCAAAGATTTAGTCTCCTGTTGAGGAATGCTAAACACCAAACTCAGTGGATCAACAACAGTATATATTAGGGAGTTCACTTAATTTTCAACCACCACAGTCATTAATTTTTCAGACCACCCTCAGTTCCAGTCTCTGGAAACACATAATAAGTCTATTGTACCTCTGTTAACACATTAAGCATGAGCCTGTGTGTTTTTTCAATATGCCAGCGTTGTTGCATAGTTTATAAAAGAATAGCACTGGGTTATGTTGAGCTCAGAGACATTCTAAGTAGCAGCCTGCTGCATTTTGTTACTCCAGTTCTTCAACAGCTTATGGCATTACCCTGTTCATAATACAAAATCTAGGTTGCTTGTCATCTGTTCTCTGTACATACATAGTTTATGACTACATAGCTTTTTCATTTATGCTTTTTAGGCCAAATACTTTTCGTTATTATTATCTGTATTAAAATATTTATAATAAATCAAACTTAAAATGTTATTGTGGCAGAGACAGGGGGGTACAGGTAAGGAATTAAATATAGAGCTGGAGTGGCAGCAGTAGCACAAGCTGGGGGCTCTGCAGTATTTATGTATGGTCCAATTAGGGCGTGGGCTGTCACAACATCCCCCTGCTCCCGTGGAGGTCTGCGACCTTCCCGTGCCAGCACCGTTTTGTCACACTCCTGCAGCTCTGCCTTCCCCCCTAAGAGCCAGACCGGGACATCCATCTGCTGAGCTGAAAGAAAGGCTGGATTGTCTCCATCCAGCCACGTCTTAAATTGTTACAGGAACCACGAATCCTATCAGGCCCGGGGATCTTAAGCTTCAGCTGCGGGTATTTCTGTGAAATAGTGTTAAAAGTGCCACGGTGAAAGAAATTGAACTTTACAAAATTGTGGGTGCGCTTTTTCCCCACCTTCGTTTTAACATGCCCATTGTAAAAAGCCAGGACACCCACAAGAGGTATTTTGCTCCAAATACACAGGGCTTTTTATATTGAAATCAGTAAAGAATTAAAAGACAAAAATAACATGGGCATTATAAAGTGAATAATGACTAAACCTTTAGTGAAATTTGCAATCCCTGAGAAGCTTTATGTACAAAATGAAAATGCTTGCAATCTCATAATTATTCATCAGGACATGTATATTTAATTTAGCTCTATTAAAGGTTAATGTTCAAGTAGCAAAACAGTGGCAGAACAAACAAAATGTAAAAAAAGTCTCTGTGCATTAAACTTCAAACTTCACTAGAGCCTATTTGAAGGACTAATGGCCTGCAGCCACTAAATACTGCTGGAGGACATGTAAAAAAGCACCTCTTAGACTTAATTTTTATAAACTGCATTAAAGAAAACTAATCATTGTATGACAGTAAAATGACCAACCAAAATATTTTGGGCAGAGAGACGAATCATTTCTCATGGCAAGCTCCAACATGCTCTTTTAGCTCGAAAAACCTAAAAACCTATTATTTCTGGAGTATTTATAAACACCAATTAACCTGAAACAAGTATAACCCTTACATTCACAATGGCTTTTTTCTTACCTGAGTGGAGAGGATTTAAAAATAAAAAATACCCTCCTTTTCTCAATGTATGCATGCATGGAAAAGCATACCTTTTTATATTAACCAGGTTTGCAAAGTATGTTACATGTCATTTAACAGGAGGTCACTGAATTTTTAAACAAGCAATGGACCAAAACTTTCGATTCATTACACAAACAACAGGCATACACGGCTCAAAAAAATCAACCGGCCCTGGCTGAGGGAGAGAGGCAGCGAAGGAAATGCCCTTTCTGTGGGCGGTAAGAGAGAAAAATCACCTCACTGAACGCTGAAATGGGGAAAACTCATCAAACATTATTCCCTTGCTTTGAATTTTCTCCTGCAAAAGTCCAGAATCCCTGCTAGGCACAGGTAAATAAAAAATAAGAAAATTGGTTAAAGGGATCTGATCATTCCAGAACTTGAAGAAGCGTTCTGCAAGATCACTACTGCCCAAGAGTAAATTGAGATGCCTATTTTTATACTAAATTTAGTGCATTTTTTCCTACTTCCTATTCTGCTCGTTTTCCCCAATCCACTTGTTGCATCCCACACCCAGAGAGAAGCCCCCTGCATCCCGTGTTTGCAGGCAGCCCAGCGCATCTGGATCTGATCCCTGACGAGGTTTCCCCCACAGCACAAACAGGCACTGCCGTATTTCCAGCGCAGGACCTGCACGCAGCCCGTTCCTGCCCCTCCTTCCCGAGGGATGGCAGCGCTCTGAGCACATCCCCGTGCTCACTGCTGGGACACACCACACTGTCCCCTCGCAGAGGAGCTTCTGCCCCCACAAAGGAGGCGGACGGACACGTCCCGGTGGGCACAGACGTGGAAACAATTAATGCTTCAAATTCAAGGCGGTTTTTATAGCGCTTAATGCTTCATATCAAACGAGCTGGTGCAGCACAGCAACACCTCTCAGGCTCTTCTCACACCACACACACGCCCTGACGAGGAATCTTTTCTGAATAGCAGCACAAGAGAACCAATTTTTTTTTTTGCTGCTGCTGCTGCTGCTGCTTATGCATGTAAACTACTGATTTCACAACAATTTTAAAAGAAACACAAAGATTGTTTTTGCCGCATTACATGAGGTAGGCCCTCACCACCCTGGGTGTGGTTCTGGGTGTCACAATATAAGAGATATATAAAACTATTAGAGAGTGTTCAAAGGAGGGACAGGAAGATGGTGAAGGGTCAGGAGGGGCCGTACCAGGAGCAGCTGAGGGCACTTGGTTTGTTCAGGTGGAGAAGAGGGGACTGAAGGGAGACTCACTGGGGGCTGCAGCTCCAATCTCTGCTCCCTGTGACCAGGACAGGACTCCAGGGAACATCTGGAGCTGTGCCAGGGGAGGGTTAGGTTGGATATCAGGAAAAGGTTCTTCCCCCAGAGGGTAGTTGGGCACTGACCAGGCTCCCCAGGGAATGGTCATGGCTCAAGGCTGCCAGAGCTCCAGGAGCCTTTGGACAACACTCCCAGGCACAGGGTGGGATTCTGGGGTTGTGCTGAGCAGGGAGTTGGACTGCTGATCCTTGCGGGTCCCTCCCAGCTCAGGATATTCCTTGGCTCTCCCATCCACACCCCCACCCCACATCGCTCAGCCCAAACCCAACCTCAACCCCTGAGACACAGCAGGGCCATCAGGGACCGTCTGAACTTCCAAAGTGAGTTTTGTTTATGAACCCCCATTCCTGCCTGCCTCCTTCTGCGAGCTGGAAGAAGACACAGCTCTCAGTACTAACAATCCCATCCCGGTGTTGACACCGCGAGCGCTGTCCCGGGGTTGCCCTCCCCGGTCATCAGTGGCCACGGCTGCCCCGCGCCCCTCGCCCGGTGACATCCCGCTCCCGCCCGCCTTCCTTTTCGCCAGGGCACTCTGGGCTAATGTAATCATACGATTACATAATTAACCCAGCTGTCTCATTAAGAAAATCAACTGGAATTCAGGGCATAATTAGTCATACAGCAATTAGCATGCTGATGAGCAACTGATGAAAAGCTGTCTCGATATAGAGTATGCTGGGACCACCCTCGTTATTTAAGGAGAGGGGGGAAAAGCCCACCTTGGCTCATGCAAAACGAGCTCCTGCGGGACAGGGGATGTTTGAAGTTCATGTTTAACCCCCTCGGCCGTGGCTGTTGTAGCCGTGAGGGGTGAGGACCCCCGACAACACCGAGGGGCTGATGGCGGGATTTGCCAAACGGAGTGGAAAAACTGTGTCATTGTTTAAATGTACAATTTAGAGCGTGCTGGGCCAAATTACCCTCTCTCCCCATATATATATATATATGTAGATATAAAAATATATTTTAACCCCAGGGCTGCGGAGCGCTGCTTGGCGAGGAGCAACCCCGAGGAACGAGCTCCGACAGCCCCGCCGGGAGGGACCGCCGGGACCCCCGGAGGTGCCGCCCGAACCCCCGGAGGAACCGCCTGGACACCCAGAGGGGCTGCCCGGACCCCCAGAGGGGCTGCTCGGACCCCCAGAGGTGCTGCTCGAACCCCCAAAGGGACCGGCCGGACCCCCGGAGGAAGCCCCGGGACCCCCGTCTGGCCCCGGCCCGGAGCGCGGCGGGGAGAGCGGCAAAGCCCGGCCTGGATCGCGGCGCGGGCGGATCGGGCGGCGGCCGCCGGTGCGGTGCCAGGGGGTTCCTCACATGCTGCAAAATCACCACAACCGAGGTATTTCCCCGCGGTGAGACCCCCACAGATGGGCCAGGGGCTGCACAAGAGCCCAGAGCCCTGTTCTGCCCTGCCCGGGGTTTGCTCTCTGCTTATTCGCACAATACATTCAGAGAAATCATGGAATGGTTTGGGTTGGGAAGGACCTTAAAGCTCATCTCATTCCAGCGCCTGCCATGGGCAGGGACAGCTTCCACTATCCCAGGTTCCTCCAAGGCCCATCCAGCCTGGCCTTGGACTCCTCCAGGGATGGGGCAGCCACAGCTTCTCTGGGCACCCTGTGCCAGGGCCTCACCACCCTCACAGGGAAGAATTCCTTTGTAATACCTAAATCAAACCTGCTCTCTTTTACTTTGAATCTATTCCTTTGGTATCGTAACATGGAGCTCCTGAAGAGCCTCTTCCAAAACAAAGGACTTGCCTTTTAATAACCCCCCACCCCCCCTTCATTTACAGGCCTGTAACACTGGAAACGATAAGAAAGCAAGTTATGAAACAGTGCCAGAACTACAGGGGCAATTAATAATTTATATCACTGGAAATGTGTTTCCTAAGGTTGGGATCTAAAAATAATTCATGGAAGGCAACTCGCCTCTTTCAACGCGACTGAGTTTCTGTTGCCCAAACCCTGCTACAAGCAAAGCTCTCGGAGATCGCTCACCAGAAACGCCCACACAAAATGATAAGGGAGGGGGAAAAGCAATAATCCTCCTTAACGCAACTTTATTAACGTGATTTAACTTTTCCAAAGAGCCAGGAGTTCAGCCCCGCTGTCACAATACTTCGGTCACGAAGTAAAGGAAGTTTTCCCCTCTCTAAATGCAATACTGCTCTTTGCAGGCAGAGTTCCTGTCGGGGAACGGTCCTTGGATTACAGACATGGAGAAGCTCCACAAGCTTCTGATGCAGTAAGTGCTTTTGTGGGAGAGACTGCATGTCTGAAAATAACCTGAAAATGTGTTTTAGAAAAAATAATAATTACATTGTAGCTTTTGAATATTCAAACACCTCACAGCATACTTAATTAATTCATTAATTATTCCCCAGAAATTTCAGGGGTAAATTGAAATAGCCTAGAGAGACTGAGACAAAGATTTCATGGAATAAATGATAGCTTTGCTCCCGTTCCCCTATGACTCTGGTAGCCCAGGGACAGAAGAGTTATAGCCGTAATTCCATTTGAAACAAAGCTCATCATCTCTCCAACTCCTCACTTCATAAAAACCATGAAAAGGTTCTCCCTTCAATCAAGAATTATACATATTTTCTTACTCCCCCGTCCCACAGGACTGGGATCTCTCTCTTCCTTTTATTTTTTTTCCACTTTTTAACATCATTCTCCTCACCCTCCGGCTGTCAGCGCTTTCTGTGCAGGCTGTACCAGGGAATTCAAAGTGCCCACAAGAGGGTGAGGGACTCTCATTTTCCTTAGTAGAAAAAAAAAAAGCTGAATCCCAAATTCTGCTGACCTCTGGAAGCAGCAAAGCCAGACTGACGGGACCCCCCTGCGTGGGGACGGGGGAGTGGCAGCAGAGCGGCGCCTTCCCTCCCCATTAATCACGGCACAAGTTCCCCAAAGCTTGCAGGGTTAAATGAAACGATGCAGGATGGTGCACAGCCAATGTGACCACAGTCACACAGATCCCTCCCAGAATGTGTTTCTTACATCTTGTGGGCTATTATTTAAAAGCATCCTTTATTTATCTCCCAGCTAGAGAATGGTTTCTACCAGGAAGATGCTCTGCCCTGCCTAAGACTGAGGTGCATCACTATCCTAGTAACCAAAAAAATCACATAAAGGCAGAGTAAATGATCGACTCCCTCATGAACTGCCTTCAGTCCCCTGCATTTTCAAAGGAGTAACCAAAGTAAATCCTCAGGAACGTTTTTTAATATTGAACGTGGGATGTGCATAATAGGTAGTACAATATCTTATGGCACTATGTCAGCTGAAAAAGAACCTAATGACTTACAAGAGAAGGCACTGCAACTGAAAAGGTTCCAGTTTGCTTGTTAATGTTCTAATAATGGCCCAGCACACTGGCATTTCTGCTCACACACCGAGCTCACTGCAAAGGATAGTTACAGAAAATCACTTGCACTCTTAAGTTTTATTTCTCTATTTGAGATTATAAAACAAAAAAGAGCCTTCCACTATGTTTGAAAGCACTTCTGCCACATTCATCCCTTCTTTCTCCTAAAAGCTTCTGAACAGACTTAGCACTAAACCCTCCAAAAGCTGGGGTTCATTCTAATTCCAGTTCACATTCCTGCAACCGAGAAAGGGAAAGTCCAATATTCCCCGTCCCCAGCACGCGCTGCCTTTTGCTCCAGCCACCGGCCCTGGGGCTGCTCTAACTCCACTCCCTGCAGCAACAGCTTCTAAGGGGCCCTGCGGTGACACCCTCCAGGTGAACACAACCCCTTCCAGCAGGAATATCTTCTGGGATATCTCCTGATACCGCACATTCTTCCTGCTTCTGTTCACTGCATCCTTCCCCTATCTGCACCTCCCCTCTTCCTTCCGTGCCTCCAGCCTACCAAGTAAAATAGGGCTTGACAACCACACAATAAATTTTTTAAAGTGTATGCTTTAGGGATATTTCGTCCTTTGAATATTTATTCCGGCTTTTACAAAGGAATTTATCCAATTATTAATTCAACGAGAAAAACTAGAGAAAAAAGTATGTGATCAGACAAGCCCAACTTCAAGCCACGCATTCAGGTAACAGAACTATTTTCAGTTATTTGGACGTTGTTTTCGAAACTTAAGGATAAAGTGAATGAGTCCTCAAGATGAGAACTGGCCAGCACCTTGTGCTGCATCTGAAAATAGCTGTGTGACACCAACGGTGCTGCCCTGCCAGCGTGCACTGCCCCAGCACACAGCCCAAACTGCACACTGTGCTGCTCCTCCGAATTCCAGCCCCACGGGGAAGGAGGCTGCAGTGATTATGAGCTCCTTGTACATTCCTCAGCACTGGACAAGCCGAGGGCTGGAGCAGCATCCCTGGCAATCCAGGCTCTTCTGGAAAATGGAACGGCGGCAGCTGCTGCCCCTTCCAGACTCTGCTCAAAATCTCCCGTCTGCAAGACGGGACTTGGAACTCTCACCCCCACCTCGGGCACTTCTTTGGGCAAAGGTTGGCAGAACAGTTTGGGGAAAATCAATAATATCTACGGTCCCTAATTTTTTACAGTACAGACTTCGCTTCCAGAATTTCCTGTGTTTATGCAATTCCTTTTTTTTACCTGTTCTAAACATGCTGGTGAAACATCAAGGATTTTGCCTTCAGATGTGATCCACTCACCAGCTAAATCACTGCCTGCAGCCACAGGGGTTTATGGCTTTTCAGTCTCTCAAGTATTAACTATGCTCAATTTTCTGCTTAATTTTATCAGATTTTCAAGTGTGTTTAGAAAGACACCCAACTGCTCTGTTTGAGGGGTATCTGTGCCACTTCTATGTCCATGAGTGAGTTCATTTTGCTTCCTTTCCCCCGAGACTACTCACTGTAATATTGTTTTCTTTTCCCTCTAAGATTGAGAAAAGGCATGTTATGAATATTCATTTCCCTTGTACAGTCAGGGGCAGCTTGTTCATTTTATGGGTCTGTCTTCTATTTTATTCCAATAAATTTTATTGGGAAAGGGGTGACAGTTTTGGCATATATTATTAACAAACGAGGAACTGCTTGAAATTTTTTTACACTGTAATGATACCATTTCTAAAAAACGGTCTGTGCTGATCAGCCTCGATGCACCACAAACTCAGGGTTTACTATAACCTGATCTTGCTCTTTAGACAGTTTTGCCAACCATTTAACCATTATCCCAGACAAGAGCACTCTAAGTATTAACTTTTTCAAACTGTCTTTTTAGTATTCTACTTTGGGATGTTCTTAAATGCAGCCCCTTGGAGTGAAACTCTTTTCCTTCTCCCCTCTTTACTTGTCCCCCAAATTTACATTCACCCAGCTCTCCCCTACAGGCACAAACGGCTGGGGGTGCTTGTGTTGAAATTGAAGCACATCGTGACTCATCTGGGTATGTCAAAGTCTGTGTTATCCAGACTTTCCTACCAGGGCTGGCATTAACCTTTCTGCTTAACATTACGCTTTACCCAAAAATCCAAACACGTCACAGAACGTATATAAACACAACAACTTCATACACATTTATCACCTCCAGCGTAAGCAGCAGATAATTTTTCTGGAGGGGGGGGGGAGGAAAAAAAACCCAACCTCAAAATCAAAGCTGTTTTTCTCTTCTATCACCTTTAAACCTCAGAACATTGATCAAATACACCTGAAATGGAACGTTCCCGTAGCCCAAACAGCAGTGCAAGTCTGGAGAGTGCTGTTAAGTTGTAAGTAATCACAAGGCAATGCCTGATAGCTGTAAGCACTGCAAATAATTTTCATTTCTACCTTTAGAAGTAATTTCCTCACACTTATTTAGTGCTTTACTGATCACTTATTTGTAAAGAACTTTGTGTTTCCTCAGTTAAATCATTCCTTGGAAAAAATACGCCCTATGCAGGACAGTTGGGATTTGCAAGGCTGAGCTGGGATTGCATGTAAACAAAAATACTACGGGCAGTGATGGGTGTGTGGAAAACTCCTTTGGAATGAGCCTGCTCCTCCTTCAAACCCCTCAGTGAGGCACAGCCCCCACGGCAGGGTGTGCAATTTATGATGGCAAGGAGTAAAGGAAAGATAAAATTTCCACTGCAGCCATCTTTCACTGTTACTGCTTTTAATTGTTTTGACAGGGCACATTAAAAAAAAAAAAAAAAAAAAAAATCTTATTTTTACCTTCTCTGTTTTGTTATATTTTCCTTAGATAGCAGGTCCTCTGAACTAAAAAACTCATCACACTCATTATATAGCACGAAATCTGATCACAGCAGAGACCTGTGAAGTCTCCACTAAACCCCACACCCATCCCCTTTTACACCCTAAGAGTCGTTTTGTTTCTTGATGAAAAAATTCCCATTAAGGAGAAACGAAACCCGTTTGTGGCTCAGCCCTGGAAGGCAGCACAGCCCCTCCAAACCAAGAGCAAACAGTTTGCATTAACCTCCCCTCCCTCTCAGACACATATATGCTGAAAAAACTCCATGTTTTATTCTGTTCTATGGACTGACCAAATGGGGTTTAATTGTGCCACATCCAGAGAGCAGAGCTTGTGTTTCAAGGCAGAATTGTCTCTTCTTTGCCCACACAAGAGCTGTGTGGAACAGAGGCAATACTGAGACCTGAGCAAATCCACCGTGGCACTGGGCTGTGACTGCAGTGACCCAGCAGAAAGGAAACTCTATTTAACCAGTTCATCCAGACACTGACACCTGGCACTCACCCGGGGCTCCACGTTTTAACCTTTACTTGAAAATTGCAGTGAAGTTTTGTCTTTAAAAAATCAAGTCGTGAACGCCATTCCTTTTTAAAATAAAAATATTTAGCATTTCTCACGTTTAATATTTTTCCTTTAAAGCTTTACTAAAAAAAGAAAAGTATTTTGAATATACCATTTCTGCAAGGCAACGTTGCTCCTCCAAACACACAAAAAGGCTCCAATTTCACTTTCAGTGCTTGCAAGATTAAGACCCTAAAAGCCAAGGGTGCTAACATAATACACTTATTTATAAAACTAAAGACAAAGGAATCTTGAATAGATGGAAGAAAGCACCTTCAAAATACAGACCCAACCTCCCTTTACTTCAAAATAAATATATTCACATTATTTTTAAAGGTAAGTTGTGACAACCTTGTTGATTAGTGCAATTCATGTGGCAGCATTCGCTTTTCTCTAGCTCTGTACTGCATACTGAAAATAAGGCAATTAAATGAGAAAATTAATTCCATTAATTAAAAATGTTCAGTCTCAAGCAAGACAGAACGAAATTAAAAATGTTCAGTCTCAAGCAAGACAGAACGATCTGAGTGAGAATTACAGCTGTATAAATGTACATAAACCAAAATGTTTTCCTTGACATGTACTTTCCTTTAGGAAGGATAAATTTTGCAGCACAAAGCAATGATAATGCTATTTTAACAGCATCATAAAGCTGGAGAGAGATATATAAAAGGTCTGTTTTATCTTTTAAAGAGAAACCCCCTGATGTATATAGGAAAATTTACAAGTAAAATACCACCCTTCCCACAAATTCTTTACTGGTGAGCCTGAGTGAAAACTCTGGTCAAGTCAGGAAAGAAAATCATTAAAACTTAGCTGAATCCATAAAGCACCGTAGCTGGAGTTTCAATACAGATCATTTTATAGTAAAATTAAAATAGAAGCCCTTTTTAATTATATAAAGTGTGCACATTATTACTGAGGAGAGAAATACACGCTTTCCTCAAGAACCATAAAATTGGCTGCTGGGAATTAGACTTCAGCTGCAATTATTATATGGTCCTATAAAGGATATTGAAAGTCTGATAAAATTGCACCCTTGTCATGTAACAGCGATGCTTAATGCTAAATAACCACTCTGCAGCATTCCAGTCATAGCTTCCCCCAAACATCATCGCTCCCTTCTCACACTGAAAAGAAAACACAGCAGGATTGGGGAGCTAAAAGTATACCTAAATATTTGAAATACCAAATGAACAGGTCAAAAGATATGTAAAGCCACACGGAGGCAAAACAACACATGTGATAAATGAGTCCTGATGGTTGTTTATAAAGGAAAGCTCTCCGTGGATACCCACCCAACCCTCCATGGATACTACCCAGGGTAACAGACTGCACAGGATGAGGGGGAAAATAAAAAAAGAGCAACACAATGAAGTGACAAAGCCCAGTGCCACACATTCCTAATGGCTGCTTTCCTTCTCCTTGCAGTGTGTGTTGTAAACTGTGAGTATTTGTTACGCCTGCACACAGCTATAGGAGACTGGCTGGACTTCTCCTGGAGAACCTGGAATTCGCTTCTAGCCACACCAGTGTGCCTCTCAGGCCTCCAGGTAAGAGCATGGGCCTAAAACCTGGAGATACTTCTCATCCCACAGGCTGCATCGCACTCACAACTCAGCCAGGCTGACATTTTCATGTGTATGAAGACTATCAAAGAAATGTTTCTGTGACAGGTGACATAAGGCACGCGCAGGGGATGGCGGGGCAAGAGAGAAACTGTGGGGTGTGGGAGCAGGGCTGTAAATTTTGCTCCTGCAAATGAAGGAAAAGAGAAAATTCTTTCTCCTACAAAGAAGTCCTGGCAAAGTCCCTCACTGTTTTGATCCTACAGCACGGGTGGGATATAAATCCTACCTACTCCACAAGGCCTCGATCTGATCTGCTGTTCAAACCCCAGCACCTGTGATCGTGGAGGCTTCAGAAAGAAGCCTCTGCACAAGAGCACGCGAAGGATCCCACACAGCTCTTGTTTGACACGACTTCTCAGTCGTGAAAAAACCCAGACTGTTCCAAATCAAACCTACTCAGCTCCCAGATTATGGCAGGAAACTGCACCGTGCGTTAGCACAGAGACAGAGGGGCTGCAGTGCCTCTCCCCAGCACTCACTGCTGGACTCACAGGCTGCAGAAATGTTGGGAATGTTTTCGTGGAGGGGTTTCCTTTCCAAGCCAGAGCTGTGGGTGCCCATGCCATGCCCACACTGCTCGTGCCAGGCAAACTGCCCAAATCCTGGACACGGTGGTTGGGACGTCTCCGAGTTATCCACCCCCTCCCACGGCACGAGCGGGTGGGCAGAGGGAGCTGTTCTGTGTTCAGTGGGATGTTACTGAGACTCTGAGCAGGAAATAAGTGAGGGAAAACTCACAGACCACAGCTGATTAACCTAAAAACAACACTTCAGAGGCAGCTGTGGCCTAGGAGGAGCATGGTGAGTTCCTGCATCCCTACACAGGGACTGGCCACTGAGCATTGCTCAGCTATAAATGTGAAAACATTAAAAAATACGCATGTTAGCTCAGACTGAGCATCTGAAAACACTGACTTTCCAACCAGTTGATCATTAAATTAAAGTATTTTTTTTAAATTATTTGATGCATGCATGAAATGTGCTCCTTAAATGGTAAAACCAGTAAAGACCAGGGTGCAGTTTGCAATGAGGCCTTCAGAGCATTAATTACACCTCGAGACCTCTCGTGAGGTAAGTAGTTTGATTATTAAAGTATAAAATGACACACAGACTGTCATGTGCCAAAAGCTCGGTCAGACCAAGATGTAGCAGTGGAGACTTGGGCTCCTCACTCCCTCTCAGCTGTGGGTACAGTTGCAAAAAGGAAAATCTGCTCAGAGAGTATTTATTTACCACTGGGGAAAACAAAAAAATCAACTCCCAAAATGTAGAAATAAATGAACTGAAACCAATGCCGAACAAAGACAGTTCAGATGCCAAACGAAGGAAAGTTGAAAACACATACAATAAAGACCTTCAAATAAAATTTATGACCACAGTTACACTGCACAGAACTGAAATTTGGAAATGATTTGCTTTTCAGTAAGGCTTTTTCTTTTGGTTTTTTTGGAAGGCATACAAATGTTCTCTATCCTTTAGAAGTACAAATATCGGTGTTTCTTGATGAAGCTTCAAGAAGCACCTTTTTTGTTTAAATTATCTGAAGCCTCTAATGAACAAATTACTGAGGATCACACAATATCATAATAATTTAAATTGATTCATAAAACATTAACATGTAAATGCAGTGAGAAGTCATGAAATGTGCCATAGTTACAGTTCTCTCCATTAGAAACAATACAGGAGTGTATCAGTGCCAGAATAAAACCATTGCTCATATTTACCTTATTAGAGGTAGAAAAAATGCCCAGTAGCATTCACACAAACACGAGCCATTAGTTTTTCAGAATAAGGGAATAATTTGCTTACCTGGAACATCAATTAATCTCTTATAAACATTCAAGAAGGCTGCCTCTGCTTCTTTGCTTCGTTTACCCAGTGCGTCAATCTGAGAGGGGAGATGAGAAAAGAGGCTTTAAGACTTGTTCCACTACAACTCTTACACTCAGAGCTAGAAATATAAATTAATAGATTTCATGTAAAACTAGTTGTCACATAAAAAGGGAACCCAAGTATGCTGTGTACAGCTCCTATAGAAGCAGCCTTAAAAGATTGTTCCTGCTATGTTTGTACTGAATATAAAGTCCATTTTCCAGCACAATAACAAGCATCAATATTTTTATGAACACTCCTGCCTGCTGTGATTCTTTACTTTAAATCTTTATAAAAAGCCTGGTATTTGCCAGGCAGATTCTCTCCTCAACAAGTGTTTTCCTTTACCACTTATTGAGATCTAACACAGCAAACGGAACTGCAGCCACTTCTGATGTCCCACTCTGCCTTTCTTGTGGTAAACAGATTTTTCTATTAATTCCACTAAGCCTGGGAGGGGATGAAAGGATGAACTTGTTGGGCATCCTGTGATACTTAACACTAAATAACTGTGTATCTTTTACATGCAAAGAAGTTTTCTAACACAGCCCAGGCACAGACCTCTACTGTCTGCACTGCTGAGCTCCTCTGACCAGCTTCTCCTTATGTTCTGTAGCACACACAACACTCATCTAAGAATTTATTCTTATCATTTTATTATTTTTCCTTACATCTGTACTTTCATCTACAACTCAATTTTACAAGGAAAGGCAGCTTAACAGCTCTGAGAATAAAATACTTATTCCACAGCAACTTTTTTTGTAAACATGTATTTTCCCATTGTACTAGAAACCAGAGGATTTACTATTACTAAATATTGACAGTAAACAACCAAACTAACTCAGGATCAGATCCACGGAATTAAAACTCCAAAGCAGAGGGACAGAAAGGGAAACAGGAAAGTCTGGCACAGCTCTGTGGCAGCTTACCCAAACCAGGAAACCAAAGGCATGGAGATTATCGTTCCCATATTTTAATAAAAGGCAAGGAAGGATCTGAAGAACTGCGGATTCAAAGGCCTGATATCAATTCTTGTGTGTATTTGAAAGGCAGTTAATATTATGGAACCATTTAAAGGTGCGGACGTCACCGCGGCCTAAAAAAGGAAGGTCCTGTCTGCAAAAACGTCCTTGAATTCTTTCTCTACATTATTGATTCGGTAGATAAGGCAGAAACAATGGCCAGAGTTTACTGTATCTGTATTTCAGGAAAGTATCTGATATTTTATTCTGCAGGAGGGGGATTTGCAGCATCAGAAAGAGAGCGACCGAGCCGGGCTTTGCCAGCGCCGGGCGCGGGAAGCACGGGGTGCCAGGGAGAGGAAGCGGCGCAGGGAGGAGCTGAGATAAGCAGGAGGGTGCTGTGGGGTCAGCCCTGGTGCCACTTCTGTTTACTTTGTACTGAAAGGACTCTGCCAAGAGAAGGGAAGGGTTTGGGAAGGGGGGAGGGAAGGGAATCCTACAGTGTGGATGATTAAATTAACGGAGGGAGTCGGTGTCGGAGCGTGGGACAGCAGGGGCTGGTGCAGATCAGTCTTGTGGCTGTAAGGGACTTGTAGAGATCACCACGGGCAGGATTAAGGCCACACAACCAAAGGACAAGGACAATTGCAGAAATCACACAGAAGCACAATGCACAACGTATAAGCCAAGAAAAGACTTGGAGGGGACGGGTCAAGGAGGGAAATGAGGACACGGACAGCGTTTGGCAGCAGCAGCAAGGAAATCTTGGGAGATACGGTGAGAGGCTGGGAAGAGACAAGTTCTGGCAAGACAGCACAAGGCTGTAGTTAAAGAAATAAACCAAGTTCCTATTTCCCTTACATCTCCCCAAAATCTGGTTTAATTTATGGAGATGGGTGGAGGTGCAAGGTAACTGAAACCTGACCTTTTTGCAATTTATCAATTAAAAAAAAAAAGGATTGGAAAAGTGATAAATGAGCATCAGATGTTGAAATGATGGAAGATGTGGAGAGCAGATATAAATTCTCAAGAAGTGCTGGCCATGCCTGTCTTTCAGAATTTACCAAGAAAGGCTGTGGGAAGGCACTGGAATCTGCCAGGGCATCCGACGTGCCGGAGAGCCGGGGATTGATGGTTGTGAACAACCCGTTTATCAATTTGAATTCGAGCAATCACAGATGGACTGATGCTCATTAGGGAACGAGAGCACAAGTAACTCGGATAGAACACTTTCACACGAGGAGTGCTTGCAGCGAGCCTGTGGAACGAAGTGCCAAAGGCAGGGAGGCCCCGGGATGTGTAAATCCACGCTGGGAGCGTCGGCGCGGCGCGGGGCCGGGCGCCAAGGAGGGGGCACCACCAGGGACACTTGTGCACTCGAGCTGCTTCCCGGGTGCACGGAGCCTCTCGGAAGGCCAAACCACACCATATGTTACACTTCTGGACTTCAACGTTCCCACATACAATTTTCTCTCGCTCAGCAGAGAGCAGCCAAATTTAAATTACTATTATTAAATACAATTAGCATTACAGCACTGATTCTGTACTGTATTTTGAAAAATTCATTTGCCCCTTTTATGAAAACCAAAGCATTTTAAATGGTTCAATTTCTGAGAAATAACAGGATGGATTTGTTTTCCTATTACAGTTTTTCCACATTTTAATAAAGAGCATTTGTACTTATAGTCTCCCTAAGTATTATAAAAGGTATGGTTTATTCACTCCTTAGCAGTTATAGAGTGATGGAAATATAAACCAGATTTGAAACAACGTCTTCCAAGAAGATCAGAGACTTTCCAAAGGAAGCAGTTTGTAAATCACAGGTATTTTACACCTTCTTTCCCCTCCAAATTCAGAACCAGAATTCCAAACAATCCCACCAGGCAGAAATATGGTTTTATGTTTTAGTTCAACCAAATCAATCTGTCTGGTTTAAAGTTCTACTAAAAATCAGCACTGCAACTATTTTATACCTTAAAATAAAATTTAGAAAAAGCACCATGACAACTTTAACCGGAATAAAAAAATAATTAAGCATGCCAGCACCCAGGTGCATAAGGAAATAAGGAAATATGGGAGGAAAAAGACATCAAGAATAGCAAGATATAAATGAAGTCCAGAAAGAGAGGGAACAGAGCACTGAAATGACATGGAAACATTTGGAAGTTCACTGAAAATTTTTGAAATCAAAGGAAAATTGGTTCAGGAGCCAACAAGGCTGAGCTGCAATCAGCTCACATTAAACAGTTGAACTACATTACAAAACTCTTGCTGAACATTTTTATTTGACTCTAAAAACTTCAGGGACCCCGAAAGAAGTCAACTTATAATTACACTCGCGTTGTCTTGACACGAGCTTAGCTCCAAATCTTAATTTATCTAAACCAGGCCCCATTATGTCTTCTCTGAGCAGAAAGAAACAACAGTGACCTCTGTATTCCCCACCACCCCCATAAACATATGTTCACTTTTAAGTTTTGGCATACTATTTGTCTTGATAATACCACTGGCGCTACAGTGAGATAACAGAACTGAGACAGCAGGAATCCTCCCTCCTCAGCACAGCCTTCCTCTCACTCTTCATCCCTAAGGCACCACCGGAGCTGCGCGGAGGCAGCCGCGGCGAGACACCCGTCTGAGACCAGCCCTCCCTGCAGCCACCTGATTTTTCCAGGCCAAGTGCTCTCCTGAGTTGTTGCTTGGGGTACCAAGGTCACCCCAGCGGCTGAGTGTCCCTCCCTTTCGCTCCAGAATCATCTCCCTCCAAGCTGCCCGTGAAGATCTCCATGGTCTGCTCCCAGTCTCCACTGCTTGTTGCCTGACACTGCTGGCAGGCTCCCCCAAAAGCATGGACAGCCTAGTTCAGGAGCACTTGCTCCCAGTCTAATATCCACTGCACCTGGCTAAAATCAAAATACCATCAATGAAATCCACAGATTTATCTCCATGTTTATGGAAACACCATAAATCTGGCACTTATGCCAGGGAAGGTGCTGAAAGCAGTTTTATCCAAATGTTTCCTTTTTCAGCTATGTCCGGCCAAGCTGAAAAAGAGAAGAGCAAAGCTGTGGCTTTAGTTTGGAATCTGACACTCTGTATGCACTAGGAAACGTCAGCATTAAATCAAGTGTGATGCCTGCTGCCCCCCAAGTCCCCTGAGCACAGGTGTGCAGGGGTGGGATGCTCTGGGCTGTGTGAACCTGGAATCACCCCAGGGACTGCAGTGAGGCCAAAGGCTGCACTGCTCTGTCCCTGGATCCAGAGGTGAAGCAGGATGACAAAGCTCTCTGCAAGGAAGCTGGACTGCCAGATGCCAGCACATCCTGCAGCGACACTTCAGTTCTCTGAACTCACAGACATCAGCACATTAACACATTTCAGAGCACGAGACCAGCACATGTGTTGCTCGTCTTGGATCCACCTGGATCATTCAGCAGAGCAGGATGAGTGGGATGGATGCTGGACTCAGCTCCTTTGTGAGGGGTTCCCAGTGCTGTGCTTGTCTGGCATTACCAAAGCATCAGTGATTTACTCACAGTACCACAAACACAAGTGTTCACAAACTATGCTAAAGATGAACTTTGTAGTCCCAGCTTCAGCATTCTCCAGTTGTAATTTTCACTCTCATTAACCACCTTAACATGTCCTCTACTGTCCTGCACACCATCTGGAACTAACTGATCAAGTAAAAATAAATTACTTAAAAGACAAGTTATGTTTCTGTTCTGATTTTTAATAAATGGATGCCTTAAGGAAACACCCATCCCTCTTCCCTTACACATCTTCTGTCATATTGTTTTGCATCACGAAGTTTTTCCATTTGTCTCCAATTACTTCAAGTTACCAAAACACCATTAAGAACTGGAAGAAACATATGAAACAAAGGAAAAAAGCACGATAACAACTCATTAATGCACCATTCTTTTAAGCCATGTTATATCCTTGAAAACTGCCTTGGAATCAAATGGTGGCTGTAGCAGGATTATTAATGCTGTGCAATGGCATCAGTCTTGCTTTGAAGCCTTTACAATAGGGCTTGGCTGCTCTTTCATATAAACCAGTCCATCAGCTGCTAAGGTGGTGCACAGCTCCACAACAGTGTGGCTTGATTGGCAGTGTGCAGTTGGCTTGATTTCTCTTTCTTAATACCAAGAGAAATCTATATTAATAAATAAATTAGTAAAAATAGAACATTAAAGTTTTACAAACCAATCAAAAGATATAGTTCACCATCCCAGTTACTTTGCCACTGACAAAAGAAAAAGTAAAAAATTCGTATTTTTAGCTTTGTTGCAACTAAAACAGTTTTGAAGCAAAATTAAAAAGAAATTATTTCTGTGCAGCTGCTTAAAGCATATGGTGTGGACTTTAGCTGGGCTATAAAGTCTTTAACAGAATTAAGGACTTCACAGTGGATCCAATACCAATCTGTTTAACAAAGCTGCTTGGGGTGGGACATAGGTACATAACCAGGAGAGAGCCTGGGAAGAGCATGACTGGCTCACCAACTTGTTGGTTTAACCTCAAGTTAAGCAGAGAGCTTTAAGAAGGACTCAAACCCCTTAAATTTTCAGTTCTGCTTCCCTCCACTGCGAAACAGCTGCAACCTTGAACCCTTAAAACCTCCTCTTCCTTTCATGCCCAGATAAATCTTGATTTTCCCAGACAAACAACGCTGCCATCCCCTGAGGAATGTTCTCACAGGACAGCTTCTTGCTGCTTTTCCAATCTTTGATCTTCCTTCCCAGTAAAACAGCCCAGCCCAACATGTGCCTCCAGATATTGCCAGCAGAGCCACGGCTCTGTTTCAATCCTGTCTGCCACCCTGCCTTCGGATCAGCGGGTCTGCTGTCCCTGCTGGACCTCTCCTGCAGCCTCAGATAACCCACCTGCCTCCCTCCTCACCTCTCTCTGCATTTTGGAGCAGGGTTTCCCAGCTCCTGCTCTCACCCAGCTCCCAACCCCTCCATGGGGCAGGCCCAGAGCAGCCCTGCTCCCTCCTCCTGCCTCTGCCGTAGCGTGATTCAGCTCAGTGGCTCGAGGAAAAACTAAGGAAGGAGAGGAAGAATTTATTTTCCATTGTGCTGGCAAACTGAGCTGACTCATGCTGTGCATTGGCTGGGCTCAGCACGAGGGAGGAGGTGGGGACCCAGAGCTGGACACCCCACGGAATCGATCCCTCACGTGCACCGATCGGGTACGGCACAAAATCAGAGGCAAAGTATGGATGGCAAGAGGAGGGTCAGAGTGGGAAATGTTACCACAATTCCCTTCCCTTGCTATCCTATTGATCAATCAATAGTATGGAAGTGGATTAACTTTGCGAACGTCTGTATTAGTTCATATTATACACTCTGATATAATGACTTGTTAGGATTTTGCTGGAGACTTTGGTGATTTTCATGCTGAAGTAAAACAAACTGAAGGACAGCCTGCTCCCGGGAACAAGGACTTTGCTCGTGGAAGCTTATAGTTGTCCATGAAGGATAAAGGATGCCCCTGAACACCAAGCTAATGCCAATATCCCAGCCCCTCTGACACATTATTGAAGCCCTCACAGTGTTTTCCTGGTGTCACAGAGCAGTAACTCCAGCAAGACTGACTCCAGGGATGCCTGGATCCACAGACAAGCAGCAGGAATGCTGTGGAAATGGCGTTTATTTGCAAAGTTTTACTCAAATTAGTAAGTGTGGGTGCTAGTAATTAGTAAAACTGTGCTGCACCTGAACTTTAAGGGGCGTAAAAACCTTGTGTGAAACCAGATATGAGGTGCCCCAGTTTGGCTGCACAATGAATAATTATTTACCCTTGTAATTCTACACTTTGCATCACAGCCTCTCTCCTCGGTCAGCACAGGCCAGTCGTGAGTTTCCTTAATGCTAAAAAGGTGAAACAAAGAGATGACCTCCAAACAGGGGACACATCCTTCCCCCAAAATTGAAAGAACATCTTTCTAGTGAGTATCTCAGCAAATCATTTGTTCTGTCCCTGAACAGGGGGATGTCAGAGCTCGCCAGTCCTGATCCTCAAGGTTCTGTAAGGGCACAAGGATGGAGAGTATCTCCTGCCACGGCCAGCCCAGCCACACCTGGTGTGGAAAAGTGGGCAGGGAGGAAGGGGAGAAAGCCAGGGCAGAGCAGGCTGGGCTATCCCACATCCCCTTCAGCTTTCCAGCAGCAGGAGCTGCATGTCAGGGGAGTGGGTGCTCTCACCTGCTTGTCCACCTCTCCTCCTGCCTCTGAGCAGTGACCTGGAACCCACGGTCACTCCTCTCCTTATGGATGATCCAAACTTTTGTTTAGGTATTTTTAAAAAATTAGGTCAGAGGAATCCATTCAAGAAGGAGTTCACTAACCACCGTTGTGCAAAATCCACCTGCACATAAACACCAAAATGCAACCTTTTCTTGGTATTTTACACTGAGCTTACCCCCACACTTCTCTTTTCTGACAAAGCAAGACCAGACACCAGCTTGTATAGAGCCTCACAGTAATTCTGTAATAAATACAGAGGTAATTCTGTAATAAATACGGAGATAGTTCTGTAGTTGGAGAAACAGGGACTGGATTATAACGACACTCGGCAGAATACCTCGCCTAGCCCAGCCCTCCCATCCCCATTCCTTCCAGCACACTTCAAGCTCTCTTTTTTTTTTTCCCCCGAGGATGAGAAGCCACTCCTGACCCTGCGAGCTGAAGCAGTGCTGCCTGTCGGAATCCTGCAGGAATCGTTTCCCACCTCTGCTGCCGTTTCACCCGAGCGCGTGGCAGCGGCACAGCGGGCCTCCGTACAGACAGCCCACCAGCTGCCAACAGGAACTTCAGCACTTTGTCAATTATATAAAAATAGGAGGATTTGGGCTCACCCTCCCCGAAGTCACCCTGGTAGTCACTGCTGTCTTGCCTGCAAGTTGGAGAGGAACCTGCAAGAGCTTAGGGAATGAGCACGGTGCCTATCGCTCGCTTCTGGTGGGATGTGTTAGGTTTGGGACTGTGCCCGCTATCCCCATAGCTGAGAGTTGTCCCAGGAAGGAGAAAGGGATAGAAAAGGAGAGGCTCTGACTGTAGTTGAGAGTCTCTACAGTTCTGTCCATCCTCTGCAGTTCAGTGGCTGCTCTCGGGGACGCTTTTGACCCTGCAGCAGCAGCCCCATGTGCTCAGCAGGGAGAGTGCATCCGCCTGTGAGATGCTGGAGTATATTTAAATCACCTTCCTCAGGAAAGATGTTGTTTAAACTGCAATCAAGCCAGCCAAAAATAAATAAATAATCATTTACACACTTCGGTAAACAAAGAATTGAAACGCTGCAGAGCTGTGGTTACCCCAAGAGCAGGTCATGACCTCTCCCTGCACTGGGGAACAGAATTGAGATGCAGAGTGGACTTCAAAAGAAAATTAGCAGCCAAAAATATTCACTTCACTTTTAATCAGACTTCCACTGAAAAGCAGGGAAGCTCTGGGCCCAAACCCTGCGCTGGATTTTGATGTATGCTGTTGACTTCCCCAACACAGAGCAATTTGTAATAGCTTTGCCACGCTGTTGTTTTCAAAGCTCCTGCTACATCACAAGCATTTATTTCTGACCACAAAATTACATTTATTCAACAGAAAGCAGCTCAGGGTCTTTAAGAGGTTAACTTCTGGAGTGCTTGGCTGCTCTCCAGCCTCCCTACGAGCATCAGTGCTAACGCAAGGCACACAACAGCACCCAGGCTGGCCGTGATTAATAGAGTGCTGAACACGCTGCTTTCCACATACACACACTTTTCATTCCCTTGCTTCCATAGATCATGGACTTATCCTCAAAATATCTGACTGAAATTGAATTTGGCTTCTCTCTCAACCGTTCATTTCCTATGTTATGCAAGGTTATATCCTTTTCTGCATGAGCAGAACCAAACCAGCTGCAGCTTTTGAGAAGAAAATGTGTTTTCAATTATGAAGTTGGCCTGAATATTGAACCACAGTTCTACTGCTACTCTAATTGAGCCATCATGGAGTGAACGTACAGGAAAGAAATTGTATTAATTAGGTTTGGAAATTTAACATAAGGAAATTAAAGGGGGTAAAATAAAAAAAATAGGAGTATCAGCTCAGGAATAGTCCTTCAAAATGCAGAAGGCATGGAGGTCTGAAGTGGTTTAGGCACAGACATTATTAGAGTACTCCCTCAAAGACATGATTAGTAGTTCCAGCACATCAAACTGATTTTCAGCTTCTGTTGTCTGCATATGGAAAATTATTAAATTACTCTACTGACCAAATTAATAGTTTAAAGAGCAATTCAGCTAAGTGGGGAGCCAGAGTGGTCTCATCACAATGGCAATACCCTTAAAAGTACTTGCTCTGTGAGAAGAATATGAGAAATGGCTTTCAGAGAAACCAAGTCCAGCACGTTGTTTTGGAGCATGTGCCTTAGAGGGTTCTCCAAATGAGGGATTACTGCATTACTGTTGGACAGTGCTCTTGTGCCACATGAAAAGAATGCTAATGACCTCAGGAAATCCTTTCCCAGCCTTAAAATATCTGTCTGATGACTTCACAAATTCGGATTCCAACCTTAGATTTCCATACAGCTTCAGTTCTGTAAATTAACATAGCCCAAGAACATCCCTGCTTTCTGCTCCTTTCTTTATTTCACATTTCATGTACAAATATCCATTCACTGTCGTGCCAGTGGTGAAGCAGAGTGACCTCCCAAAACACAGCTCATTCTGATGGCTGCTTGCAGGAGTGCCTTGCAAATTATATATAATCATTTCATGATTGAATGATAAAGCTCTTTAACCTTTCCTGATTCTGTCCTGTATTTAGCCCAGCATAGGGTGAGCAAACCATTAATAAGTTGCATCCTCAGATTAATGGCAGGAAAAAGGAAAAGAAAGATAGTGATTTAACATCAAAATGACAGGAATTTTACACTTCTGAAATTAATGACTTTTAACTGTCTTGCTCACAATAGCCTATTTACACCACTCAGACCTTAAATCTTCCAGGTAAGCCAGAAAAGTTACCCACAGATTTCAAAAGAACAATACCATCTGCTTTGAACCAGACACAACATTCTGTTAAATTAGAAAACTGCATTCAAATTTCCATTAAGATCCTAAATAAGGAAAAAGTACTATAATAAAACTATTCTCCAGTGATGAATTAATAGGGGCTCATGCTGAACTAGGAATGCATTTGAAAATATGTAGTATGCTAAATTCCATTTCATAGTGCTTTTACTTTAACTCCTATCATAAAAAATCTGGTTACTTAAAGCACTGAGATCTGTACAAAAAAAGTTATGTCCAAGTACTAATGGAAATTGAATATTTGATAACTGGAACAGTTTTTATCTGAATGAATGAGATAACTAAGGAATACAGAATGTTCTGCTTTGGTGGGGGGACAGTATTTATACATTTATAAATTCATATTATAAAAAGGGAGGATATTAGGGGGAAATATCAATATTCCACGCTCAAACAGAAGAAAAAAACTGTGGGTTTGTTTAAAAAAGCCAACTGGCCCCAGGTTTGCCAGCACCTCCTATAAATTGTGCTTGGGAGGGTACATAAATACCTGAGCTTAACTTCCCCTCTCTCCAAGTCACGCCAGGCTCACTGAGGCACAGTTCAAGGGCAGTTTAAGTCAACCTGAGCTGACACATTTGTGCTGCTCCTGCCCCTGGCTTTGCTCTCCCAGCCTCCCCCGTGCACTGAGCTGCTGCTCTGAACCAGCCGGGTGGGAAACTAAGCCGGCAAAAAGGGGGGAAAAAACCCCCAACTTTGTGTTTGCTGTGGGATCACACCAGGAAAAGTGCTGAGGAAAGGCAGGGGGTGGGGAGCTGGTCCTCAGGGAGGCAGGAACACAGCAACATCCATGTAAAGCTGCTTAAATACCTTTGCTCGTTAGGCAGCTGCCTTCATCCGCTGAGCTCCTGGCCCTCCCCGGAGCCCAGAGCCCTGTGGACAGTTCATTCCACAGGGGATTGGCAAAAGCCCACCTCCCTTCTGATGTGGAATCTTAGTTTGTTATTCCGTGCAAAAAGCACCTAATTCTGTCTAATATTAGAGCTGGAGAAAAAGGATGGGGCAGCAGCAGCTGTGGGGGTGGAGACAGGAGTTGGAGGCAAAACTGTGGTGGAGACTCTCCCACGTGGAAAATGGAGAAGCTGCAGCAGGCAAGGACCCTTTTTCCTCACTTCTGCAGGAGCAGCTGGTGGTGCTCCAGATGTGGTGCCCCGAAGTTCCACAATCCCACCCACAATGCCTATGGATGCTGCTCCTACAGCATTCCCTACCTCCTGCTCCAGGCACTCACTCTCCAGCAGAAGGGACCCTACAAAACATCTACTCTCACCACTTCCCCACTCACCTTTTATTTACTCACTGCTGTTGAGGTTTTTAAGAAAACCCAAAGTCACAGAATCACAGACAGGTTTGGGTTGGAAGGCACCTTAAAGCCCATTTCATTCCAACTCCCCTGCCACGTGCACCTTCCCCTGGAGCAGGTTACTCAGAGCCCCATCCAACCTGGCCTTGAACACTTCCAGGGACAAATCTGGGGCAAAATCTTAATCTGGGGCTGAAAACTGTTGTCTGTGTAGTAAAAGCAGGGAAGCCCCTGCCTTGTTCCTCCTCCCTGCTCACATCCCACTGGTACTGTGTGACCAAAAGGTCCCTCTGCCAGCTCCTCCCAGGACATCAAACATCACCTGAGAGGTAATAAATCATTGCAAGGCAGTCCCAGGGGGCTGATGGGGTGGGTGTCCTGTTCCCAGCAGTGCTGCTCCTGGAGCCTCCCAGGGGACAGGAATCGAGGCATCTCCAGTGGGTTTGAAATGGAGAAAAGCCTGTTTGCTTAACAGAACTTGTTTTTGAGATACCCAGAGCAGTCATCTCCTGATCTTTGAGAAAGTCAGTCTTAACAACAACCAGAAACCAGATCTATATCCTGAACAATCAAATATAACTCAACAGAACAGGCTAATATCCTCGGTATTTTGATTTGTCTCCAAAACAAGATACAGTAATTACATCTATAATCAAATACCATAATTCACAGTTTAATGTTGTGCATTTATGTAGTCAATCATGATTAGTTCAGGTTTTTTAGGTTTCTGAAACCCTGTCTAGATTAGGGAGACTGGAATCACCAGCTCAGAGAGTCAGCAGCACAATCTTGTAAGGTATTTATGCTTCATTTATGTAACAGGGGATTTCTACAAATTCTACTCTTGTGAGGTTGAATTTATACTCAAATAAACTTCATTTTGATATCAGTGAAGCAAAACTACAGAGGAGGAGTGTGTATGAGCCATACCAAGGTAACAGGGGGCTGTCTCCACCAGGTTAGATCAAATGGGAGAATCTCCTTCGCTGCAGCCAAATTTGGATTTCTTACTTGATCCTCAGACATCCCCTTCATTAAAGAACAGTGCTGAAAGCACACATGCACTTTTCAGTCAGTGCATTGCAAGCTTGAAACTAAAGTGAAAAGGTTCTTAGAGCATTGCAATGCACTCAGAGCGATTTTAAAGTGTAAATTTCCATTGGCAAACGGATTCACACAAGTCATTCTTTGTTCTCACAAGTGTCTGTCAGAGATATCAAGGACAAAGTTGTCCTGCTTATTTATTTATTTCTAGCAATACTTGGGAAATCAGGCTGTAAAATAAAAACTACCACACTGCTTTTAAATGAGGAATTATTGCCTAGTTAGGACAAAGATTTAGCAGGATGTACAAGTGATCAGAAATGCAAGCCTCACTAAGGGGAGTTGTGCACTTAATTCCCTATGCAGACTCCTGAAAATATGCTCCTAAATTTCTCTGTGCTGGTGGGAACTGCCACAATACAAAGTCAGTGAACAACTCATGGGATGAGGAAGCAAACTGTGTTGTGCTGGAACAGAGCTCTGGAGGGGCAGAGCTCTACAAGGTGTAAGAGTGTGAGCTCAAACCTACATCCACCACCAGGTACAGAGCTTTATAAGGAGAAATGTAATTTCCAGCCTCCCTCCCGGGCGTTTTCCGAGCAGCAGCACCACGGCTCCCATCTGGCCACAGCGAAAAAGGAAAATTCTCTAATTGGCCCAGCTGCCTTTGCCTATAGAAACTCTTCAAAATAACAACAGTTGGCTTTTAAACTCGTGAGCACTCTGCTCGTGTGTTCTCGGTGAGTGGTGTGAGGAGAAATCCAAGTCAGAGCCAGCACTGGGGCTGTTAATGCTTTCTGCTGCCTTTCCAACAAACACCTGCCAATTTAAGGGTTTCCATCAGCCCTCTGGAATACAACAATGTTTCACAGCTGAAAAGCTCTGCAGTGAGAACCACTGGCAGTGTCCTCCTGTTTTAGGAGTGCGTTCATTAGGAGCTCAAACCGTGGGGTCAGTGAGGCCCGGCGAGCTGGATGTGCCACCTGGGCCCCTGCAATGGTGAGAGGATGCTCGGGGGTGCTGAGGGCAAAGTGATGTGGCCAGTTTAGGTTCTCCAGCACAAACCCAGCACATCACAGAATCCTAGAATGGCCTGAGTTGGAAGGGACCTTAAGGATCATCTTGTTCCAGCCCTGGCCATGTGCAGGGACACCTTCCACTATCCCAGGTTGTTCCAAGCCCCATCCAACCTGGCCTTGGACATTCCAGGGATGGGGCAGCCACAGCTTCTCTGGGCACCCTGTGCCAGGAGCTCCCCACCCTCCCAGGGAACAATTCCTTCCCAATATCCCATCTAGCCCTGCCCTCTGGCAGGGGGAAGCCATTCCCTGTGTCCTGTCACTACCTGCTCTTGTACAAGGTCCCTCTCCAGGCTCCCTTCGGGTGCCGACACTCCCTGCACACAGAAAATGCCAAGGGCTGAGCCCCTGCTCTGCTCTGCCTCAGCCACACACACCCTGCCACACACCAGGCTCATGTGAAGCAACACCAAAAGAACCATGAGAAGCAAAATAAGCTCTTACCTCTCCCTGGAAACTCTTCAGTAATGGAGCTACCTGTTTGCGCAGGTCCTGGAAGACACAAGCAGGATATTTCATCAGAAAAACTGGACAGGACAAGTCCTCGTGGTGTTTCTCCTGACGTTATTTTCAGTTCTGAAGTGTTACTTAAATTCTGATCGCATTTTACGGGAGCTTTGATTAAAATAGAATTATACCTGGAGTTCACTTTGAGCAGGTCTGAATTTCCAGTTTGACATACACCTGTATCTGCTGCAAATGGTATTAATTATCAAAACTGTGGTGGTGCTGGGTAAGCACTGAATGCCTTCAGTCTCCTAATTCAGCTGAAGCATTAATGAGATTAGCAGTAAATGCCTCTATCTACCTCCACAGCAGCTACACCTCTGAACTTATGCCAAGGAAATTCCCACAAATGGAAGCCAGGCTTAAAGGAAGATGACTTTGGACCATCATTTCAACTAAGAGTGTTGCCATTTTGTGAAATCTCTGTTTTATTTATTATTTTCCCAAGAGTGCTCTGACTTTAGTCATCAGAGAACTGGAGCACATTGAAGATGACAAGTATTATTTGCTGGTTTCTGTAGAACTCAAAATTTCTTCTTCCAAATTACAAAACACTTAGCACTACAAAATTCATTAAAATACTGCCCACAGAATCACTCTGAAGGTTTACAGCTTATTTTTACTTAGCAACCACGATAATTTAAGACAAAAAAGGTGTATTTATTGTAAAAATTCTCTGTGGCTCCACTTCTAAGCTGGTTTGTGTCTAATTCACTTACAAATTCCGTAATTCTTATTATGTGCATGCCTGAAGAATAAAAACCTGCAACTTTGCAGAGGACACTATTACTCATGCACAGCCAAAATGCTGGATTCCCGTTTTTGCCACTGACAAAGCACAAGCAGCCACTTCACAGTGCACTTACACCTAGAAATAAATCTGGAAGAGGAATAAACCAATTCCACGATGCTGCATCACTTGGGAGGGCAGCAGTGATGCTGCTTCAGGAAGAAGGTGGATTTCCCATCCTTGGAGATTTCCAAGGCTCAGCTGACCCGACCTAGTGCTAAATGGGTGCTAAAGACCCATTTTTAGGGCCAGGTGAGATTTAGTCAGACTCTGGACAACCCCTCCAACCCCGAGTCCTACAATGCTCTGGGAATACTGCTCACAGCTGGGACAGGAACCAACTGCTTCAGTAACCACAAAATCTTCCTACCTGCACACAGCCCACAGCCCCTGAGCTACCTGAACCTCATGGCAGGGGTCACAAAGACATATTTGAAGTATTTTCTCTATATAGAAAAGGGTCTGTTGAGGCCTCGAGCTTTTC
Organism: Atrichornis clamosus; assembly: GCA_013400975.1. Lineage (NCBI taxonomy): Eukaryota > Metazoa > Chordata > Aves > Passeriformes > Menuridae > Atrichornis > Atrichornis clamosus. The sequence continues at coordinate 175,119 of WBMZ01001097.1, forward strand.
GGAAAAGGTGACCTTAAAAAGTTGGGAAATTCTCTTTTCCAACACATTTACTTTTACATCTACAGTCATGCAACATATTGGACGTTAAACCACTCACCAAAACACTCTCAGCCCTGGATTTAATCTGATTTTCCTGAAGGAAAAGTAGGCTTTTGAGAGAAGTGATTTTTGTCATTTAAATGACAAGTCATGCAGAGAGTTGGAGTATCAGGAGTTCTCCCACTCCCTGAGAAATGGCTTAGGGGGCCAAAGGCAAATGAAGCTATCAAAGACAAATGATCAGCCAAATTTCCCTTCTGACATGGTTATTGCACTAAAATACAGCTTAATCCCTATCAAGTCAAGGATAATGCTGCAGCTTTCTGAGCTCCCTTTTTGGACTGAACCAAACTGTGCTTGTGTTCTTAGACCAAGTCAAGGCACCTGAATGCTTCCTGATAGATCCTGCTGCCCATTTTGGGAAAGAAAAAGGTCAGATACTGTCCTTGGATATCACAAATGTCTACAAATTATGTCTCTACCAAAGCAAACTGGCAGGTTGAGCAGCTTTTCCCCACTCCCCGCCCCCTCCTGAGGGCTGTGCAGGTTTTAGAACCTTTTCTTTGTAACCTGATGATGCTGACACTGAAGAAAGTAACAATAACCACTGACGGCAAAATAAATGCCCACATTCAAGGCCAAAACCTGGCAGAGGAGGTTTTAGTGCCCTGCGAAATTACAAACAGAGAATTAGATTTACAGTCTGGATATTGGCACCCTTTATAAAATCAGGAAAAGGCAACTTTTCTTGAAATAAACATCTCAGCTGGTTGGAAATCACTGGTTTTAGGGCTTTTGTCCCTGATATTGCCTCTGAATTTACTGACTAGTTTGGCACCAGCCAGAAAAGTGATGTCAGAAGTGAAAGCAGAAATACAGGAGATCTAATCCCAGATCCAGAGGCAGGAGAATGTAACCCTTTCTCCTGTGTCCATGAAGTTCTATCCAAGATCCTGCTCTGCAACTGCATCCTCTGGCACCTCCTAACTTCTGAAAGACAGGATTTGCATCACTTTTTATTTCATGATATAAACTGTGTCAGGACTTCACCTTCCTATTCATCCTGAATAATAAGAGATGTTGTTGTTGGCAGTTTATAACAGAAAAGAGGGAGAGAATCAGGGGAAAAGGATTAGAAGAAGCATCCCAAAGCCATGAAAACAGTTGGCCAAGCTGTCAAACAGGGAGAAAAGCTTTCAAGTACAAAATCTGATTCCCTCACATCCTTCATTCAGCAACTCCAGGATGCTAAACACTCATCCCAGCAGTCAGAACGTTACCAAGCAAAATTCATGCCATAATGGGAAAACATGTGCTGGATTCAGCCAGCAGCCTGTGGTGGGGGTCAAACTGTTTTTAAAACGTCTCCTGATAGAGGAGAAGGCAGCTCAAGGTGATTCAGACTCGTTGGCAAGCAATGGGTTATCCCACGGCAATCAATCCGGGACAATCCTGGGACACATCAGAGCACACCCTGGAACGGGGTAAAATGCTTTGACAACCTGAAATCTTCACAATAACTGGAAATCTGTTGCAGCTGAACAATTGAGACAGAGCATCCCACTGCCTTTACCTTCCCAGAGCAAACAGGCCAGAAAAGGTAACTGCAGGAATGTGATCCAGTATTTGAAACCCAGCCAAATGCTCCACGCAGGTGAGGGGATAAATGGCACACACCCCAGCAAAAGGCATAAACTCCTTTTTCACACCAGTTTTTCTTTTCTCCCCTCTTTTCCCAGCTTGCCCTTGGAAAGAGTTTATAGGAAAGAGTTTATAGGCTACTTTTGTAATTCCTTCCTCGGCAAAACAACATCAAAACTTTAGACAGCTCACAACCAAAGGGAAATAAAAATAAACAGACAGAAGTCAGGAATACATATGCCTCGAGTCACCAGCTACAGCTCTGCTGGGGAGATTTATTTTTGGCAGTTTGGAAAAATTCCTCATCAGACTTTGTCTCAAAATATTACACTAACTTCAAACAGAATTCCACCTTCTGCACACTAAATTGAACAGGAAGAAGGACGTTCAGTTCAGAGCCGGGGGAATCTGCAGTGTGGGTTAGCAAGGACACTGTATGATTTATGATCTGTTTAAATTGTGGTGGCCTTTACTGCCTGGGCTGTGATCAAAACAGGAAAAGCATCCAGGCTCCAGCCCTCACACAGCTACGAAACCACTGCGGCCAAGCAGAACAGCTGAAAAGGGTACATGCAACTGCACATTAAAACAAATTATAATTTATCAACACAAACGCACTGGAATATTTGAGTACTACTATACAATCCCATTATTAGCCTATTTTTCTGTGCCATCTAAATACGTGCATTCTCTCTCTCTGGATGATTTATCAGGGGTAGAGCAGTTTTCTGAAATAGGCTCTATCACAGATAAACTCAGTATTTGAAATAGAGCCTATGAATTAGGATGCTGTATCATTATCTGAATCAAATCTGATAGCTGAAAGCTAATATAGCATTTGTTCTTTACAAGAGTATAAACAATGAGTTTATATTTTGATCAAGTAGCTGAACAATGAAATCTGAATCCACATAATTTTTAACTCCCTTTCCATTCTCATTAAAAATAACTCCACGGAAAATAAACCAGGAATAAATCTATGTTAAAATCCTGGGCAACAAATGCATCTTTCTGACGACTGAACTATACTATTTATCTGTATCTTGGTACACTGTGTACAGTACAGAGGACGTATCAATGGTCAGGCTACCCACACTGGGTTTGTAATTTACTCGAGGTCTGAAGCTACACAAGCACCTTCTGATCTCCTCGCAAGCTGCTCCATCTCATTTACCTCCCAAATGCTTATCTCTAATGTCACAACAAGAGCCCTCTGACCCCGGCTTGATAAAGTGGTCCAGCAAGGCTCAGCTTGACCTACACACCTTTATCATCCACACAAGTGCTGTGCTTTCGTAAAACAAAACAAACCCAAAACCTGGGTGAGCGTTCCACCGCGGACCGCCCGCGCCACGTTTCCTACCGATTGCTCTGTATTCTGTCTGCTGGAGACACGCATTGGCTGGGGAATGTCACTGTGTCTGGCAGAGAAATCCTAATGAGAAGCAGCCCACTTGTATCAGCATCGGTGACATCATTAGTTCAGCTGTCACAGCCTATTTTGGAGCAGCCTTATCACCAGCGAGATGCTGCGGCTTCCCTGCCGCCTTCCCCTCTCGTGTCCCCCCTTCCCTGTTTGCCCACGTGGAAGGAGGCACTAACAAGTGCCCTGCACTCCAAACTGGCAGGGCTGGACGGCCTGACTCCAGGTAGCTTCTTATAAGAACTTACGAAAGAAAGAAAAAGAAAAAACCCAACCCAGGACAGCCCCCAAACAACCCCCAGTACATCCTGGCTGTGCGGGAAGGTGGTTGGCATTCCGTCCACTTCCCATCCCTGGAAGTGTCCCAGGCCAGGCTGGACAGGGCTTGGAGCAACCTGGGATAGTGGAAGGTGTCCCTGCCCGTGGCAGGGGGTGGAATTGGATGAGATTTAAGGTCCCTTCAATCCTAAGCATTCCGTGACTCCACGATAAGAAACAGCACGGCTGAAGGGGAACTCTCCTGTCAAAAAGTGGGTGCCAGGTTTCTGCCCCTCTCTCCAGAGGCAGGGTGCTGGGATGGTGGATATCTGTTCCCGGTGACTGGGAGGATGTCTATCCATGTGCCCTCACAGCCAGGGCTCCATACACCCTGCTATCATCTCCATAATGTTGCTGAGCTTCCCATAAATACAGCTGAAAGGGGGAGAGGTGAAAAGCAGCCAGGCGTGAAGGATTTGGGAAGAACGCTGGCATCAACTTCTGAGGTGTGTTTGATTATTGTGTACTTCAAGGACACAACTTGTCACTATGAAACACACAAATCAGCAAGTTAACTATAATTAGCAGTAAGCAGTTCTGCTGGTTAATTAGAGAGAGGCAGCAAGCACAGATGCTTCTCCCTGCTAAGGGGAAATGGGTGAAGGGGTTGGGATCACTCACACACTCACCTACCAAGGCACAAGTTCTAAATATTATTTCTTTGTGTTATGAAAAAATCCAGAATATTCCATTTTTTTCCACCAGAAATCCTGGACACGTGTGATGGGGGGTGTACTAAAGGAAACATGTAGGTCTTTATGTTTAATTAGTTCCAGCAAGTTCCACTTTGCTTTAATCTAAAAGAGATGAAACTGAAATCCCAGATAGTTGTTCAAACAGGTATTATACAGTAGCTGAGATGACTTACTTAATTCCTAAAATACAAGGCAAAGTAAATCGTATGAGTAAACAATTTATTGCTCAATTTACACTATGATTTAATGAGATATAAAACCTCTTATTGCTTAAGGCTGCTGAAGTATTTACTTGAAATCCAATCATTAAAGAATGAATCACAATCTTATCAATCTCCTATGATATTTTTAGTTATTTCAATACACTAACATGCCAGTGTTTTCCCTGTACAAAAAAAAAAAATCTTTTAAAGTTACATTTATAGATATGTTTCAACCTAGCACAATGATAAATAAAAAATCTTGATTTACAGTAGCAAAATGTACACCACAGTACTTTCGGAAATATTTCAAGCTCACAGATCTTGTGCAAATTCCATTAGCTTTAATTATTTATTAGCAGTAGATTTAGATTACTGTTCTTGACCTATTTTTCAGTGTATGGACCCACCCAGCAAGAAGTGAAAAAATATTCCATTTGTGAAGGGCTGGTTCGGTGAGTGCAGCCTTCAGCTTCGAGCGGAATATTGAGCAAAACCCGGTGCACTGTGACTTGGGGCAGGGCAGAGGTGACAAAGCAGGGCCTAACCAGCCTGCAGAATAAACACTGGTAGAGATTCCTTGAAAAGAGCTGGGATTTTTGCTGCCTGACCACTCCAGACCATTTGGCAAAACGGCAGCCACGTGACAACGCCAAAGGCAGCGACGGCTGACGCACGGAGAAGTTTCAAGAGTTTCTTTGTGGAATTACCCTGGTTCCTACCAGACTCCAGAGACCACGAGGGTCCTGCTAAGGCACGGGGAAAATCCTGGGGCTGGTCCTGTGGCTCCTTTCAGGGGTGAGGTGCAAACCCTGCTCTTCCCAGGCACGGGGAGAGCATCTGGGAAGGCGCCTCCTTCCTTCAATGGAACTTGCCTGAGTCTTAATGGAATCCTCTCGTGGCTTCTTCCAAGCTCAAATAAACAAAAAGCTTCCAGGTTTACTCTGGGCCTGTGCAGCAACGTCCAAACAGCCTGGGGACCTTCAGAGCTGTTTAAAACAGCCACTGTGCCAAGGAGGAACTGCTGCACACGTATATATGTGTGTGTATATATACACACATACACTACGTAGAATAGAAAAAGGATTTTTTTAACGAACTTTACAAATTAATGTGGCGAACGAAGCTTTTTAGCATCACGTGAAAACCCTGATGTCATTTATAAACCAGCAAGTTAACATTGGCTAGGGAAGACACTGAACAGGAACTATTCCGAACTTAAAAACTAGAGTTGCTAGGAAACAAAGAAATTAATTCAAACAAAAATGATTCAGGTGGAGCTTTCGAAGGAGCTAATTCTAATGAAATGAAACCCTGGTCACTAAGATTCCAGCAGAGGAAAAAAAAAAAAGAATTACTTGTGTAACAGTTCACCAATACATGCAGAAAACCAAGCATCACTTTTAACAAACATATTAATTTAAAAGGCTACACACTGGCTAATGGCTCCATGGGGATTTTCCCTCCTGCTCTCTTGTTAAACCCTGTGGTGCCTGCTGAAGGCTGAGGTGACACCAAACATGCCATGACAGACCCCTGTCATGGGAAAAACCACGTCTGCATCATCCCAGGTCAGCAGAACTACTGATTTATGTAATGAAACCCCGTTTGATACATTAAATAAATATTTCAGAACCTTTGAAGTGCACTGTTCTTGCCAGCAGGATTACCACGTGTCAGTGAAATCCAGGAATTGCCATTCCTAGGCTTAGGCCAGTATCCCTACATAGAGCAAAGATAATTAGAGCTTTGTTAAGTACCTGCAGATGTTATTAGATGAGTTCATTTGTCAAAAAAAATGGAAAACGGACTGCTTAGCTGTGCATTCCAGCGTAGTTGTGCATTCCAATATAGCTATATATCCCAAAAAACAGCCTCACCTACATTTCTCAAATTTTAACCAGAACCACTCTGTCCCTCCATAAATTTAATGTTTTTCCACAAGTTCTCTGCCCCTGTGATTGAGTTTTCCAGCAAGATCCTGAACACACCTCCCAAATCACATCCTGCAGGATCTCATCCTCCATCCCCTACATTTTCCACTCTGAAAGTCTACAGAGAAAGTGTTCATAACACTCCCCTGGTTACCCAGAATTACAGCCTGCAGATCAGAGGTTTCTCTTCAATGTAAAATGGGGAACTTCTGAAAAAACCTAATTATTACGAGCCTTAAAAAATTAACGTGTCTAATGAGAGGCTAATGACAGGGGCCATGACTCTGCAGAAGATGCACCTAAGTGCTGTGGTCCAATTAACAACTCCAGTTCAAACACAGCCTAATGCTTCACAGGGTGGATTTAGAAAGAAGAGTATTTAATGTGAAACCATAATTGCGGCTGTAATTTTCCATATTCCCTCCACGCAAGCAGTGCTGGAATCAGAGTGCACCCTACTCCAGCCTTCTGGGATGATGGGATCAGGAACTGGAGCTGTCTGGCAGCACTGGGCTCGTGGGACTGGGATATCTCCTCAGTCTCAAGGAAAAGAAGGGCAGAACCATTCAGAAATCATTAATTCAATTTTCCTAATTTCATTCAGGAAAAGTGAGATTACTGAAAAACATTCAGGTTTTAAAAGCTGCTATTGGTTTCCAGAATGCCAGTATCTTGCTTTAAAGTCAGGTTAAGCTTCCAAGAAGAGTAATTCTGTGTTAAATATAATAATGAGGAGCCAAACTTCATCCTCACAGATCCTTACAGACCATCTGTAAATTGGGGAGGGGGCATTGCTGGGACATCAGATATTGCAAAATTGTTTTCCTTCCTTATCTTTCCCATACAGATTACAAATCCAGCTGTGAGCAGCCCGTGCATTAATCACACTCTGACATACCTGCATGTAAGAACACAGGTGCATTTACTGATTTGTATCATTACAGTCAGCCTTTTGCTCTGATTTCAATGCAAGAAAATCCAATACTACGCAATCCTCTATTAATCTTTTTGTAAGATTTTCTCCTTAATCTTGATCCTGACCATCCAGTTTTATTCCAAGGGCAGTTGCTCCTACAGAAAACAAGTTGTTTCATGAGGACTTGAGAAAAAAGCCTGCTGTCCTGCAAATACATGTCCTATATTTGCTAAAACTCTCATGACCATCATCTTTGCTGTCTTTTATGTTCTTTGTGACTTCTTCCATGCAGGGAGTCACTGGCTGTGGGTTCAGGCATCACCCTCTGGATGCAGCTGAAGTGGTAACTTCAGATTCCAACAAAGATGAGAAATTCAAAGAAAAAAAGAAATTGTCAACCTTAAAAACATCAGGATACAGACACGGAAGTTTTACTATATCTAATTTAGCATACCTGGTAAAAACACCTCGGAATTAATACAACTGTCATCCTGCTGACCTAAATAAAAAAACACAGCACAAAGCTTTTCATGTTGCTTCAGTGAGTGAAGCAATTCGGAGAAAACAAACTTTTGCTGCCTTTACGCTTCCTGGCAAAATTCCTATGGAAACAGGCTCAGGCCCATAATGCACATGCTTTGGGAGCACACAGTAGATCGAAATGAATCATCCAGATGAAAGTAAGCAAGAGCTCACTACAGACTTATTCAATACATTTACTGTTTGTTAGTTGAACTTGAGAAATAAAAAACCCACATAAAGCGCTCTGGAGCAGCAGCATCCCCTCACAAGTGTCATGGATGGCCTCAGCTGGGATTAATTCCCAAATTCATGTGTTGAACTGTGAACTGCTCCAGCGTTTGGAGGGGGTGGGGGAGAGAAAGGAGATAAAAAGACCAGGAAAAGGAACGCAGAGGACTGAAGATTAGGAAGGGAGACACGGGGAGCCGGAGCGAGCGGTTCCCGTTCCCGGGCGCTGCTGAATCACAGTCAGCTCCATGGCAGATCAAAATGAGACATACTTGTACAATAATAAATCAGCCGAATTAATACAGGCTTATCTTCTACCAACTTAGAAGGGGGAGGTGACAAACTGCACTTGAGGACAAACAGTTTGACTGTTGCCAGCATAAGCTGAGCGTCTATAGGAAATGGCTAAATTTAGACAGCCAGCTTTTGATGAGAGCAACGGAAATTAATTCAAGTTTTTTGTCTGTGTTGGTTTTTTTGGGGTTTTTTTTTAAGAGCTCTAGAATGTTACTCATCTCTTGAAACTCTTACCAAAAGAAGAGACTTCATAATGTACCATCCTCCCTGCCTACTCCCTCCTACTCTTCCCCCTATAAAAGGAAGAATTGCTCCTTTGGGCTACAGCAATTTAGGAACTTAATGCAGTTTAACAAATTCCCTATCTCTTGGCTGGAGCTGTTTGGCTCCGACAGATGAATCAGAGAAGTCCATAAACGTCTGGAGGATTCCTACAGACTTTTTCTTGGATGACTATATATGGCAACTACAGATCAAGTTATCTGCAATCATTTTAACCTAAGCTTCAAACTTTTTACCTTATTCCTGGCTTTGTGGGAAACTTCCCTCATCTGCAGTGCCGCTAAATTAGACATAAACTGAGGACTACTTTTCTCAAAAGCATTTTCCCACTCATTGCAAGGCAGTAAAAATGCTTGAATTAAGATACAGTTAAGTAAAAATTAACTTTTGTCAGTAACTCCTGCCCCTCAGCAATACAATTCTATATATGAGTGACCCAGGCTGTGATGCTGTGAAACTCACGTCCTCATTCACACTATTCTGCTATTATTGAAGGTTCACCTCACCAAACAGCAGATGTTTTCCATCACTTATTACCTGAAATACCGAGTAACACCAAGTGCCACGAGAAGTCAAGCACAAACTGGCAACAGAAGCAAAATCCACACTTGAAAAAAAGAAAAAAAGAAAAAAAGAAAAAAAGAAAAAAGAAAAAAAGAGGGGAGGTCAAAACTGCCCAACTGATGTACACAGGGACTTATAAAGGAATTCCAACAATGCCTGCAACACCCTTTATCCAGAGAAATACTCAATAAACTCCTTTCTATCACCATCTTTTGTACATCTGATCATTTTTACAAGATGCTTAAGTGAATACATCAAAGCCAACAGCATGTGATACAATACTGCAGGCTTTTAGCTGCATCCAGAGCCTTCTCTGTGCATCCAAAGCAAAGGGTACACCAAGTTCAAGCAAGTTCTTTAAGCTAAATATTCCTGGCGCATCTCAAAATGGTCACCCAGTGCCACTGAGGGCTCAGAGTAGGAGCTCCTCAAGCCAGGAGTGAAACAGGCTGAGCAAAAAACCTGAAAGCAAACCGAGTTTTGGATGCAAAAAACACTACAGGGCTCACTTTTAAATGTCATTTAAAGCAAAGATCCACAGCCAGCCTCTTCCTGGGCAAGAGCAACAGGGCAATGGCCCTGGTGAAACTTCATCAAATGATGAACATCGCTCTAAACAGAGTCACAGAGGGCTGAGAGCTGCCAACACAAAATATAAGCACGGTCATGCTCCATCCTGTGAAATGCTCTTAGGAAATGCAGATAAAAAGTTAAAGAAAAAGCTACTGCTCAGAGGAGATTGTATCTTACCCAGCTGCTTATTAACACCATGCAGTTAAAACACGTTATTTTAAATTCCTAAAGGCACGCTGTGTCTGGAAATGCAATGTTTGAATAAGCACTCCTAAGATCCAGAGCATATCAAGTTTTCCCACCTGACTACAGCCTTATAAATGCTGACATTTCTGAACCACTGATCTCTTTCTTAGCCAGGTCAGGACAGACACTGAGGACCACCCTTAGGGGGAAAGAAAAAGGGAAAATTGGGCAAGTGACATCATGGAATCTCTGAATCAGTATGGATTGATTAAGCAACTTACCTGATTTTATAACTTCTATTTATTGGATCCTGATTATTTGCTTTTACAAAGAAGTAATTGCTCATTTTTCAAACTGATTTTGGAATGGCTTGTGCAGCATCTGACAGTCCACCAGATCTGAGGACTCAGATATTCACTCATGCCTTGGATCCATCAAAACAGACAAGACTGCCTGATTATTTTTGATGCTGCTCCCAAAGTTTGTGTAAGAACAAGGAAACGTTTTGGTGCCATCATCAGATAGTGGAAGCATAAACAACTGTCAGCACCTCTAGGGAGAGAGCAGGTATCATTCAGCTGCATTCCACATGGGTTTTTTCCTAGGGTAGATGTAAGGAAAGGACTGCACAACAAAAAATCCTGGTGGGTCAAGTTCCAGACGCACCGGCTGCGAGGGTGACTCCACAGACCAGCTCTCTGCACTGCCACCTGATTTTTGTCAGCCTTGCCAGACCTAGAATCTGAATTTTTACGGTGGTTCTTCCTGCTCACCTGCTGGATGAGCTCCCAGAGCTGTGCAGCTGCTGGCTCACTGTCCCATTCCTGGCTGGAGCAGGAATTCCTCAGCCAAGCCTGGCAACTCAGCACAGCCCTTCTGCTCCCTATCCCTGCCAATCCTCTGGTGTTCAGCACCCTCCTTCTGACCAGGAGTTCACTTTTGGGACAAGTAAGCCATTAGTGTGATCCAAACCAGCCAAGGTTATTCCCCCCATTAACAACTTGTCCAGTATTTCCTCAAGGACTTTGCTCTCTCCCATTTTTCTGCTCAGTTTTTTCGACAGCTTTAACTGATGCTCGGGAGCATTTCCCATTAAAAACCAGCACACTGGGGTGTGTAGTATGTTCCTAAAACATAAATATTTGCCAGATTGTCATACAGAAATACTTCATTATCTTTTCCGTAACTGGGTAAAATACAAAAAATTAGGCTGCAACAGCATGAAACACTCCTGAAAGTGTGAAAATTATTGCTCATTTTCATGTAAACTGGAGTATTAAAGTATAAATCACACTGTTTACATGAACTGATCAGAAGAATTCCAGTTAATGCAAGTAGGAAGCTGGAATTATTAACATTTTTTTCTGAACTGGGTCTGTTAAGTAATAGCTTTTTCACCCCTTATCAGCTGCACAAACAACAATGGATTTTAAATCAACGAAATGACCTGTGAACTTCTCCTAAACGGGGGGCACATAATTTAAGGCAGCCGAGAAAGCTTTGCAGGAGTCAAGAGGGCTCCTCAGAGGGGCACATGTGGAGAGAGTTAAAGCTTCAAAACGCTATTTTTTCCCCCCCTACTCAAGTGTCAGCTGTGATAAGCCAAAATTAACAACCCTACACTGAACCACTTCAAATGAAGGGGAAAAAAAAATTTCTTCTTGCTATTCTAGGTATTTTAAGTTGCATATGAGCACGGTGGCTAAATATAGACAGTGACAACAAGAGACAGCATTGTCCCTTTGGGCACATTGAATATTATCTCAGAATTCCCATCTTCCTGGGTTGAGCCTCCTGTGTTGGGCTGGGACTTTTTTTGGTTGTTTTTCTTACTTAGCAAAATGTGCATTAACCCCTGCTTTGTTATAGATGGAGCAGTTTAATAAAAAGTGTAATAAAAAAAAAAGAAGAGAAAGGAAGTCCTGATTCTGTAAAAGCACCAGAAAGCTTTCCAATAATTTTCCCAGCTCTGCACACAGAGCAGATGCCTCTGCTTTTGGAGATGACTGTCACACTGTTTTTAAAACTAGGAGGGCATCAATATGAAGTTTTTACACCTTACTAAACCAGAAAGCCAAGCTGATATTTTCAGATGTAAAATTGTCTGTTTCTCCAGGAGTCACGTGCTTCACTTTCAGGTTTCAATCAGAAGTGTAAGGACTAAAATCAATAATTACCAGTTTCAAAACACTTCCTAGGAGTGCAGCTACATCATCTGGAATCCAGCAGATTCACGTGAGCCTTTAATATTGAACAGGACCAGACTTTCAGACGACACAGTCGCTCCTGAGTCCTGCAGTATTTAAACATCACTGAGTGACATGAACATTTCTGCTTAATGCACCCAGTGCACTTAGAACATTGACAACACTTCATTTTTAAGCCAGCTTCTATATAAAGTTTAATTTTTAAAGCCATCTATAAATTATCAATGACATCTGTTCTGAAAAATGTCAATTCCTATTCCTTAGGCTGGCAGAATCCATCTATTTTGTGTAATGTCCTCTTCATATTCGAGCAATTTCAAAGCTCTATTGACATATGGTTTTCAAGTGAGATATTGCTCTTGTAGGATTTCATTATTAAGACAAGTCCTGTTCTAATGTAATGTTGACAATAAAAACACACAACTGTTCTGGGCTATATCCCACGGCTCTGACTCCCAAAGGTTTGATAACTGACAGGCCCAGATATCCCATAAATATCCCAGTGCGAGGCACCCCTTCCACATCACACAAACCAGTGATGACAAGAGCAAGCAGCAGCTGCAGAAACCAGCTTGTATTTAATCTCCTGATCAATGAATTGTGGGGGCCTCATCATCACTAATTCCTGCAACTCAGAGTCTCGTTTACTGTGACAATGTACAAGCACGGGGTTGTCACCACAGACCCATCCCATCAGCCAAAACTTGATTTTGGTTATTCTGTCTAATTGTACAATGCAGTCACAATTTAGCATGTCAGTCTTTCATTTCTTCAGCTGCTGGGCACTAACATTGTGGCCTGCAAAAATGCAATTAGGATTGTTTTTATGTCCTCATGGTGTTACAACAGGAGGGATAAAAATAATTTTCAGATGTCTACACTTGTCTTCCAAACCCTGTACAATACACACTACTTCCACTTTTTAAAGAATCCACACACTAAAAACATCTTGTCTTTGTTTTCAAGTCTAATATACTCTTTCTGCTTCTAATATACTCTTCTTGCCTCTTTTCATTCCCTAACCAGTAAGTTACTGAGCTCCTGTCCATACAGAGGCATCCTCTAAAATCAAAAATAGGTTTCAAGAAATTTTAATCTTGAAGGAACGATTGCACCATGTGCTTTGGGGTTCTATATGAACATATAAGCTGTCACCAAATCCTCTCACGATATTTGTCATTCAGCAGCAACACAGACACTGCCTGCTCGTGACTCTGTAATTGTGGAGATGCTGAAATCCTGCTTTCTGGTCATGGCAAACATAAATCAAGGAAAAAAATCTGCTCTATTAAATCTATTTGCTCTGGGAGAATGGGGATTTGTCATCCTGTAAAACAAGTGGTCAATAAGATTCAGAAGTGCTTAGAACAGATCTTGATGAATCGGGATGCCACAGGTGACGCTGAAATTGTATTTGAAAGGAATCCACGAGCAGAAAGGTGAATGCTCTATTTATTTCAGTGTATAGACAGGCTGAGGATTAAATGCATCACAAACACAGCAGGATTTTCCCTCTGCATCCCCTCAGGGAGAATCCTTAACAGACTGTCCCAAGGGGCCAAAACAGTAAGAGAGGACATAGGGCTGCTTTAAGTAAATCTAAAATGGATATTCTTTATAGAGCCATCACAGAAGAAACGGTTTTCAGCAGTTTCTCAGCACCACACAAACCCTGAGCAAGTGAAAAAGCTGAGTTTCAGCAGCAGCAAGAGCAGGTCAGGTCCAGGGGCCCCGCGGGGAACCCACGGAGTCGGAAGACAATTCACTGGCGAATCCCATTTAATGATTCAGGAATGGCTGGGCATAATCCCTGCCTCACATCACATGATGATTCCCAACACAAAAGGGAGCTTGGTTTCTCACCCAGGACAAGAATTTGGTCCCAAAGGACAGAAAGGAAGCTTAAGTAGCACAACCACGTAATTAATAAGGAAACGAATATAGGTGTATTGTAATGACAACTTTGGGAATTATTAAATTAACCACAGACTAATCCCTTTTTTCCCTGTTTTTGAACAGAGGAATCGAATTCTGCTGCTTTATGTGTTTGAATTTAGTTCCAGCAACTTAAACATTGCGTGGAATCAACATCCTTCCCTATCACAACGACCAGTTCCAGTGCAGCACACAAAATACTCCCAAAATGATAAAACCTCCTATCGTCCACGGCACACAGCCAGCCAGAGGCTGAACTTGGACAGCGAAGCTGCATCTGGTTTCACTTTTCAGTAACAAAACAAAATTCACAGGCACCATTCATTATCTACGAGGTCCAACACGAAGGCTTTCAAATACACTTTCAGAACTAATTAAATGCTTATTTAAAGCTGAAGAGAATGTAAATACTAAACTGAAACTGAACTGATTAACTTGCAGCATTTTGTGCCTGATTATCTCGGGGAGGAATGAGCTCCTGGCACTGTGGCCTTGTGCTGGAGGATCAATTTCCTGTTCGCATCAAGGCTTCTGAGGAAACCTTCCCCACATTTGATCCGACTCTCACTGGAGTGTCTGCTGTGCCTTGGACACGGCCCTAGACAGGAGAATGTTTCCTGACTGGGTAAGATAATGTTTTGAATTTAGGGGCTAAACAGCGTCACTTTTGCCCTTAGACTTGAGGCCAAAATTCAAGGAAGCTCAAGGCAATCAGACCTCTCCTCCCTTTCACCCCAGGGCTGAGACACCACAGAAGCTCCTCACAGGAGTTCCGTAACACCTCGTTTTGGTTTCAGTTTTCTTAACACAGCAACTGGTGAGATCTACTCGTGTTCTGCATTCGCTGTGGCTAAGGAGGGAAATGAGATTCATAAGCTGCAGCCTTCATTCAGTTCCAAAGTATTATCTAGTAGCTAAAAAAAGACATCATTTGCTCCTACTACAGTTCCTTTTGCCAGTTCCTTATAAAGCCAGCCTGTCTTGCATCTTTGATGTCAGGAATTCCGTTTCTTAAGTCATGTCAGAATCTTTACATATTGTTTATTTCTGTGCTTCTTTCACACAACGGTGAAAATTCATGAATTTTATGTACTTGTATTGCAGCAACACAAAGAAAAATCCAGAGGAGACTCAAGCTCCCTCCGTGCTGGCCTCTGCCAGGCGAGGATGCAGCCTTGCATCAGACAGGATATAAGAGCCCAGACAGATTCAGTCTGAGGGAGAGGTACAACCAAAGAGCATTCAAAGGGAAAACAGGAGAGGCCGCCTCTCCCGAGAGCCAGGAGACATTTTTACGCAGCATACCTCACTGGGAACATCACAGGGTAAAAAAAAAAATGAGTCCACTGTTTGCACTTCCATAGATATCCAGTTTCAGTCTGTGACAGAAGAGGCAGCACAACCAGAATTAAAAGCACTGCTAACAGCGCCCGTTGCTCTTTTATTGTGATTGTTACAAGTCACATTAGTATAAATTTGTGAAGTGTTTTAACGCATTTTCGTTTGAGCTTAATTAATTTTCATATGAGTTTGAGCTTAATTGATTTTCATAGAAGTTTGAGCTTAATTAATTTTCATAGAAGTTTGACGATTTTCTCATTTGTTGTTGAAATCACAACATGAGTTTTCCATATGCAAGGCAAATGTAATAATATCAGCTCAAAAAGTCATTTTTGGACTTGTTTTTGTATTTCACAACCAAAAATACTTCCAGTGTAAACTGTTAACTGAAGCTCTGACAAGTTTTATTATAAATATTCCTAGCTTTAAAGAGAAATTTGAATATATTCACTTAGTGTATGTTCAAGACAGTTTAGGTCTGACAGCTTCAGATTATGCCTCATTTATATGGAGCAGTGATCAAACTCGTTAATATGTGAAAGAACTAAAGAGGCAGAGGATTGTGAATCAAACAGCATGAGCAAAGTTGTCGAGGAACATGAATAGCTGATGAGGATTTACTTAAGGTGATAGTTTTCATGGTCCCCTGTGCCAAGGTTTGTGCAGGAGATGAATAAGCAGGGAGGAGGTTTGAGCAGCAGTCCTTGGGCGAGGCGAGGCTGCGGCGAAGCCGGAGCTGCGCTGCCTTAAGCCAAGGAGGAAACACTTAATCTGCCCATAATTCACCCCATGTGTTCCCAGCGATAGGACCCTCTCACTCAGCCAAGGTGAGCCATTTGACAAGACAGGTAAACCTGTTCAGAACTTTCCTCCTGTTGGCTTTCACACTGCCAAGTGTTGTCTGCGGCTCAGTAATTTAAGAAGCGTTCGCGCGGGGGAAAATCAAATCTCACTGTGAAGCAGCGTCTCCTTAAGATTCACTTAATCTTCTGATAACACAAGCTGTGCACACACAATCACTGAAGATGATAATCTCCTGTATGTAACACTAAGTCTGCCATTATTCCATTTATTAGAAAGTGCTATAATAATGTTTTGTGCATACATGTACTAAAAAGACAAGTGGATTAGGAGATGGAAATTCAGGGTGCTTCTTCCTTACAGCACGTGGCTGCCTAATACCTCCAACTTCTTATGTACAGACGTGGCTTAGCATGTTTTGCATGAGAGCCCTGCCAACAGCAGCTCCTCCAACAAGAGCCAGAGGCCCCCACACCTCTGATTTCGGGGGGAAGGATAACCTTAAATCACAAACATGTCCACTTGTTACCAGTTTTTCGTTTTCCTAAGTAAATAAATCATCAGCAGATGCAACCAGTAGGAAAAAAGGGAGTGCTGACTGATTTGGCACAGACCCTTACATTTCTGACACAAAAATCACTGGTTACTGCTGTCCAACGCACGCCACAGACTTATCAAAGTGATCAGAGTTAATCTTTGAGAGGTATGGAGTGGTTTTGAACCAAAAGGCAGAGTGTTAAGAAATCTCTTATCAATATACTCCAATCAACCAGTTCTTAAGAGCTGTTCAAGTCACAAGGAAGCACGAACTTAAACGTTACTGTTCAGCTACAGCCCTACAAAGGGACTGTGTGAATTAAAAGCAAATGATCATTACCAGGGCCGCGATATTTCTGTTTGCCATCTCCCGTCCCCACGCCCTGCTCGGGGCAGCTGCCAGGGGAGAGGATGACCTGCTGCACACGTGCTGCACACACGGGTGGAGCTCTCACAGAGCCCCCCAGGCTCCTGTGCACCCCAAACCCACGGCAGCACTCACGGGACACTTCCGTCAGGGATCACGCACGGAATGCTCGGGACTGAGCCGCACATGCGCCGCGGGCTCTGCCTGGGATTTCCTGCTCAGACCAGGGCACCAGACAGAAATCCTGGGCAGGGAGCCAACCTCCTCAGTTCTGCCTGGACAACGTTTCCAGGCCAAAAGGAGGAAGAAAGAAAGAAAGAAACAACGAAAGAAAGAAAAATATTTTGGGTTTCTTTTTTTTTTTAAGTGGGAGAACATGGTTGGAGAACACTAAGCTTATATTAGCACTGAAAATATCTGTTTATTTCTTCATGTCATCTATGTGAACTTCGAGGAACCACAGTTGTAGTTAAAGACAACACACACCCAAGTGCAAGTTACTTCTGTTCTGTCTGCGGGTACAGACCTCCTGATCCTCCCTCTGCCTTCTCTCCCATTCTTCCCTCAGCTGGAAGTTAAACCTGGCTGCATTAGCACAATATTCCTCGGGGCAAGAGCTAGTAAATAAAGTTTATTAACATCCCTCAGCACCGATTTCAAACCGCTATGGGCTCGTGCTCGCCTGCAGGCTGATCCCACTTCTACATTTCTGCCTAAGCAGAAATCTTCACCTGACCACTCTTTTGTACCAGAAAATTAATGGCAATCACATCTTGAATTTTTTAATCAAGTGATACTTGGAAACTACTGACAGAAGGCCACTTCTAAATTACTCTGACGGCAACTTTCTCATTACACAAGCTGTACAAAGCTGGTCCCAGCAAGCTCTTTTAAATTATAACCCACTCTGCACTTACTGGAGACAGGTTTTCTGCTGAATTTTCCTGCTTCAGCTCCATACTACAAACTGCTAGAAACTGGTTCCAGGTAACTTATTAAACACCACAGTTGATATATGTGAAATGGCTTTCCCAACCATCTTAACCTCTTCCGACCTTTCCTGTCCTTGTCAATGGCCACAGTGAGTTCCAGCCCTGGTCTCTCAGTGTTCTCAGTGCTTTATCTCTCTTAGCAGTAGCGCAGAGCCAGTCGAATTGCTGTAATGTGCCATTTCCTGACATTAAGCCAGAAGGGGAAAAGTAAAGGACAGGATTTCTGATGCATTTCTTCACTATTTTGAATACAAGCCATTAGCAGAACAACCAGAAAAATTAGCGTAAGTTAAATTAAGTTAACCAACTTTGATTGTTAACATGGTATTTCACTCCAGTAACCTCACTGCTTTTTAAAAACTAAAGTTTACTAGTGGTCTGCAGTCAAGGTATGCAATAACCATGTTCAGGTCCAAATCTTGTAGGACACAGAAAACTCTCAGGACACTAAGATTGAGTAAGTAGTGATCTCTCATTCTCCCAAGAAAAAAAGGATTTTGAAAGCATTTTATCACTTTTTGGAGTCAAAGTTCTTTTGAAAATTAGCACTAAAAATGTAATCCTATGATTTACGCAACTCAGTTTTGAACAATTAATGTCTCTTATGAAATAGCTGCTGTTTTCAACTTGAAGCCTGTGTCTATTAGCTGCATGTTGGTAACATGATTTATCACAGAAAGGATTTGTGGAAAGCCCAGAATACCCATTTTGCCAATAGCAGCAGCATTTTGAAGACCAGCAATGGCTTCACACCCACAAACTGTGGAAGAAGACAGAGCTGTCTGTGATCCCTCCCTTCACTCATACCCCTTTAGCCCCCTATTTTCTTCTTCTTTCTGCTTTTAAATGGAGCTTAAAGTGACTCTTGATCCAAATATTACATGTAAACCTTAGCAGAGAACATTTAGAAGTGGTAATTACTAACCATTTCCCTAGATAATTAGCTCATAAAAAGGTGTATTTTTAATGTGGATTGCCAAACTCTCCACTAATCATCTCACACCACTTCCCCACAGTAACAATTATCGAAAAACAGTTTAAAAACGCGTAAACAAGAGCATTTAGTGCTCATTTACTTGAGACCAAACGTCAATAAAACCTCGAGACACGGCGAACCGGCTGCGTTCAGAAACCCAGCGCGAAGCCTCCGCAGCGAAACCGCTGGGCCTGGACTGGAGCTCCCCGTTTCACTTCAAACTTTCTGAGTTTGAGCTACCGCTCCTTCCAGCTTTCCACGACTTCCACCTCCAGCGGCACCAGGAGAGGAAGCCCAGCCTGCCAGAGCACACCGGAAGGCGAGGCCCGGCGCGTTTTCAGCCCGGGCAGCAGCCAAGAACTTTGTGTGTTTGCACGACGGAGTTGCTCAGACCGGGTTCCAGCAGCACTTTCCCCGTCTCCAGCGCACCTGGAAAAACAGGCCGTGCTTCCCCCGGCACTGGCGTTGTCCCGGGAAGAGCGGCGGTGGCTGCCCCTGCCCCGGCGGCCGCGGGAGAGCGCGGAAGGTGGAGGGGAGCTGAAAGGCAGCTCTATGTACAGTACACACACGGCAATTTGTTACTGTGAAAAACCATCTGTTTCTCGGTATTACAATCCTCAGAGGGGAAATTATAGCTAGCGTTCAACATAAAACATCAATTTAAACCATCAACTATTCATAATTTCAATTCTTTATTGGAAACCAAGGACATAAATGTCAGGGAATAAAGCAATATTTCTTTTATTAACTGTTCCATTCATCTGGCTATTAAATAAAACCAGGGCCTTAATAAATAGCATTAGCCTTTGTACTGACAGCCACCCCAACTAGCACCATAATTCTAAATAAAATGCATTATATTTCTAGCTTTAAAGTAAAAATCAGGATTAAAAAGCATTAAAAAACATATGCATAGAGTATGTTTGCAGTGTTGCTGCTCCTGTGTAGTTAAATGCTTTAACAAACAATACTGACCAAATAACCACCGCCATTTATATGCAAGTTTCCAGTCAATCACCTCCCTCCTGATGATATTCTACAACATTAATATTACTAAAGAACAGAAAGGATTCCAGCATTGATGCTGCTTGCCTGTTGCCAAATGGAATTATTCTTTTAATCCTCTGCTCCCAGATACGACGCCTGCTACGAAAAATAATAACAATAGTAATAACATTAAAAGGAGTGGGTGGATGGAGAGGGGGAGAAAGGAGGAATGGCAGAGAGAGGGAATGTGTTCTTCGTACAGCTTGTCATCACCCATTACTAATGGCACAAAACTCTGCATTTATGTTGACAGTTATAGAGTATTTCTGCAGTTTGGTATTTAAGAGTTGCACACAAAAATCCCGGAGTCCAACGGCCTGGGACAGGGAATGCAGAATCTGTTTGTAATTATTTTGTGTGGGAAATGGAGACAGAGCTCCATTTGCTGTGAGCCTGATGGAGAGCTGCAAAATTTAACTTTGCATGATTAGATAAGACTGTCCGGGAGTTTCCTGCACCTTCGAGGAAAAGAAGCATTCTGCAAGAGCTGGGGAGTCCTGAGAAGTCCACAGACTCAGTATTAATGTTCAGATAATTGTCCATTATTCCTCCTTAAGAATAGCTCCCCTGCTCTTAGCACGACCAGCATGGGGTACTCAAGAACACCATTATAGGGGAAAGGAAGCACAACTGTAATCAAAACAATGATTACTATCACCTTCATTTAAATGCAGAGTGAGAAATGAATACAAAAATATTCACTTGAAAGTGAAAGGTAAGAAATTAACTTTTTCCCCATGGACATCAGAAACCTAACCTCAAAACTAGGAATTACTTGTAAATTTTTTACATCCCTTTAGAGCACACATTAGTTTCTCCTTCTGCATTTAAATGAAGGCGATGGTAATCACTGTTTTGATTACAACTGTGTTTCCTTCCACCCAAAATGGGGTTCTTAAGGACCCCATGCTGGCAATTCTAAGAGCAGGAGAGCTGTTCTTAAGAAGTAGTAATGGACAATTATTGCAAGTGTTAGCAGTGAATCCGTGGGCTCCGTTGGTCTCCTCATCTACTTAATGCAACATTTCCGTACAATTCCTCCCAGCTCCACACACAATAAAACCCATCATGCCAACATTAAGAAAAAAACCAGCATGATTAAAATACAGTTGTCATTGTGGTTAAGATAAAAACATCTTTCTGCTTCTTGTAAGGTTTATTTATGAAGATGGAACCAGGAGTGTGAAGTCAAAATTGGAGCATAACAATGAAGTTTAGACACAGTTTTCATGTCTCCTGAAAAATGCCCAAATTCACCTCACAGGCTAACTTCAGCACATATTCTATTGTCTTCAGTCACTTCTACCAACCTTAAATCACCATGTAACCTCATCCTTTTTCTGTCTCCTGGCAAATGGCCACCACCTCCTCCCTCTGCTCAGTTTTAGCCACCCTCTTCCACTTCTGACCCGCAAGTCTGTCCCAGTTCACTGTGCTTGACACCAAAACTTCCTTACACGTGGAAAGCTGCCTCCCAAATCCCTGCCTCCTGTTTTTGACAGCTCCAGAGCTGACCACAGCAGGGCTGAGTGCTGGTGAGGAGGATTTTCAGCAAGACTCTGGTTTGAGGCTGATGCTCAGACTCTCACATCATGTTTGTTCCACCAACCCCAACCCCACCTGTGTCCCAACACAACTGGGCAGCCCCAGTGGCAGAAGATATTCCTGTTCTACATCCACAAACAGTCAGAAATTGGGCTGTTGAGGGAAAGTAACAATTATGCTCAGGCTCACTAATCAGTTAAGCATCAGCCACAGAGTTAAAACTGAGTATTATATACAACCCAAGGAATTTCTGTGGACTGTCCCAGGGAGAACTGCCAGCTACCAGAGCTGGGGTTTTCCTCCAGGTACCTACTCCAAGCTTTGAGATACCAGATTATCAAATTTCTTGTGCAGGTTCCTCCTAACAGCACCTTTACTGTAAGCACCGGGCAGCAAGTGATACTTTAGGAATTGTCAGCATGTCTAGTTATCCAAGTTTAATAAGATACTTAATTTCCTTACAGTACCTACTGCTAGCATTCCCCAGAAGGTTATCAATTCTGCCCTCCCACCCCTTGTCTTCATCAATTATGATCAACGAGCTTCTGAATAAATGCATATACATACATTCTCCAACTGGGGCTGCAGTACACACAGTCAGGATGTATTTACATCAGTGAATTCAGTAAATTCAATCACAGTGTCAGTGGCACCACCACAGACTTGACTCTGCACATTTTTAAGGAGTAAAAATCAGGGCAATCAAGTTCTGTCACACCTTGTTACTGCTGCTTTCAGGTTTCCTGGCACGTGCTTGAGCACAGTGCTGAGCAGAGCCCCAGGATCCTGCTCACAGTGGGGATGCCTCGTGCAAAATGCACAATGAGATGGGCACGGGGAAAAATGGGGCCAAAGAGGGGGAAGGATTGTTTCAAACATCAAGGATTCGATAAATTGACTCCAAAAGTTAGATACCTGTAGGAAACGAAGTGGCCAAGAGCCTTTAGCCATGACCAAAAGCAGAAAACAAATAGAGGAGCTTTTACAGTGGGAATTTATTCTGAACTCCAAATGAGGAAAATTAGGGAGAGGGTGTTGTGAGATACACACAACTCAAAACAACAGTAGCAAATTCACAAACGTGGAAGATTAAGTGAGAGAGGACACAAACCTAAGGGGGGAAGAAATTAAGCAAGAGCTTGGCAGAAGCCTAAATAACAGCAGTTAAAGACACAGGTCCAAACCCAAAGAGGAGGAGTGTGAAAAGGGCCCAGTGGCTAAAACAAAACTCTTCACTGACCTCAAATGAAAGGGATGAAACATTTGGGTGAGACTGCCAAAGACGAGTATAAACGTACAGCATAAACATTTGGAAATAAAATAAGAAGTGCTCCAACATAAGAATGGAAGAAAACCAGCAAGAAATCCAATAAGCAGCAAGAAACAAATTTTATAAATAAAGGAACAGTGGAATGACAACCAAAGAGACTCCTGGCAGATCATACAGTGGAAAAGGGACATCAAGAGCACAAGGGATGTCTTTTTCCATCAGCTTTTACGGTAAGACCTGTCAGTAGATGGATAACACGAGAAGAGAAGAGGGGAGGGTTTAAAAGTTTATCTGGAACAGATTATGAAGATGTCAATTAAAGGGTTTAGGTATTTTCAAACTGGCTTGGCTTCATAAACTTTGTCACTGTGTGTGCTGAAAAATTGGCAAATAATTCAGGACATTTGCTGTTACCTTAAAAAGGACCTAAAAAGGCCGAATATACAGTACGTTTTTAAAGTTGCAGAAAAAGGGGCAGAGGACAGAGAGGGTTGGACACCTCCACAGCATCCAAGAAAAAATAACATGAATCACCACCTGCTTATAAGCACCTAGAGGAAAACCCATAGGTACCTCTACATTGTCACCAAAAAAACTTGTTAAAGCAACTCATTTATTTCTTTGAGATGCTAAGGAGCTCAAAGGACTGAGGAAAAAACAGGAAATGCCACAATTTGGATTGAGGAAGGCTTCAGTGAAGCCTTGCTCAGCACACTCTGAGGGTAGGTAAGGAAACCTGCTCTGGACCCAGGAGCCACAAAGCAGCACCCAGTGAGAAGTTACCAGTGGTTGTTTATTAAACCCCTTGACGTGTAGAGAAAGAGTGTCTGACCTGGATCTGCCCCACTCCACTGTCACCAATAACCTTGTGACAGATAAAGTTATTTTATCTGCAAAGAACAGGAACCTGGCGCGGGCAGCAACAATGACAGATGATGGCGTTACAATTCCAAGGGAATGTCACAAACTGAAAAAATTAACATAAAAAACCCCCAACCACAAAACCCCCAAACTCAAAGATTCAACAGAAATGTTTAATGTAAAAAACTGCACTTGAGCAGGAACAACCGGGTACTCAGCAGTTTTGAAGAAAAAAAAAAAAAAAAAGTAGGGATAATGCTGGATCACAAGTTGAACATGACTCAACAGTGTCCTTCTGTTTCAAAGGAGGGAGATATCGTTCTGAGAGGAGCAAACCCACACATAAAGCCAATAAGATGTGAAATAATTCTTCTGCTCTACTGAGTGTCGGACAAAATCTTCCAGCTGAGGCCTGGCTGGCTTTGGGTATTGCATTTCAAAAGTGATATCGCTCAATTTGAGAACTTCCAAAGCAGTGGAAACGATCAGAGAGAGGCCCAGGAAGGCTCACTGCAGGCAAGGCAAGGCAGGAGGGCAGTTCAGCCTGCTCAGGAATCAGGAAAATGAAACCAGCTCCCCTGGCACGAGCACAACCCGGGCAAGGAAGGGACAGCAGCAGTCCTGGGAGGCAGGAGGAACTGGGCAACAAAGCACAGGATGCTTCAAGGCAAGCCCTGGTTAAAATCATCAAAAGAATGCTGGTTTGGGAAAGAGAAAACGATGGGGAAAATGGTGTTTCAAAATGTAAAACATTGCTCCAAAGAGGCAGGTGGCAACACGTTCTCCATGTTATGGATGGAGTACGGGGAAAGGAACTAAAAGTACAGCATCACTAAGGCTCAACTGTCTGTGACCCTCCATCAACACAGGAATTAAGGGGAGGTTAAACAAACACCTGGCAGGTAAAGCTGAGCTTGACTGGGGCAGCTGATGGACCACGGAACCTCCTGAGTTCTGTCCAGCTTTTCTCTAAAAAATCAAGGTGAGCCTCTGTCTAACACATGTGGTGATTCCAGGTGCTGATCCTGCTCTGCTCCACAGCAAAGCAACGTGTTCTGCACACACCGAACATCCCTGAGCAGGTCATTCTACACAAACACTAAAACAAGCAGCCCAAAACTTGCACAGAGACCTTCTTCGAATGGACACTGCTAAAAAGCTTTGCAGGGAAGTCCAACAGAAGTCTAACTTAACCCTCTCCACAGGAAGTGAAATGCTTGAACACCTGGAATTACAAAGCAATATCCTCTTTTCTCCACTTGATTGACCTGACTCACTGTACTCCTGTTTCCAACTTCCACCACTAAAAATGAAAGTTAATTCCTCAAGCACAATATGAGGCTCATTTATTTCCCCCCAAATGCTCCTTTTTTAAAAGCACATCACATTGCTTGGAGGAAGGCTTTATATCCTAAAATTCATCACCATGATGGGAGGGTTGCAATTTCTCATGCCTTGCTCAAGCAGGAATGCCTTCTTTCTTTAATTGGAAGAAAAATGAATTTATTTATTTTGAAAGCATTAATGTCTTGAATCTGGCAGGGAAAACTCCCTGAACCTATTTGCTCTCAGCTAAACAACAAATAATTTGGACTTGGACCTGCAGTCACGTACAGGGAAGATGCAGTGGAAGAATATGCACTTTTGGCAGGAATCAAGGCCATTAAGGAGTGGGAAGCTTCATGCTTCTTTGATACTTTCTACATTTAATAAACCTGAATTAAAGTTCAAACAATTGCTTCAGTCATACAGGAAGAAAATCAAGACTAATATAATCGTGCACAGAATATTTCATTCAGGGCAAAAAGAAAGGGTTTTTTTTAAAAACCCCACACAAGGTCTATTTTAAAGATGGGGTTTGTTGTTGTTTTGTGTTGGTTTGAGTTTTTTTTTAGGCAGGAAGAGAAACACCTCAGAACTTCTACATGACATAAAACATAGTTTTCCACTCTGGGGTGGATAAAGCGTTTCCTCACCGAGTTTGTGGACATCCTAGACAGCAAGAATCTCATTTTCCTTTGCTTCTAACCTAGACCTTTCCACTAAGTGCTCCTATCTCCCGAGACCAGCACTAGGAACGACAATATTTGCACAAAGGGCTCCTTTGGTCACTTTTTGAGTTCATTACCATGGTCTGACCTTAAGCTGCACAGTCAGAACTCACCTTGTGCCCTGCTTTGGTAAATCTGATGCCAGGCTATCAACTCCTCCTGTAGATAATTGTCATCATGTGGATGGAAAACTGAATGATTTTAGAGACAACCAAAGTGAAGCTTTTAGAGAAGCAACATGTTTAGCACTAAAATGCATTTCAACATGATTTTATTGCACAATTGAAAGGGCTTTGAAAAACTAAACAAGAAGCTGACTCATGCACCTGTATAATAATAAGAAGCTCCTGTTTGATTTCTACATTTTGAGCCAAAGCATGTGAAGCCATAAAAACAAAGCAGCTCCTTGCAGCAGGCTCATAATGAACCCGGGACTGCCTTTCTCTCTCTCTCTCTCTTTGCAAAGCTGCTTTCACAACGAAGCGTTTGGGATTCTGGCACAGAACTTGCTCCAAACTATAAAATTCTGAGCATGATTTAACATGAAAATCTGAGGACATCACGGCTTTTGGAGGCTTCCTATATGAAGCTGTAATTTCCTACCAGCTTCTTGTCGGTAAAAAAGAGAGGCTGTGATTCTTTATCCCTGCTCTAGCTCAGCTGCTCATCTGGAAAGAGGAATGGCCACGTTACTGGTCTGTGTATTAATTCTCTCCACTTCCCCTTCCTCTCTCCCCTGCTGCTGGTTATTGTCATCACTGACTGAGATAATACATGCTGGCATTTTTAGGAGCACAAAAATATTTATAAAATCTGCCCTAATTACGGTCTCCCAGAACAACCTGCTTTCCGTTCTTTCTCTCCAGACCTCTTTGCTAACTGGGTTTTCTGCGTTTTCCAGGACCTCGTCTAGCACCTCTGGTGGTACTGCTAATGCTGCTGTGAAGAAAACTAATTTACCTGCTTTTTCCTTCTAAGAAAAAAAGCGTTCCAGTCGCTTTTAAATGCCAAAATAACAACAGCTGCTTTGTGATCTTCAAATGAGCATGAGAGATACATGTAGCTCGCTGCAATAAAGCAGGAAGGAATAGATATACCTACAAACTAACCAGCAGGTTAAAAGACAGGAATTTTGAAGTTTTTGCTAACATACCAGCTTTGATCCTGAAGAACAAAAAAAACCCCCCTGGTTTACAGAATATTAATAGATGTGTGCAGGGAAATGTTTTATTTGCCAGCACAACACAACCAACCCCTCAACAGGAGCATCTGTAACTGCACATGGCAACTCCAGCAGTTTTGGACCATGGAAAAAGCAACATGCAGAAAAACTTTTTCAGGCAATGGATTAATTGCCAGGGAGAGACACTGAAGACACATTCACTTGTAAAATTCAAAGATTCAAGAAAGCCAAAGCTCAGAGAAAAAATAACTCCACAACAAACCACGTGTCTTGGCCAAGCTGAGCACAAAAGGCATTGAAAACTCACTTGACTCCAAGAGATCAGCACTTCTGCTGAAGGTTTTCCACATAAAACAAACCCTAAAATATCAGTAACTACTGCTGACATAACACGTCTATCCCCAAAATAAAAAAAACCTGCTTCCTTCAAATTGTGCACATTTTTGTGGTGCTCCTTCCAAGCAATTAACCCTACCCTAATTTGAGAAGAACAAATTTGAGAGATTGCAAAATAATGTTTTATTTGGTGCTTCAAAGTAGAATATAGATACAATTTCTAAAAGGAGCTTAGCTATTAATGAAATGAGTTGTGAGTGCTTTCTAAACTTTCATTCTCTCACTAATCAGTAAGAAGTGAAATCAGAAGTGGGGTCACTGCTCCAGGGAAGCCCCTACCCAGAAAGAAAATTATCCCAGGATACACAGTCCAGGAAAAAACCTCATGTGACAACTGCAGGAACTCCTACAACCCCATTCTATCCCAGTCAGGCTTTTTATGAAAATAGTATCCATTTAACAGAACATATCTACTATTTCTGCACCACTCCAATTTCAAAAGGAAAAATAATACATTCATCTCCCGTGCGTGTGGTAGGACCTGGGAGGCACTCAGGAACCTTTCCTGAAGAAAAGTGCTCTATAAATATAAAATATGTAATTGACACCTCAATGACCCTATCATGGTGAGCTATTGAATGAAAGTCTGTTCTTCAGCTCCATGGAAGCAGTTCCCATCATCCTTTTTGGTGCAGAAAGAATAAGTTTTCATCACCATCGAAAATAATGTACTTTTTAGGTACATCAATTCAGAAATCTGCTTGACGACCTTTAGATTTTGATTATAATGGCCTTTTTGTAATCATATATACATTTTTACTGGAGTATTTAAAATGCTGTTGAAGATGAGATGAACAGCAGTTAAAAGAGAATGAAATCAATATGGTTATCTATGCAGGTAATTAGACAACCTTTTTTAAGCTTCTTTTTTTATCTTTCAGGGTTTTGGGGTTTTTTTGTATTTAGCACTAGGTAAAGCTTCTGTTCTAAGCTACCTAATGTCACAAAATTTCCTGAATGGCACAGTTCAGCATCAGGTAACAGAGAAGTACTTCATAAAACAGAACTGAAAAAGATGCCAGAAAAAACATTTAATCTCATTAAAAGATCTTAGAAATGAAGCCCCTTGCAAACTGAAAAAGGAAGTGATGTTCAAACGCAGGTTTCTTCAGCAATAACAAAATAATATGCAAGTAATTAGGATTTTGGTGTTTAGTGCTGCATGTCAGTATGCTAAGTACTTCCACTGTAAATGCTCTCAGGATCACTAAAAGGATCTTCTCCATAAATGAAACACATTTTAAGTGAGCCTCAGAATCACTGCTAGAAACAAATCTGGTTGGCACAAGGACTGAGATTACACAGAAAGAGGAAAACTCCTACAAATTTCAACTGACAAAGAAACATGATTTTAATAAAAAGGGGATTTGCTTGAGAAATTGTCCTTTTATCAGCAGTAACAGTGCTGCAATTTTAAGATGTTGCTCAACCACTTTAAGATTTTAGGAAACTGTTTGAAAGTACTCTCTAATAAAAATATAACCAATAATAGAAGGATGTTGTAGCAACTAAAAGGGTATTAAAATTGTGCTTTTGTTAGTTCTGAGTTAAGGAACAATGGCAGGATTAGCAGGAAACTATTACGAAATTAATCTGATTAATGCCTTATAAATAATGAAGCCGTACTTAAAAGGGTCCACAAGCTCCACCATGTCAGAACATGGGTCTAACACATGATGCAAGACTAAAAAGGAGGATATTTTCCCTTCTAATTAAACAGCAAAAACTGAGTCCTCCCAAAAATCAAGTAAGAACAAACAGGGAAGGGAAAAAACCAGTATGACTTGTAAAAACACAATAAAATTAACTGCAACCAACTCCACCCTCTTCATAATCAGTCTCAGAGGAAAGAGCAAGACTTTATTCTTGTCGTGTTGCACAGGATCACAACTTCTCCATACACAAACACCTCTTCCCTTGGATTTTTTGGTTAGAAGGATGCAAAATTCTTCTCAACAGAGCAGCAGCATGGGCAGGGGAAGGACAGTCCCTACACAAGGGGTGACCACTTTTGGGCACAGCCTTCATCCAGCTCTGTTCAAAGCCACAGCTAAAAGTGGATTAAAATCCATCTTAGTTATTTCAGGTCCATTTTATGGACCATGGTAAAAACCAGATCATCTCTTACGTGCTAAAGCAAGTCTAAAATCAGTGATTACAGTGATCATTTCAACTCCAGGCTAAATAAATTGGCATAAAGCTGACAGACCAGTATCTAATCTGAACACTGGTCCCAGTATTGAATGCGTCTTGGTGGTCTGACAGTTTGGCTTTAGCTCTGAAAATCCTCTTTGTGGCTGAACAAAACCCCCAAAACCACCACAACAGCCTTTTCTTTTTTAGAAAAGTAAAGGAAGATTTGTTGTGAAAAATCACAGAATGGTGTGGGCTGGAAGGGAACTTAAAACCAACTTGTTCCAACCCCCTGCCATGGGCAGGGACACTTTCCTCTATTCCAGGCTGCTCCAAGCCCCGTCCAGCCCAGCCTTTCCCCTCCTGCTCACAGTGGGGGGAAAGCTCCATTACTTACTACCAAAAGCATCTTTTGCGTTGTAAATGGTTTTTAGGATTCTGAAAAATAAGACTGGTTTTTAATGGCACTTATAATGAATTACAGCTACCCCAACTCACTTTTTGAAGAGGGAATCAGGGAAGAGAAAACAACTTAAAAGTTCCCACCATCACATCTCCTCACAAGTGAAAGCTGCGTTACCAACACCACCGAAATCCCAACTGTGGCTCCTCTCCATTTACACCCACTTGTAACAACCACCACTCCAGGAGCTGCCAGGCAGAGCCACGGCCCTCACAGACACCTGACACGCTCTTCTCCTCCAAAATGGGATGAAATCAAGCTGTCCTTGCCCACAGCCACAGCACACCTACGACGCAGTGGGTCGGCGCATCAGAGCCGGCGTTAATCCCTGAGTTCTGCTTGCTCACAGCTACCCACGTTCTGCAAACACCCTGGGATCCAGCTCCTGCTGACTCATGGGCAGCTCTCACCCTTGCACTGCTTTTCTGGAGCTATCCAGCCTCAGTCCTGGTCCCCAGCTGGGGTATCAGGCTGCCTAAACCAGGGCACAGGACAGACACAAGTCACATTGCCAAACCTACAAACCCCACCCTGTTCCAGCAGTTTGAGGAGGAACTGCTGCACACCTTGCAAACACCCCTCACACCCAGCTGGGGCTTCAGTTACAGAATATTCTGAGCTGGAAGGGACCCACAAGGATCATCAATTCCAACTCTTAAGTTAGAGAGGTCCACAGAGGGACCAAACCCATGACCTTGGAGTTATCAGCACCCTGCTCTGGCCAGCTGAGCCAATCTCACGTTTATTGTCTAAAACATCAAGTTAAAAAGAGGAGGGAATCCAAGTCCTGCTTTGAATTATCACCAAGGTACTGCCAGGACCTCAGACAGACCTCTGAGCTTGTATGTAAATAATTTTTTTTTCAATGGGATATGACTATTTGAGATGGAGTTTAAGAGCATCTGGAGGGAAGATAGTTTGAAGTAATGGATACTATTATTATTCAAGAGACACTAAAATTGAAGAGAAATTATTCCTGCCCCCACAGAATGGGTCAGGTTGAAAGGGACCTCACTGGGTCATCTGGTGCAGCAGGGTCATCCCAGAGCACCTGGCACAGGATTGTGTCCAGACAGTTCTTGAATACCTCCAGTGAGGGGGACTCCACAACCTCTCCACTCAAATGTTATTTATCTACAGGACTCATTAATATCCAAGACACCATCTTCATCAGTCTCAAAACCATCTCTGTATTTTATGGATACTTCCTATTGTTTTTACAGCTTGCTGTGCAGCTACTGCAAAAGCTTCCTTCCAAACAAAAGCCATCCATCCTCAAACATCATTAAAACGAGGTCAAAAAGAAAACAGTGGAGAGGAGCAGCACTTCAGAAGTGATTTCACATTTTCAATCACGCCCCTTCCAGCAGGCAGCTGCTCTGAAATGCTGCTGCTGTTTGAGCACGTGCGTGACTTTCTGTGCTGCTCCCAGGCCGTGGCTCTGTGGGGAGCAGCGATGCTCCCCTGCAGGAGCTCCACCCCTGCTCTCCATCCAGGTAAGCAAATGCCTTCCCTAAAGGCAGCTGCTGGGCAAGGCTGCAGTGGGGAAAAATCACCTTCTCAATAGGTCATCTCAGACCTCCAATGAGAATCTCAGAAGTCTGTTTTATATACATATATATTTTCTGAAAGTTTGGTAATATTCTTCCTATTCCTCGTCTTATCAGTGAAAAAGAACAATCTGGTCAATGAGGACAAAATTACGAAGATATTGGTAAATTATACTAATAGCAAAGGAGAAAGATGTTTGGAGAAAACAGAATTACTCCATCAAAAGGACAGAGGGATGTGGAAATATTACTTGTGAATACTTCCTGCAGAATGAATTTAATGTTTAACAGTGTACCCCAAAAATACTCTGCTAACAAGGAAAATGCCAATAAATGCACCAGTGGCCAGTATGGGCTCTGAGTTTGCTTTAGTGAAGCTAATCAACCCCAGTACTGTAATCCTATTTAAATACAGATCTTTAACAGCACTGGTCTAAATTTGCTTGGAAGGAACTGGAGCTTTACAACGAGAAATTACTCTGAGTCAGGGAAGGTAAAAAAATTGCAGAATGCCATTTACCAGAAAAATCTCCTGGTGCCACATTGCTGCCTCTTTGGGCATGGGCCAGATGCAAAAAGGAGGAGGTGTAAAGGGGGTGGGTGTATAGATATAAGTGTGTATATATATATATATAGACTATTTCTTTATAGGGTATTGCTGTTGTGCCAATCAAGAAAAGTGCAAATATTTAATTTTGGAAAGTTTTGCAGAGTAAGAATCTTGCATTTCATGCCCATGGAATTCATCAACTCTGGTTAAGGACAGAGTGAAAAACCATGGCAGTTACAGTAGTTATGGCAGTTTCATTAATGATAGTTATAAGTCATAATCAAAGAACAAAATTTATTTTTTGCTGTTGGAATGAAAACAAAGTATTAATCCTAAGGATGCTACCTGGGACTTCAAAGTAAAGCTACAGCTATAAAAACCCATCAGTGAATGTGTTTCAATGAACTACCAACATAACCAATCTTCTTGTCAAAACCACTATCTACCACTGAATTAAAATACCCAATGATCTGGCCCTGGAGCAAATGCTTAGAGAAATACAGGGGAACACATTAATTCAGTTCTCCATATCAGATTATTAACAGGTGACAAACCAGGAACTCATTAAGGCAGTGAAACAAGTTTAGGAAGAGATAATCACATTAGCTGAATACTCAAGGATAAAAGCTGGATCAGATTGACCTGGCAGGATCTCTGAAGCCCAGAGCAGAGGAAAACCTCCTGTTGGAGCCCTAATCCCAGTCGAGGTGTTCCAGAGCACATCCAGCAGCTACAGGTCCCATCCTCAGGATGGGAAAATGCTGGAGTTACAGAGGCTGTGCCTCTGCCACCCGCACTACAACACTGAAAGCTGAAAAATAATTTGCAATGCTTTATTCTGTCCTATAGATTAACTCAGTAGTTTCTTGTCCCAGCTCCCTGTAACCCCCTGAATTTGGTTATGGATTGAGTAAAATCATTCAAGAGAAGCCAATAAAGGAAATTAGCTATTTAAATATCAAACCAGGTATTGACAGGATAGCACATGCAAGAGTCTGAAAGGTCGTATATGCCAAGTGATGAAAAAGAAGAAAAAGTCAGGTTTCTGAGGATATTTTTATTTGCATCACTGACTTAACCCCCCAACAAAAACCTTCAGTCAAGTGCAGACAGTTTTGATCAATCCAAAACCTATCTTTCTGGGGTTTGCCCCCTTTGAACTGTGTTAAACTGTATTAAAACCAAGCATAGCCCCAGACCTGCTCTATTTATATTGGATCTCTGCAATTATCTGACGGGAATTTTCCGGGATGATCCGCAACTCTCTTTACAACGGCAACTCAGGAGAGCCAAAAGAACAGAACACGAAGCAGAAAAAAACAGAGGAACGGCGCAAAACCGGCGATTCTGCCACGGGAAGCTGGGACTTGCCATTTCCAATTAGTGGGAGCCGTGGAGC
The DNA here is from genome assembly GCA_013400975.1 of Atrichornis clamosus. NCBI lineage: Eukaryota > Metazoa > Chordata > Aves > Passeriformes > Menuridae > Atrichornis > Atrichornis clamosus. The sequence continues at coordinate 208,541 of WBMZ01001097.1, forward strand.
GGGCATTAGTGACAAGGGGAATGCAGTAATTGGGGTGGATGTCCTGGCGCTGGGCCGAGCGCTCCGGCCCGCGCCCGGCCGGTGGGTGATAGCTCTGGAGGGGGCAGGGACACTGCCCGCTGACACTGGGGCACCACCGGGCAGCCACCTCCAGGAACGATGTGAGACAGGCAGCAGAACGCTCCTGCTCGGCCCATTATGGGAAATCCACACGGAAATCCGGCGTTAAACGCACGACAGGAGGGGTGAGAACGCACAACCTGTCAGGTTCTTAGACAGAAACAAAGGAGGGTCATCGCTTCTTCCACTGAAACGAGTCACTTGTAGCCCAAATTCAACAAGATTCTTATCACTAAGCCTTGATTTTAGCTGGTAGTATTTAATTAATTTGGCAGAGCTACACAACGCCTTCCTGAGCGATATCCAGCTCCCCTCTTGGGTTCCTTCTGTAATCATTTCCTTTGATTAACTTCACTGTATTTACTCAAATTAACCCATATATTTCATACATGTTACAACAAATTAGAAGAGAAGAATTAAAAAGCAGCCTGCCAACTTAAAAACTGAGTGAGTGGAACTTTTGAATGAAAGCAGACAGAGTTATTAGCTGATTATTATATGGAAAATGTTCAGAAGAAAGAACATGCCCTTTCCATTTTCATTTTGTATTACTAGTGATTACATGATATATCTTAAATTACAATTTGAGGTAAAACTATGATTAAAAATAATTTAAATATTGCACAACAAGTTAATTGCTCTGGAATTTCTTCATCTTTGTTCCTGTTCTTTGATTCAAAGATCCTGTGTGCAGGGTATCAGCTCCAGGAGTCTCACCCGAGCTGGGGGGCCAGGACCCTCGAGCACATCCCTCTGTGGTCTTTACCACGGACAGAGGACAAGGGGAAACCATCAGCTACCACTTTTATATATCCCACATTTCCTGCAAAGCACTGCTGCAGGAATGAGGCAGAGCTACATGGAAGTCCTCCCTTCCCACAAAACCTTTCAGAATTAAAAAGGAAAAACTGAATCAAGGAAATGACCAACCCTCTCCCAGCCGCCAAAACTGGGAGAAGTACAAGGAAGGAGAGGTGGAAGCCAACATCTGTGGTCACTGCTACAAACCAAAAGGGTTTAATCACAAATCTTTGTGTTTTCAGGATCAGACTTTCTGAAAAAAAGTCTTCATAACACAAATTATAATTCAGGAGATGTTCACCTTAAAGCCATAATCCCCCTCTGCACCGTAAGTGGAACAGCTTTTACAGTGGAAAGTATCTCAGTAGCTCAGTGTTAAACCCTCTGTGCAGGGCATGGACGGCTCTTGTTTAATTCCACAGTATCACTTCAGCAAAGGGATCCTGACCCAAATCCTCAGGGAATTCAGATCCTCAACCCACACCTCGTCTCACGTAATTTCCTCCACTGTGGGATGAGCTGTCTGGGAGTGACTATTCCCATTTTAAGCTTTATCAAAGCATCTTCCCATGAAAATCCATTTTTGTCAATTGGAACTTCAAGACAATTCTTTCATGAGAACCTTTCCCAAATACCTCTGCCGGGGGAATACTGCACTTCCAGCTTGGAGGCCAATAACAGGCTTGCACATGATAAGATGGAGCCAACCCAGAATAAGGCAGTTGGTGAAATTCAAGAGTCCTGTTTGGACCTGCTCACTTCAGTCGATGAGAAAAGCAAGAACTTCAGGCAACTTTCTGTAGTTGGGGTCAAATTAGGGGAAAGGAGAAGCTGTGAGCTTTGCTGAGATTTTCAGTGCAACCACGGAGAATTGGTCTCCTCAGAGGAAGGAAAGAAGGAATAAAGACAGTGACTATGCCCTTGTGCAAGGGGAGAAACCATCACAGCTCAGGAACTCTACTGCAAGCACTTTTGTTCGATTTTTATAGGGAGTTTTACCCTGCAAGATTTGAGCCTTGAGAAACACGTTACACAAGTGCGTGCAAATAATCCACGTAAGGATTACTGATTGCTTTGCCAGTCTTTAAATAAATACCTAACTTTTAAGCACAAACGGATATAAAATTGGATTGATGTAAAAACTGCCTGCAAGCAAAGGGCTAAGAATACTCGGGCAGTGCAGGATGAGACCACCTCCTGTAGCAGCACTGCAGCTGGATCTGCTTAAACCAGCACAGAGGTTCTACTCAGAAGTTTGCTTTTCCAGTTTTTCCTCTACTGTGCATTTCTACTTTGCTACTTCACATGGATTTAAGAGAACCAGCCAGAATAAGTACAAGCTGGAGTATATAAACTAACTTCTTGTATAAATAAGCCACCAAAATTACTCAGACTACCAAACTGACAAAAACAATACTAAAACTTTAACCATCTCCATGGAAAGGAAACGCCATCATTAATCTTGCCAACAACAAAAAAAAAAGTCTGAGCTATTAAATCTCTGGTAAGAGACAGACCCATAAGAGACTCTTGATACTAATCTGATTAGTCAGAATCACTGAATAGTTGAGGAGAGAGATGGTCAAATGAAGAGAGTTCAGGCCAGGAGGAAGCGCTCCACTTCCCTGAGAAACAGATCTGCTGTGTCCATTGGTGCTCTAAACTCTCCTCAATCTCACCATTCCTGAGAGGGAAGGTATTATCTTGTCCTGCAAGCCATGGAAAATTCCACATCCTTGTAGATGAAATCCCTGCCATGGAACTGGCTGGTTTATACAGCATCCAGTGCCACGGCTTGGTCGATCCTGCACGGAGCTCCAAGCCTTGCCAGGGTAAGGGTTCATTACCACTAAGAGACATCTTGATGGTCAGCAAATAAAAATTAAATCGTTGTTCCACAGGCATTTACAATCCCTATTTGCAATTACAGAGGTTCTTAGAAAGTCCTGTTTGACACTTCCTGCTCCTAAACAACGGGAAAGGAGTGAAACAAAAGGAATCTCAACTAAGGTTTGGACCAAGAGCTCCCACCTGATTTTCACAGTGCCAGAATTAAACATCTGAGGTTTTAGCTTATAATAATTCTAATACGACAGTAAACACAGACAAAACTTTCAACATAGTGCAGAACTTTTGCTGCCATCCCTGGCAGGCATTTCCCCGGCACAGAAGGGTCCTGGATGTGAACTCCTCCCATGGAAAGTTCCCTATTGATCCCACTGCCATCCCATCTCCCTGATCCAGCTCCTGCTGAACACTTCTCCTTCACATGTGGCAGGGAGGTTTTTTTGGGAATTCCAGTCTCTGGCTTGGTTTCTTGTATTGCCATGTTCAACCTAAGGACCAGAATAAACATAAAGTGTTCGCAGAGTGTTCGGAAGTCCCAGGAGAAGAATTTGTCCTGAAAGCCCAAACAAGACTTTCATGATACAGATTTGGTGATTTCTTCCTCCAAAAGAAGGTGTTTAAGGATATGGGGCAAAAAGCATTTTGCTGGCAACACTGAGGATAGCTATGAAACAAATCAAGTAAGTGGGTAAGAATCTAACATCAACCTTTAACACAAAAACATAAGAGAAAATGCAAAGCAAACAATAAAACAGAAAATTCTGTACAGCAAAATACAAAATTTATACAACTAGAAATTTTCCTCAAAGTAATTAAGATATTTTTCACATTGAAAAGGATATTTAATCTTTTTGCTAAATTCCAAATCTTATAAATTGTCGACCTCGAGAGTTTAATTTTGAAGAAAGTAACTGATATTGTGCAGAGAACAATCTGATTTTTACTGTTCTCACTACCTACCATGAACCACCTCCTAATTAGCTGATGCATAAGAAACACAATAGAAAGGTGCAGCTGAAATTTTAAAAGCGTGAGGATTTACTGATGGCAAGACCACAGATTTCCAACAATCTGTTCTGTCTGGGAAGTGTTGATCTACAAAGCATTTTACAAATATTAAAGCAATACCTACTGCTACTTCTCCTTCACTCAGACTCACTATGTCAGGTTGTAAACAAAAACTTGGCATCTACCCCCCCCCTACTTCAGCAGAACACAGAACACTCCATGAGAGTTATTGAGGAAAGTCAAGCTACCCATACTGAAAAATGTAGCTTTGTTATCTCAATATGTCACAAAATACTAAACAGAAATACAAAAAAGGCAAATAATAGAAAAATATACACTTTTTCAAAAAAAATTAAATGAAATATTTAGATTGCTTGACCTTTCCCAGTCTTTCCTCACATGAAGCAGTCTATGTTGTACTGCACCTCATTTAATTTTCTGTTTCTTCCTTCCTGCTCTGAAATACTAAAGAAACACATAAGAGCATCACAGGGCACATCGACCATCACTGCACGAGCAAAACACACCTGCCCCAGTTAAAACAACTACTACTCATTAGAATTCTGGGAAGCTATTTAAGATATTTTTAGAGTATTGATAAGTGAGTAATCTTTGGGTTAAAGAATTCCAATTAATGAGCAATTGTTTCCCTTTCTGGGAATTAGCTGGTACCAGCCTAGGAGCTCCACCCAGCAGCTTTGGGAGTTGTCTTTTCTTACTTAGTCATCCAGCTTTGGAAAGTCTCCAGCCAAAGATCCCAACCTGAAAGACCCCAGTTTTAAAATGATGCATTTAATTACACTTATCTGCTAAGTATCTTTTTTTTTTTTTTTAACCCACCTACTAATATTAAGGAAAGTCCCCAGAACTCTCAGAAATAGCTCTATTTCAATGATTTAAATACCTTTCTCTAATTTCGGCTCCAGAATGTTCAGCTCATGAAGTGACTGCACTGGAGACCAAACACCAAGGTTCTTTTTAATCAATCTTGTAATAAACAAGCACCACCTTGCTGTTGGCACCACAGTGGTTGCAGATCACTGTACAAAATCCCAACTACAAACACAGGATTTGTTCCTAAACAAGAAGGGGGGGAAAGGGGAGTAGCAGCACCTTCCTGCCATTTGGAACCCAGGTTCCACTGACATTTTGAAGCCAATCTTTTAGTTTTTAGAAACTGTGAACACAGGAGAAAACGTGCAAGTTTTACTAATAAACACTTCATTATTATGTCCAAGGGTCTTAAATAATCGAATTAAAACCCAGGACGTTTCAAGCACAACGTATCTACTAGTTATCCCTTCATTTTCTTCTGTAGTCAACAAATGAAGCTGTTGAATGTTCTGAACTTTAATTTCGACATTAAATTCTGATTCCCGACGAATTCTAAATGATTGAACAATATTAAAGCATGGAACACACTAAGTTTTACATAATATATAAATTATAACATATCTAACAACAGGCAAATCTTTCCATAAGACTGGGTTATTGGAATACTAATTGCCAATTTTCCTACTCTGAGAGCAAAAAAAAATCAGTACACTGGTAAAATTAAATTATTCGTTTCCATAAAAAAATACTTTATTTCTTAACAGCAGAGATTTGGCAATAAGATTTTATATAACATCATTTACACCTGATCGTATTTCAGTTCCAATTTTTTTTAATCCTGCAAGGTACAAAGCAAATACTTATGAAAGGGACATGCAGCTAATGCCAAAGTTTCAATTATAGACTTTCCTCTTTGGCAGCAGCAAGTCAGGACTCGTGAGCTGTGTTCTCTTCCTTCAGATCATTGCTGAAGGAAGAAAGAAACCTGGAGATGCTGCTGGCACTTAAGGATCTGCTTATCCTTAAATGCTGCAGATGATGCTGCAGATGATGCCAAGCACTTCACATTTACTTGTGTCAACAGGGGAAAATCCCCACTTTTCCACCCTCTTTTATGGAGCTGAAAATAACACAAACCATCAAAGAACTATTACTGAGAACAGACAACTTACAAGTGTTCAAATTTCACCTCCTGTTTTTTCAAGTTGCTCTCCCCCTCCCCCTTTTCCAGGGTCAGGGATGAAGTAGTGGTGTGTTTTCAAAGGTTACACTCTAAAAAGATGGTGTAATTTTAAAAAGCGCAGAAAACAGCAATGCCTCTGAACCCTCCAAAATACCAACTCCTTCTCTCATCTGTGCTCTGAAGCATGAAGGTATTCTTAAAAAAAGAAACTGAATATGCCTAAGAACTTAGTGCATGATCATGGAAGTAATGAGAGGGATTTTGGAAAAGTTATCCAAGTTTTTCACCCAAGGTCTGTGACTAGACAATCCCTGTTTTAAGGTCACAAAAATGAGAGTGTGATCAGATTTATCAAAATCCTCATACCCACCAAAAGCTGCTTTTGTTTCTGAACAGCAGTTCAACAACGTGTACTCTGCTAACTAATCTGTCTCCCCAAAATACTTCTAATATTTCAAAAGCTCACAGACAAAACATGCTGTCTCTTTCATCTTTTATTAAAAAAAAATTAAAAGGGATGCAGAAACCTTTTTTTCCTTGTTCCATAACTACACTGATTTGGAAAACAGACCAGCAATATTTAATTTTGGACCAGCAACAAGTTTTAAGAGTCAATACCCTATAAGACAGTCCATCTACCCTTACCTATTTAACCCAGTTATTATATAAAAAAATCCTTATCAGAAGCTATTTTCTAAGATTTATTTACAAGTATTCACACCTCCAAAAATGTGCTATCACTGTTTTTGAGGCAGAATTCACTGGAAAAGCCTGCCCATGGGAGGGATTGTGTAGCCCACTTGCTCTAAGACACTATTACCAGTTTCATCTCTAAGCAGAACTGCTTTTATGTGTGCACATATACATAAATATATACATATGCAAATATACACACAGAGAACATCCGAGTGCCTTTTTGCCAGCTCACAGTTGGAGAATTCCAACAGAAACTTAAGTAAACAATATGAATTCACAGATTACTTTCTTTAATAAGTAATCCTGAAGGCTGGCTTTGGGGTTTTTTTAGAGCAAGTTATCACTTCTGGGAGCTCTGCAAGCAGCATCCTCCGCAACAGATGGGGTGAGGGTAAAAGCCTGTGGAGATGCAGCTGAGCATCCAACGGCGCCGCGCTTGCACCCTCCACTCCTCACACTCAGTGCTGGCCAAGGACAAAGGGCTCTGACACTAAAGAGCCACTGTTTCAAGTCTAAAGATACTCATTTTTTTGGCAAACACTGTTACTGAGCAGTAGAGCTTGTCTTTATGTGGCACCATCCATGGGGAAGGAGCCCTCACGCACTAATCTCGCTAATCTCTGGAGCAGGGGGAATCACTGTTAAAAATGCTGTTTAGACAGACAGGCTCCTATGCAAGTCTGCTACACAGGCTCATCAAACTCATTAAAACCAGCTTTAAATCCCAGGCTTGGGAGTGTAATCCCTTTAAGAAACCTGCAGGCTAGGCTGGGAGAATAAAAATATGGCAGTTACTGAACTGAAAGATGGGTGAGAGCTGCTCACCTCGTGGTCAGCATGGGAGATGGACACACCTTGGTGCCCCTGCCAACACTGGACATGGAATAATGTCCTTGGAAACTACACACAGATATTGTGTCTTTTACCTCCACAGCAGAAAGGATGTTGGCCTGCAGCAGCATCAACCCTTCAGCCTCCACCTGATGTGGAAACGCCTCCCCTTGTCTGTGTCAAGGTAAAAGTTCTGTTCAAGCTGGCACAGCACAGAATTAGTGACTGTCCTTCATGGAGGAACAGGAGATGGCTGGAGTGTCTTGCTGCTGTCAGAGGCAGAGTTTGGATGGGCAAGGTGAGCTCTCGTGCCGTGCCACACTGCACAGCCGTGGAAAAATCCTCCTTGGGAGCTATAAAATGCTGTGCCTTTGGGCAGCCCCAATAACTGACCTTCACCTTCCGTGCATGTGTGTAAAGCAGCTGTAGAGCTGATTGCCAGGTGTCCTCCTGCCTACAAAGCTGTTGTTGCCCATGGGGAGACTGAAAAAACCCCAAATCCAGTGCTAAGAGAGAGAGAGAAAAGCAAAAGCTGCAACCTGAAAAGGCTGCAAGATGCAGGAGCTGTAGAGAGAGGCTCACTGCACAGGACAGCGCAGCAGCTGGCTGCCTTGGGGAATTCTGGTCAGGGAATCATGGCACTGGGATGTTTTTAATACCCCAGCCCTGAGCAGAGTGCAGGACTGCAAACTGCTGGGCAGGCTGTGTCCTCTCAACTGACCATCAGCTGAAGGACTGCAGGAAAAAGCTGTGGCACTGAACTGTAGCCTCCTAATTTTAGGTAAAGACAACAGCATGTCACTTCAAAATGTCACCAGGAGACTGGATACAAAGCTTCCCAGTACAGTGACTAGACAAAATGTAAAATAAAATGAAATGAGAAGGTTCCCTGTTGGGTCAGAGCAGTAAAACCGATTCTGATTAAGTTGCATTACCAGATAGAAGCAGGATCTCAATAATTTACAGCCAGGGACAGGATAAGTGTCCATTAGCATTAGTGTCTATAGATGTACACTTTCTTTTTTTCCACATTTTTAAGGCCTCTGAGCCCACGTCTGGGCCTCTGTCTTTCCCTCTTCCTGGCTCTAAACCATTGAAGTAAAACCCTTTCCTCCTCAGCATCCTCTCCACCCCCAAAGGGTGGGTAAGGAAGATTATTTGGGCAAGATTATTTGCAGTCAATCTGGACACAGTAAATGGTCTCTAATGGTATCTGGAACACAAAATTCAGGATAATTTTTAAAAGTTACGAGGTTGGACATGATCCAAATACAGAAGAGCACAGCACAGCAGGACGTTCTGCAGATGTGTCAGTGACTCTTAAGTTTAGTTGTCCCTAATTTTTTGTTTGTTTTTAACATAGTTGCCTTTCAGTACCAGCAATCTTAGAAACGACACGCTTGAAGCTAAACAAAGAAGTTCTAACAGAAATTTAAAAAAATAATTTCAATCGATCATTACAGAAACCTGGTCTCATTATACTAATTGTGTCTAAACCTCCCTCAATGTGTTCTTGCCCTTCTTCCCTTTAAGAACCAATGCAGTGGCTCCACTGACGTGGTGCCTCTCCCACTAATGAGCAGCCACAAGCCACTCCAGTGCCTCTGCCCTCCCAGGAGTCATCACCTCAAGAGTTAGAACTCGTTAATTTGACAAAAATCTGTTCTGCACCATCACTGTTGGGTTCTAGAGGTTTAAAGAAACCACTGAAGGCACTTCTGGCAGGTCAGAACCACTCTCCATCGGCCTCCAACAAAAACAGATGAGTAAGAACACCTGGCCAAAGGTTTGGACTTCTTTTTTTTTTTTTAAGTAACTGCTTTATATTCAAGATACCTGCACTTTCCCATGTACATTTTTTGAAGGATTCATAGTTACTCCTCGTGCTCCCCCAAATTCCAGAGACTGAGGGAATTTTCAGACTGTCAGTACACTGAAATGAAAAAAATCATCACCAAACAGACCAGCAAGAGCATAGTGATGGCTGTTCTTTACCATGCCCCCGGTTTTGGGGTGGCCAAAACATCCCAGCACTGGTTCCCATCCCGTTGGGATGAACTCAGATCGTGTCCCTGTTTTTTACCCCTCCCTGGTGCTTTTAAGTGAGCGAGGAAGGAGGGTAAGGAGCTGCCAGACACTTGTGCAGCTGATGAGCACCAGCCACCCAAGAGGTGGTTGCATGATTTTGTGTATGTAGAGCTTGTAAAGCACTTTGGGAAGCTGTGGGATGAAAAGCACTCTATAAACGTAAGATATTATTATTATTAAACCAGTGATCTGACAAGAAGAGACAGCTCTTCAAATCTGTACAACAGCTTGAGCTGAAGAGATCAGGGAGTCCAATTTGAAAAAATAATAATTTGAAACGAATTGGAGGATTAGAAGTGGCAGCTCTTTTGTGGATTCTCCATGGCAGGTAAATTTAGTAGGCTACTTTAATTTTGCATCGTTTTAACTCCTGGCAATGTCCTGTGCATTGAATCTGACAGAGAGACAGAGTGTTTGAAGCTGTCGTGGCTACATTTTAGTCTCCCAGTTTTACAATCAGTGTTTGAATCTGCTACTACAACTCTGGGTACAGAGATCAGAGGCTTATCAAAGAGGCATCCATTTCAAAGACAAGCAGCAGCTTTGACTTCATTCCTTCAATGCTTAAAATTCCTGAAAAAGCAGATGAGCATACCACAAAACAGGTCTGAAGGAAATCTCTCTATCGGCTGTAAACCTATTTCAGTATTAATTTTTTAAGGATCTATTTTGGTCTCAAGTAAAATGAGTGTGTTTAGCAGAGATAATCCTCTCAACAGGTGAGCTTAATATATGCCTTTTCCTGTGACTGACTGAAAGAACATTTTAAACTTACTGCTTTTTCAAGCATTAATTGAAGAACTACTTCAACCAGTTACCTCATTTTGTTTAAATCTTTTTTTAGACTAATAATGTCTTCCCTTTCCTAACAAAGCAGCACTTCATTTCTTTATTGCTGCCCTTATTTTAACTGCATGGATGAACCAAGTGCACCGTGGGCAGCCAACACGTGTGGTTTGCAGTAAGATGCCAGGGCTTAAAGGTGTATCACACACTGGAGTGCTGCTGTCCCCATTCAGCTCTTGATTTTAAGCTGAGTTTTAGCATTCCCATGACTGATAATGGGACTGAGCAGCACCCCATCAGCGTGGAAGTGAAATGCAAGAACCTGGGTGATTTTCTTCCTTCCCATCCCACTGACGCAGCAGAAGTGCCCAAACACTGCCCATCATCGAGGCCTTTGGCCACTCACTGGCACCAAGGGCTGGGTAGATTTTTGCTAGAAAGCAAGAGCGGATTGCTGCAAAGTGCCAAAGAGATCTGCAAATCTGACCCCAGTTCCTCCAGCTGAGCACTGCCCAGCCCAGGGAAGCTCTGAAGAGTTTGTGCAGAGAGCAACGGATAGTTTCCCACAGAGTAATGGATAGAGTTTCCCAGGGAGCAATGAATAGAGTTTCCAGACAGTCAAGTGATGCAGGCATTCCAAGGGCAGGATAACCTGCTCCTGCCAAGGTGGGGCAGGTGAGGTCAGCCCCAGCCCACCTCTGGCTTCTTGTTTCCATCGCAAATCGAGTGTTGCCCATTTACCCATCCCAGCTTTTCAGCAGCTCGTCAGCAGGACTTAGAGGCAAAGGGGATAATCAGCAACAGGTTAATTTGTCTGATTAAGGCTTGGGAGACCTGGTATTTGGGACTCAGTGCAGCACAGTCCCCGGAGCCAGGCCCAGCCAAGTTGAAAGGAAGCCGCCCGCTCCTGCCAGCCAAGGAACGCATTAGAGCTGCATTTGAAACCCATGGCCGTACCAGCAGCCTTAGCAAAGCTCCACTGCAGGTGTGGACATGCCCTAAAGTGCACTGAAAGTGCTTAAGAGTTCAGCTCTTCAGTGCTCAAATCACTTCTGACAAACAGGACTGAGAAGTCTTAACACATTCGGGCGTTTTTAAAAGCACTCCCAGCACCATCTTGCACTAAATGAAAGCTTCGGATTAAAATGAGCTTTAGAACTCCAGGATGTTCACAGGTGCCTCTTCTCACAGAGCACCTCTATCAGCATTCAGCCCAGACACACAACTTTCTTTAGTAATATCTCAATAAAAGGTCCTTGGTGCCCCCCCCCCCCACCACACACTTGGACACACTGACAAACCTGACATACTCTTCATACTTTAAATTACTGTGATTTACCCAGTAGGAAACAAAACACATTGAAAACCACAGTAGAAGCTTTTTACGAGATGTGATGATGCTGTATCTACCTCATCCAATTCCACAAACCAGACTGCTTTCATTTATGAACTGAGCAGGTGGCGTTTTTCATTGCTTCCTCTATTTCAGAGAACCACAAGAAAAGACACAGAACCATTCTGGAGCACAAGTGTCCCAACTTTGGGTCCTTAAAACAGCTTCAATCTTAATAAGAATCATAGGATGGTTTGGGTTGGAAGGGACCTGAAGGCCCATCTAGCTCCACAGGGACAGGGACACCTTCCACCATCCCAGGGTGCTCCAAGCCCTTTCCAACCTGGCCTTGGACTCTTCCAGGGACGGGGAGGTCACAACCTCAATGTCCCTGGGCAACACTAATTAATTAAGTGGTGTCTGCACAATTGGCTGCAGGCACTGTCCCAGTGGGAGTCCTGTGCCAGGGAAACCCCTGGGACCAGCACAGCACAGCTCATTCCCAAATCCAGTCAGCCCCATCCTTCCTGCTGAGCACTGGCCTAGAGCTGCTGCTTCTGAAAAAAAACCCTTCCTTTTTAAAAAGTCAGTGTATGTTCAATAGATAAATAACCACCTCTGTACTTAAAAAGTGCAGAACTATGGCCATAAATAAGTATTAGTGCTTCAAAAATTGTGAAACCACAGTTTTATGGTTTTAAACAGAGACAAGGTGGAATCCTGAATGGTGGCAATGTATTTCAGATGAAAGCTTTCAAGCAGATGAGAAATAGTTACAGGAGTTGGAACCTGAGTAACTACAGTTGCATTAAATTATTCCATCTGCAAGTCCATTAAAAATTGTTAATGGTTTTGTATGGCTTTTATATTTATTGGGTGGGTTTATTCCTATGTGAGTCATACATATTTATTACCAGGGGCCAGATAATGGTTATTAATAAAACTTCTTTTATTTGCATACTGTCTTGATGCTGCCCTAAATATTTACAACTGGACTATAAAATAAAAAGAATCCTCAAAAATTCTAAATAGCACCAGGTATGCATCACAACCTTGCTTTTTGTACTTTATTACTTTTTGGGTGTTACATTTTTTCAAAAATGGAAAAAAAACCCCTCAACCTGGTAAATCCATTTCTTTTTTTCAGGTCTAAAAAGCACTAATTCTTTCAAAGCTTTAAGGCACTATTTGTGTGGAGGAAGTGAGAGGAGATCCAAAGTTAAAGCAGGCTGGTTTTTTATAATTAAGAAAATACATATATTTCTACACATAATTATGAACAGCAACAAAAGCCCAGTATTAAAACAGGTCCACTGAATCCCTGGAATTGTGCCTGCCAACTAAAACACCTACTATGAATTTAGTAATGGGTTATGCAAACATAAATTACAAGGCCAGACATTTTAAAAGGAAAAAAAGGTGATTTATTGTCACACTGGAGACACGGCAGGATAGAAGCACAATTTCATTTTTCCATATATTCATCAACACTGCAGATGTGTTAATGCAAAAAGAATTCCAAAATAAAAATGACTCTCAACTGCTCTAATTCTCATCTGTCATTTAATTTACTTTAAAATTGTTACCAGGAAGCATTTTTTTGTTTGAAGCAAGCAAAACACACTAAAAATTCCTGGAAGAAAATAGGTTTTAAGAGCATTTTACAATCATATCTCCCCCTAAAAATCAAGGCATCGTCCAAAACTGACCATAACAGAGTGGTCCTGCAGAAACTGGGGGTATTTGGGAGGGGTTTTAATAGAAAAGCTTAAAACTATCATTTGTAACTCAGGCATTTGAGTCGTGAGTATTTTTACTCAGCATATTAATAGTTTCTGGTCTTCTTTCAAGCAGATCCAACTATTCACTTATCCACTGCCAGAGCCACGACAAGAATCTCTCGTAACTGGCAACTCCTATTTAAAGAGTTCTTCTGACAACATCATAATTTTAATGAGAACAACATGTTCCTTTAATGACACCTGAGTGGCTTTGAGGTGGTCCAGAGGATGAACTGAGGGTTACAGAATGTTTGTTCACAAAGTAAAAAGGAAAAATACTAACTGAAGATGTTTCATTATTTCTTCATTTCGTAAATACACATAAGAAGGAAGAGCAAGGATATTGATGGACGTTGTTTTAGAAAGTTGAATGTTGAAAACTGAGTCAAACTATTGTTCCAAGTAAATTTAGGAACTGAGCTTCAGACTTGCTTTGAGAGTGATCTTGATGTAAATTCCAACTTTTACCTTTACCTTTGTAAGAATCACAACACAGAATGTAAGAATGGCTGGTAATTGTTGGTACCAGAGTGAGAAAAATCTCGGCTATTTCAGCTAAATAAATGACAATATTTTCCCTTAAAAGCCAGTCAATGATACACCAATAAATCATGTTATATCTTAATGCACACTGTACAAAGCAGAACCATTCTGCAGGAGGAAGGATGACAAACGCCCGGTGAGATTAAGCTTTTTGCCTTGAGTTCTGACCTTGAACACATTCTCCTCTTTCAGCCCTCAGCCCCAACCTTCCCCTGCCCCGCTGCCTGCTCTGGCCCCTTTCCAACTGGGTCAGCCCTGCAAGGTTCAAGCAAAGGCAGGAACAACTGGGGAAAAACAAACTGTTTGCTTTGCCTTCTTTCAGTCTCAGTGACAGCAGAAATTCACTGCGGCATCAAAGGCTTAACAAGAGAGATTAACTTGTAAATATTTGCTTACAAGTATGTCCCTTTGTAAACCACAGTAATACCCAAAATATCCCATTTTCTCCTTTTCTGCGAAGGAAAAAATACAGCACCCTTGGCATTACTGAAATCCAATACCTGCAACCGATGCTGCGAGAAGAAAAGTGCATTCTTCAGCTTTCAAGTATGCTCAACCCGGAAAATTCTCAAATGAAATAAATCTAAATTACTAAGAGCAAGTGACTTCAGAGGAATTAATTTGTTCAACCACTCTAATGTGTTCAGTTGAATCAGATGTGTCCCCCTCTTGAATATTTTTGGAACTCTTGAATAAAGTAATTGCCTGGATATTTTCAGATTTACAAAAAAGACTTTTGAGGTAAATGTGTTGTTGAAAATTGATTTAAGGGTATCTTGAAAGCAAATGGAGATAGAAACAGCACCTCAAAGTGGCCTAGATCATTTGGTTTCAGAAAAATACTTTAAATTAAGCTTCTCTGCCTAATAACATACAACACACAATCACGACTTCTGCAGGTCAGGGGAACTATTTTCCTGGATTTCACACCTTTACAAATGCTGCTGCACAGTTATCCATGAAATCCTACACAGCAATAATCCCCAAAATATGGCCTCATTTGGTAAAAGGACTTTCTCCTGCTCTGTTATCCCTGAATAAATTGCAGAGATTCTGCTGCCCCCCTGCCCTTTGCTGTCACCCTGCCCTGCTGGGAACAGCACAAGTGCTGGGCTTGGAAAACAAACCAGAACTGAACATTCACTGAACCTGGGATGCCAGTTCAGCCAGGTGTTTGGGGAATACAAGGAGTATTCCCACCTGTATCACCACACAGACAAATTCAGCAGGAGCACCAGGAAAGTGTTCCAAGGGTTTGATCCCGGTGTGGATCTGCCGCTCCTCCCTGCCCTGAGCTACAGCAGGAGCCACCACAAGCACCGGGTGATGAAGACAATTATTTTTAAAATAATTAAGCAAGACTACTGATTATAGTGGTAGGAATGGTCAATGGAGGTCAGTTTTAGGAGAATCCTAGAAAAATACAACTGTGAATTAGAATTGTTCTAATGTTCTCTCACTTCCGAGAAAAAGGCAGCAAGAAATTATATTACAGAAATATATGTTAGAAACACTGATGGGTTTCCTATTACAATTAGGACATGCTAAAGTCAAATATGTACTTGACAAATTATTGAGAACCCATGAAGAGGGGCCGCCAGGATAAAGTTTAGATCTGATTTAACCCCTCTGACTCCACAAGACTGATGTTTAGATCACGTTCAAAGACATGGAGCTAGATTTTATTACTTTTCGGAAAAGTCACATAATTATAATTCACTTCTCCATTTAGCTTTTGAAATACGAAGCCCATGCAGTACAAATTATCATAAACATCATTTACTTGGCAAACAAACCTCTTCAGAATAAAAACAGGAGAAGGGAGGACATGGCACCTAAATATCATTATCCTAAAGGAGAGGTATTCATCTAAGGAAAAAAAAAAAAAGAGAGAAGAGGGAAGGAAAGGGAAGAAAGAGGGAAAGGGAAAAAAGTGGGGAAAAGAGGGAAAAAGTGGGAGAAGGAAAAAGGGTAGAGGAAAAAAAAAAGGAAAACAGTAAAAGGAGTGGAACAACCCAGCTGTAGATGGCAGCAAATCAATATTCACCCCTGTGTACACTGACACTGAGGACATCAATTATCCTCAGACTGTGTGTTTTCAGTAGATTTTGTTATTATTTCCACTTTGTCACACACACTAGACCAAAGTTGACTGTGCAAAGTCATTGGGAATCAACACAATTCACTACCTACAATTCTGAAGTTCCTGCTCTCACTTCAAGAGCTAATTCAAGCAGCAAAATTTTTTTTTTAATCCTTAATTTGATTATCTTTTGCTGTAGAGACAGGATATTCCAATAGAATACTCCAGAAACACGGGACACAAAGAACTAAAGAATTTTACACTGTAAAAAATTGAGCTCTTCCACGATAACTGTCTTCATTTCCTTTAGTTCCTTATGACTTGCAATTATAATTTATTTGTTTTTAAAAGCCCCTGGATCTTAAAGGTATGCATCACCCTGACATGCAACATCATGAGTAAAACTTATTTCTGTAACAGAAGATTTTTCAGGCATCTTTTTTCCTCTTTGGGGCAGTGGCACTGCAGAACTGTGATGGAGCAGGATGGTTTGGGTAACAGGGGCACTGATGGAAAACAGGTTTGAGGTGGGCAGGTAAAAGTCATTCATTTCAGACCAACCAAGGGCTCAGGGTCAGCAGGTTGGCCCCTCCACCCCTCACACCCAGTCAGTGTTCAGGTATTATTTTGTTTTCTAGCACTTTCCAATATTCCATTTTCCAGAGTATTTTACAGCCCTTTCTTTGAGAACTTTTGTCTTCTGTGCCTACAGGTTCTCCCATGTCCTTCCATAACTCTGCCCATCCAACCTTTAATCTGCTTTACAGAATTCAGATCCCATTTTTGGCTTTTAAAGGTAATCTTGACTTTTTCAGTCTCAGCAATTGAATTCATTTACAACCCAGAAACTGCAAAGGGCAACGACAGTGAGGAATCACCCATCCAACTCATCACTTTATCCACCAGGATGAAAACCAGGGGCCACAGTCACAGGGCAAGCTGCTGCCCCCAAATCTGGCCTTTATGCAGGCACCTCGTATCTGCCTGATCCTGCAGAGCTCCTGCTCTCACATTACCAAATTAGTGGCTTATTTTATTTCCCAAGAGCAGCCCAAGCTTCTCAGGCTGTTCTTGTGCCTCATGCTCAGTTTAATGACCCCTGGTTCAGGTGAAATAACCCACACAGCCCAACGTTACCTGGCTTACATGGCCAGATCGTGGAGGAAAGCAGTGGAGAGTTACAGGTCAAACAGGCTTGAAAATGGAAGGATTAGATAAGCTCTTCAGTGTTTAAAACAGAAATAGGTAAGCAAAAAGTCGTTACCGAACCAAGAATCTGGGTAAAAACATAGGCAAAGTTATCAGCATTAGGAACTATCTACACTTGGTGCCAAAAATTATTAACCTGTGCATCTCAAATTATTTAGAGGCTAAAAAAAAACAACTCTCAAATATGGTCATTCAAACATTCACTTATTCACACCAGAATTGGCACATGAAGACAAGATTAAGCAAACTCAGAATTTTACAGAGGTTAAAATACCCCCAAAATATCCCAGTTGGTCACAACAATTCAGGATTTGTTGCTGTAAGAAAATAATCATCTGATGCAGGCTGGCAATTCACATGATATATTTTGAGATGTCTTCCAAGTAACAGTCATGTAAAATTGATGTTTCAAGTAATCTCCTGACCAGTCTCAGCCTTCCACAGTAGCTGCTCAGGGGGAAACAAAATGAGACTGAAAATACTCCAAAACACCTATGAGCAGCAGCTCTGGCATCACCTCCTAAAAGGTGCGATGAGGTGAAAATTATTTTTGCAATAACAGGTTAAGAACCCTTTCTAAAAGTTTCTGCACAATCACCACTGAATTTTCTGTTCACAGAAGTTCCCAAATATGAGATGCTTCTTCCCAGAGTCATCTCCCAGTATGCCAAGACAGAAATAGTATTTTAACATTTTTAAATACCAAAAGCCCTAGGGTCATTCCTCTAAACATGAAAATATTGTATTGCTTTTGCAGCAGTTTGATAATTTGCAAGGAAGGCAGAAATGACCCAAATAGACCTGTCAAGATTTTTAAAGTAAAAAGAAACAAAAGTATCCTGAATTTCATCAGAAATTTTTCGAATCCTTTTCTGCCGCACAGGAGATAACTTCCAGGCAGGCATTATGGAAAGTCTAGAGGCAGTAGTGGAGAGGAAAGTCAAGGCAATCCACACTTGTCTCCTGATGTATGGTGGGACTGGCTATGGCAGAGGAAAAGAGACTCTGGCACAGCCTAAACCAGGGCTGCACTGACAGGGATGCAGGCAGGGTGTAACAGAAAGTGGAAAGCAGAATTCTGAAACAGATTGTTACATTTAACAATTCCATCTTTGTGGGCTTGTCTCTTTTTTTTTTTTTTTTTTAATGCCAAGAAAGTTGTTACTTCGTTGTGGAAATTTAAATTGAGCAGTACACTGGGTTATTTATCTATCTGAAGAACATTCTGCCAGCAAGCTGGTTTTTTACCACAGAACTCTATTGTTATGAAAAAGAGCACACTGGGTGTTTTAGGAACATAAATGTATCCGTTTGGAAATGCCAGGGGCTCCCTGTGCACCTCAAGGATGTTTCCCATAGTGGGGAGGTTTCCAGACCAAGTTGCAGTTCCTCCTCCTGCCTTCTGCTTTTCAACTGCCTCCCAAAAATGTCAAGCTTTTGAAAAATGTTCACAGACTCCCCTTCTTTTTGGGAGTGCAAAAAACAAAGGTGAACACACAGTGCGCAAGCTTAAAGTTTTGAGTGAGGAGGAATCCGGTGCAGTTTTCCAGCAGGGACAGCTGGACACCCACATCCCCCACACCAAGCCCCCAGCACAGGACAGACCTTCCACATCTGAGCTACTCCCTCCGTGCCCCTGGGGGCAAAAACTGCATCTCAAGTTGGCTACAGCTGCCTGTTCCTGCAGTTCAGATACTTTCTTCTAATTCTTCGATTCCATTTTGTTTTTAATTCTGTCAGAGAAAGTAGAAGTTGCTGTTCAGAAACAAAGCTGCAGAAAGAGCATCACTGCAGAGAAGGCAGGGAAGGATAGAAAACCTAAAAAATCCAAGCAAATTTATAAAGAAATGTTGTTTCATAGGAGTCCCAGGACAAAAGATGATGTAGAATCTAGCAGAGATCTCGGTTTCTCCAAACATTGAGGATGTTCAGAGCCATTGTTCTGAATGTTGTCCCTGAATGAATAAAACTCTTTTCATGTATTTTGGAAAAGAATAGAGGCTACAGAATTATATTTTGCAAAATAATATTTAAAACCCTCCCATCAAATGATTTAACTTCCGTATCCTCCTTACTGGAAAGAATTAATTGCATATCATTTCCCATTTTATCTCTTAAAGTAAGTACAAGAGGATATATTTGCCTCTGGACATTCCTCTCCCACTGAATTACAAAGGTGCTCTCACAATGCACTTACAAAGTGTAGTGGCATTGGGGTTTTTTATTTGTTTCTCTCCTTCTGCTCTGTAAAAATAAAACTGGCTTATAGAAATCCTCCTGAAATCTGTCTGTAACATGCTATCAGATGGGAGCTGGCAGCTACAGCCACATTCTGAAGAATCTGTCATTTTCCTTAGAGGAAATAATAAAAGGAAGGCAGCAGGAAACTCAAGTTAAGTTTTGCAGTATGAACTTAAGCTTCTAGCAAACAATTGCAAATGTGGCCCCAAAATACCACATATATTCTGGATTCTGTAGAATTTTCTATACCCTCCATATTCTTTCACTTCTCTCCTTCCTCCTTCTCTTCCCAATAGTTTGCTTTCCCCTGCAAAGGGAGGCCCTCTCACAGCTACTGAACTCACTCTTCAAGTTCTTTCACTCCTTTTTAAAAGTTCTGTCCCCTCAAAGCTGTAGTCCCCAAATTCTCTCTTCTTCAAAGATTTCTGCCCCACAAAGCCTCCTCAGGGCATCAGCCTCTTCCCCACCAGTCACTCCTGCTCCCACATTTCCCCTCTCTGGCTCAGCATCTCTCCCTCTGCACCAACAGGAAGCAAAGCAGCATCTGCTGCTTGGGAAGCAGCAATAAAGGTTAGGAGAGCTGCCTGCTGCTTCCCTCCCAGGAAGGCACTTGGAAGGAATTGATACTGGCCTATCAGTTATCTGGAATTGGCTTTGAAACCCTAGAACATTCCTGGATGAACAGATTGCTGGCAACCAGCAGGGAAAAACCACCAAAATCCACAAAACAAACAGAGGAGGCAGCCAGCCCTTCGGATTGCTCTGCTTTCAGGAGGCAACAGAGCGAGATTATCTGCGGTTCTGATGTAACCACACGTACCTGTGCACGGACACACTGCACATCTCACATGGCATGGGAGAGTTTAATCACTGCCAGCTTCCCACACAAAATATCCACCTTTTCCCAGCTTTGCCCATTGGTCCCTGCAGGTTTTACCCCACTCCTGCTCCAAGCACATCCTCCCAGGGTAGTTTGGCTCAGCCCTGACCTTGCTGGGTTTCCAGTGAAATCAACAGCGAAACTTAATTTGATTTTTGATGGAAAAATGAGCATCTTTGAAGTTCTGCCCTTGATATAGATTTATTTAGGCAGTGAAATGTCACTTTCTATATCCAAGTGCTCAGAGAGTTTGGATTGACGAAGGATTTTTTTTTTGCCATTCTCCAGGTTTTACATTATTATATAATTTAGAGCAAGCCTGTTTGAAGGCCAGTGTTGATGCTTCCACTAAAAACATCAACCCATATTTCATTATTTACAGAATGCAAAAGCTGCCTGATGAGAAAAACATCAGAGATAAGCAGGTTTAGATAAGGTGGTGGACCTGGCAATACCTATGAGAGACTTACAAAATAAACCATTAATAAAAAATCATCACTTCCATAGGCCTAAGACCATATACTACAGCAAGAGGCTGGAATGGCTTTTCTCCTTACCTCTGGAGTGTTTTTCTTGAACTCACGACTTTGCTCAATAAGTTTTTTCCTGGACTGCTCACTTTCATCTTGCCGGTTCGCCAATATTGTTGCTGTGGTGTCGAGCTCTCTCTGTCAAGACAAAAAAAAAAAAAGAAAAAAAAAAAGGAAACATAGTCAGAGCTCTGTTTGTCACAGAAATCTAAAAAACCCCTCATACATTCATCATCTTGCTGGGAATATCGAGAGGGATGGGCTAGGGAGCGGAACAGAGCAAAGCACCAAGCTCCCGGGAACGGGACCTCCTGGATGACAGCAAACGAGGCTCCACAGCCTTTTTCATTCCATCCTGCAACCCAAATATCATCCTTTTTCTCAAAAGCATTCATGGTTTCACCCCAACGTTACACAGGACAGCAGCAGTGGCACACAATACACACCTCCTAAAAAACTCCCCAATCCAGTGAAGATTACAGATCTTGGACATAATCAAACCAGATCTATTTTCATCTGCCTGCTTTTTTTTTGCCCCCCCTTTCTGAGTTAGTCTATGAAAAAAAAAATGATTAACTCAAATATTAGTTAACCTTATACTGGAATCTAGACTGGTTACACTCTTAATTTCCTATGACATGTTGTATATAATTCCATGCTGCCACTGAAGTGCTCTTTTCCACTGCAGTCTTGTCTTATTTGAATACAAAATTATCTTTTCCTATTATTGGAATCTATTCCTCTAAAATTATTAGCAGGTATCTCCATTTCCTCTCCAAAACGTATCTTTTTACACCTGGTGAAGGCCAGAGTATCTTCCAACAGTTTCTACTCAGCTGAAGCACAGGCTCCACTGTTTCCCAGTTTCCTCCAAGTGTGTTATCCCCATCCTGGTTTCTGCACTCAGTGCTGTGCTTCCAAATGTCACCCTAATAAACTGAACAGGTCCCTTATCAGTGCATAAATCAACAATTCTCAATCTTCTGTGTCAGTTTATGCCTCTTCTGCAGTATTTCCATGGGACATGAAAAAATAAAGGCAAAACCCTCCATTCAGCTACAGACATCATTCCCCAAGTCACTTGGAGAACCAAGAATTCCTAAAAGGAATTTGGCACTGTTTTCCCCCTTTATTAATTCAAAAAGAGAAAAACCTGACTAAGAAGTTCATGAAAAGGGAGAACAACGTGCTAGAGCAAGACTACCTTCAGCTCATCCCTCTGCCAAAATGCCTCCAACCTGCCTGAAAAACTCCCAATATTCTCCACCAGAAAACCTGTCACGCCTCTGGAATTTGTTTGTAACTCAACCACCTGTGAGGGATCAAACCACAAGCGTGGGATCTTCTGTCAGGTCTAATTCCAGATCCCGAATAGGTGGTCAAGTCGCTGACTTGATACTAGATACAGATACTACTTTTTAAAGACTCTGAAAAAACCTAATTCCTGATTTTAGATACATTTTTGTATGGATAAATCCTAGATGGATGGACATGTATCTTATGTAATGCCACAGGTTGACCTCTGGAGGGAAAATAAAAAGCCTCCTGCAGTTCCCAACTCAAGAGGACCAATATGTTTTTCCCCTTTAGGTTTACCAGCATAAAATTAAGATCAGGGAGTTTTTTTTCCCAAATAAATATATGGACCATAGTTGTCTTAATCCTAGGAAACCAGCTCAATATGACAAATGGATTTGAAGCCAGGCAGTGTGCTGGAGCCAGTGACCTAAATATTGTCACAGAAATGCTTAAAAACCTTTCTATATCTGACTTTGAGTAAAGAAACGAGGCAATATGTCCACCAGATCTTGGTTTGGAATTCTGTAACATATGTGAAATCTATTGCAGAAAAGTGGGAAATACTTAACAGTTGGATAAACCACATTTGAAATTCATCCCAGCTAAGTTTATGCAAGAAAAAAGAGCAACAGAAACCAATGTGGTTAAGCAGAACTATAAAGAGCAATATAACGGCTAAGCAGAAGGCTTTTAAAAAATATAAACAATCTGGTACGGCCAGAAACTTGGAAAACTATATTTAAAAAGGAAGCACACATTTAGAGCCAAGCAAAGAAAACACAAATCATGAAGTAAGAGGGAATTTCAGTCGAGCAAAGAACCAAGTGCTTTGGTTCCCGATATCGAGTGCTAGCAAGGAACCAATGGAAAAGCAGCCTTTTAAAACCCTGCACTTCCAAGTTTAGAGACAAGAAAGGAAAAGAACTGATTGAAAAATAAGCAACACTTCTTATTTTGTGCTATAATGAAGAGTCAGGTAGCAAATGACAGAGAACTTTGTCACCCTCACTGCTTGGTTGATACCAGTGACACAACCGCTTACTCCGGGAACGTTCCCACTACTTTCAGAATTCCTTCTGGGATAGGTCTGGTAATTTCTCTCCACAAAACATTTCCTTATGTGACACATCAGGCACAGATGTTGCCAAGGAGAACGGAGCTATCTGACACTGGGGGCTGGAGCCCACGAGCTCGAGACCCTGCACTGGTGAGCAGCTGAGAGTGTAAGATGCAGTTCCAGCTGAGGAGCAGCGGGTATCTAACCCCGTGATCTGATACAAAACATGGTATTAAATCTTCAAGCCGTGTCATAGTTGATAAGACCCAAATCAAAACTATTTGGAAATTCACTAATCATTTCTTCCTTGCTTGATATGAACTGTGTACAATGCAAGTTTCATTTATTTAAACCTAATCATAGATACAGCACTACAACCCACGAGCATTAATGGCAGATTTTTCATACTTTTGTGACTTAATCTCATAAGATAGCCCAATTTTTTAAGGAAATTCAGTGTGGCCAATGCATTATTTCTGCAAGCAGGCACATTTTAAGGAGCAAGTAGTAGTAACTTCAATATTTCAAACCTGAGTGCTGTGTAACACTCAGAGGTAAACACCTTCCTCAGCCTTACAACCACTCTCTAAGTAAAAGAAGAAGTAATTCGGTACAGAGAGAAGAGTGTTGGAGATAGGAGCCCACGTCTCAGTATCATCCCTCACACCTTTGAAATCAAAAAGGTTCCAGTGAAAAGCAAACAAAAAACCAGGGCTCAAAGGTGCTGCAGCGGTGACCTGGCTGTGGAAAGGATTCAAAGCCTGGAAGCTTTAGTTCCACTGATTCAACAGTGGCTAATGAACTTTCTGGCCCAAAACAGCCCCCACTCAATGGCCCCTGCAGAAAGGGAGTCACTGCTTGGAGCACATCTTGAGAGAGAACAAGCAAGACCATGATCTTTCCCCCTGCCCCAAAGTGCCATCGATTTAGGGCAGGCACAGTTCAGAGATAACTAAAGAACTCTCTCCAGGGTTTCTACTTTGACCCATTTCAACAAATTTATTGGAGGTGGGCGGGAGGCAGTGGGAAGAGAGGAGACAAGAAAGTCTTATGCTCGCAAGTGTGGGAGTCATTAGAAGCAATCCCCAGAAAACAAACATTAAAGGCTTTCTTTCAGGCAGTACAGAAATAAAACCTAAAACTAGGAGGGTCGATCCACCATCCACTGTAACAACAATCACCTTGAAGTGAATTTGTGTCCTTCAATTGCAGGTAGTTCCAGCCTCTGCTAGACTCCCAGTTCATCCCACCTCTGTCACCCCATGGATGCATGGGATCCACCAGAGCAGAGGGAGCCTGCTGAAAACATCCCTAATTTCTGTTGCATTGAATCAGCTCCCTGTTCAGGGCCCATCTGTGCCTACAAGGAGTTGTACCATTACAACATGGAGGTGGGAAAACACAGCTGGAGTGAGGGGGCTGGTGGAATCCCCCTTTTTGCCAACAACCTGCAATTAGCCTGACCCCACGTAATTACAAAACTCCAGGCTCACTGCAGGCAAGTTTCAGGGTTGTTTTCCTTTATGGCTGACATGTCTATCCCTACCAGATGCATTCCTTGATAATCACCCAGCAGCAGGTCTGCACCACTGACCAGTTCAGCACAAGTCCTTCCCTTTCCATAACAAGAAGTTTCAAGTCAGCCCTTCCACGCCAGAGACCTGTGAGCTGCTGGCTGGCTGCTCTCAAAGTTGAGTCCCAAAAATTACTCACTTGGGAAAATGATTCCAGAAAGAAATTGAGCTTTCTTGGGTATTTATGAAGTCTCTGTTCCCTCACCCACTGCTAACAGCTACTGACCACTGCCCTGACATGGGCATTTCACAAGCAAAGAAACCACCACACTTCAGCATCCCAATTTCCCCCAGAACTGCTCTGACAATCACAACCAGTCCTCAGTCTCTGCTTTGAACCCGTATTACCGTGTCTCATACAGAAAAAGTGATAAAAAGCTGTGATAATTATCTGCAAGTACTGTGACGTAACTGAATCTCAAACTTTTGTAGTTCTCCCATATTAAAATATTTAATCCCTGCTGCATTTATCACAAAGCTCTTACACTGGAGCAAGAAACGTGATTCACAACTTTAAGACAAATTGATTATTTTCTGGTAGACTTCTAGACATGGATGCACAGCCTAGGCGGTGCCTTCAAAAGCCTTAAGCGTGGCTGCAAAGATTGACAGGACATCGAGAAGAATTTCTTCATGGAATGGGTGGTCAGGCATTGGAATGGGCTGCCCAGGGAGCTGGTGAAGTCACCATCCCCGGAGCTGTTCAAGGAACAACTGAATGTGGCCCTCAGTGCCATGGTTTAGTTGTCAAGGTAGGGATCAGTCAAAGGTTGGACTCAATGATCTCAGAAGTCTTTTCCAACCTTAGTGATTCTGTGATTCACAATAAAACTCATTTTACTTATTACGAAGACAGGCACAAACCACAACTTCACGCAGATTAGGAATTTTCTACCAGTAAACGTAGTATTAACCACTTCCCCTGAAATCTTTTTTCTGTGTATTTAAGGTATTTCCCTTTATCACCAGTTCAGTCAGTTCCCCAGTCTACAGATAATCTGCTACTGAAAGGAGGTTTCAGAAGCCTCATTTCTGTTTCCATCCTCTCGCTGGATTGCTTTTGTCAGATCCATCAAAGCCCTCAATGCAGCTTTTTGCAATTTTTAATTTCCTATTAAAGGAAAATTTCCTGGTGCCAGGATGACACCAGCGTAGAAGTGTCTGGCACAGCTCTGCACACGCACAGCCTACTTGCCTTGGGGAAGTTTTACATTTCCCTAACTGATACATTAGGAAATCCACCCTTCAACCTCAAAACCCCATCCTTTTCACCTGTTCAGAAGCCAGCGTACCGATGACAAAGGTATTTCAGAAATATTTCAGAAATTAAAAACTGCTTTGCAAGCTTGATGTGCTTCTCTGGAAAAACAGAGGCATGTTCACCTGATAAAGCTCTAGATTATGACTGGGGGAGTAACCACAGAGCTGATACTGGGAATTTTTATTGATGTCTGTTTTGACTGTAAAAGGCCAGCCCCAGTTCTAAGCTGAAAGTGCCAAGAAAGGTAAAACACGGTAAGAATTCTGTGAGAAGAGTTCATGTTGGCCTCACTGTAAAGCCCCTTTCTATCACAAGCAAATGGAAAGATCAGAGAGCTCAACCCAAGCACAACGTCTCAAGAAGCACCATCCCATTTCACAATTCAACAGTGGCTGCTGAACAAACAACAAAGACCAGAATACCTGCATTTTACACTCCCAGAGGAAAAGAAATAATACAAACCCACAAGCATTAAAACACATTTCTTAAGAAGCACTTTGCCATTTGGCGAACTGATGCAACTACTTTTCACATGCAGAATTAGTTAGAAAATTTCAATAAACAAACTTTATTTCTGCGTACTGAAGTAATTTGACTCCAAGTAAGTTTTTAAGCAAGATTTAACTGGAACAAATTTGGGGCTCTATGCAATGCTTTTGGACAGGGAATCAACATGTGTGGTGGCCACTACATAGAGTAACGAGAGCAAAAACACAGGTGCCAGTGGAGCCATCAATAAAATCCCTTAGTTAACAGGCTACTAAAAAAACCCAAACAAAAGGTAAATGTTAAAAAAAGGGTGTTGTGGCTTTGTCTGCTCACAACAGCACAAGCCAGTGCCACGAATGTAGGCAAAGCCTATCAAACCATCTTTCAAGAGAAGAAAGGTAGTGCTGGCTTTTCAAAAGGAGCTACCATCAGCAGAAAGCAGCCACACAAATATCAACACCAGCAAGAAATGCACTGCCAGGGGAAAAGGCTGGTAGTGCCAGAGCCAAGACAATTATTCCTGTCTTTTCTTCTACACCTTGAATTCAAAACTTTTTAGAAAATGCAAAGGACTGGAGACTGTCCAGAACTATAATGACCTTAATGCCAAAGGTCTGTATTGAACAAGCTTTTTGTCTCACTCAAAAAAATAATGAAACATTGCCTATTTGCTTCAAAAGGTAGTTTTTTTCTTCTGGCATTATTTATTCCCTTTCCATCCTCCTCAAACCGAGGTGCAGAATGCCGGCACAAGTCCCAGGCCCGAGGAGCAGCACCTGGGCTGAGTCTCCAGCACTGGTGACAGTGGCACCACATGGGTGATGTGCTCTGACTTCTCTACAGAAATGGGGCCCAGGCTTCATTCACAGCATCCTCAATCTTCACCCCAAAGCTTCTCTCCTCCTCATTTTCCTCAGCTTCTACCCCAGACTGTCAGTGATCCCTTGTTCCCACCAGGCCCACCCTCACCTCACCCCTACAGCAGCACCACTCACCTCGAGCACTGGGCAAGCCGAAAACCAGCTGGAGGGTGGATTTTACCAGACCTCAGCAGCACCTGCTGCTCTCTGCATCTCTAAGACATTCCTTTGCCAGCCTTCTCCAAAGCTGCTCTCCCACAGAAGTTCCACAGTGTGAAACCACCAGCTTCCATTACCTCACCCAAAGACCTGCACTTTGGGCTCCGTACCCGCAGAGAAACTGTCAGCAAACCCACCCCACCAGCTACTTAACACTCTGCTTGATTTTGCACTGCAGTTCATTACACTCTGAAAGGACATAAATTTCCTGAAGAGTGTTTGCTGGGGAGAGGGCTCCCTTAATTTTGCAGGCACAGCACATCCACAGCCAGCCGGCTGCGGCTCCCATCCTGGAGGGGAACTGCCTACAGCTTCACCCACTTCCCACACCATCATTTTCACACTCTTCCACTTAAAAGCAAAAGTTCAAAGTCATCGCTTCAACAGCTACAACAGAAAAAGCCAAAAAGTAATGAGTTAATTTAAGTGTTGCTGCAGTGAGGCTTCCCAGAAGGTTGGATTTCAGATGGATAGCAAGGGGACAGTGCGAAGAAGGGAGCACTGCTCTGGCTTGGAGCAATCTGCTCACCCATCATCGACTGGCCATGGAGAAAGTCACCATACAACCCTGGGAACTCCTGCTCAACTGCCCTGTGCTGGTTTTCTGCAGATAAACTTAAGTTCATCACATAGAGGCTGGTTAATCACTTTGAAAGAAATTAAAAAATGCCTCAGCTTAGTATTTGTGACTTTCAGGGCAGCTACAGAGTGGTGGGGATTCAAACTACATCTTCTTCTGCCAAATAAAATAAATTACGAGAAACCAAAGGAAACCCAGTGCTGCTTGCACAGCCCTTGTCTAGGCAAGACACAGTGTAAAGTCCATCTGCTTGACCTCCTATCTCGTTGGCTGATCAAAAGCTGACCAAGGCCGGCAGCCGTACTGACCATAGCTCTGACCACACCACAGCAGACAAATTACCCCTTGGTTAAGTGGCCACAGAGAACATAAAACCCACACTACTGAGATCATGGCACGCTGGGACCCAGCAGGGCCAGGCTGCCCTTCCCTTCTCCTCCACTTCTGTCACAGCAGAAGGAATGTCCCTGGTCCCCTTCTCAGCCCTCCCCACACATGGGGGACAGCAACTGGAACAGCTCCATGTGGGAAGGACAGCCAGGGAAAACCAACAGCTTAACTGTGTTCCTGATCCCAGCACACTGGGAGGTTCCAGCCAGGAGATGCACAGCATCCACGGTCCATAAAACACATTTCTGGTGGACGATTTTAAAACGAGCTTTGGCCCTTAAATAGGAAAAACGTATAAAATACAAGGCAATTAACTGATGAATAATTACAAACTACTCAATGCACTGCTCATCTCATGTGTCTGAGGCCCAAATGCAGCAGCCCCTGTGCTCAGGTGGAGGATTACGCTGCCATTTTGTAATAACACACCGTCGCTGCCTTCAGCTAAGGTCTTACTTCCAAGGAAGATCAGATTCACGAGCTACATTAAATAATTCTTTTGACCACAGATCAAAGTAAAGCATAGTCTTTAAAGAGTGGTTTAAATAACAGAAAGTTCAACGCTTTAACTAAGCTCTGTTACATCATTTAAAGTATTGAGTTACTCCCCTCTCCAGCCTAAGCTGTGCTGGTAAATGAAGCATGACCAGGCTTTAAGCGAGACACGTCCTGTAACACAGACCAGGATTTATAACTTGCTGTACAGGTTGCCACCAATAAATCAATAATATATATACACACACAGGCTTGTTTCAGAGTGAGTTCTGGGAACTTGCTGTTTGAGAAAAAATAATAAACCCAAGCTTTTTTGGTTTTATTCTAAATGAAAACAAACTCAATGCTTGGCTTTTAGCTAACTTCACCCAACTCCTAACTACACTGTTATCTAGAACAAAAATTCACAATTAATTTTTCTTTGATGACATGTTATTGATTTTATTTTTACATTTTTTTAACGAGGTTAACCATTCCAGACAGACCAATGTCCACCCTGAGTCCATCACAGCCACCACTCAATCCTTCAGTCTCCAAATGCAATTTTCAATCTCAAAGCTACTTCAGCTGTTTCCTAACATTGGGATGTAAA
Organism: Atrichornis clamosus; assembly: GCA_013400975.1. Classification (NCBI taxonomy): domain Eukaryota; kingdom Metazoa; phylum Chordata; class Aves; order Passeriformes; family Menuridae; genus Atrichornis; species Atrichornis clamosus. Next base: position 238,152 of record WBMZ01001097.1, read on the forward strand.
ATATTTACCAACAAAAGTATAAATACACACTGAAAAAGCAACCTAAAAATACTTTTAAAACCACATTTCAACAAAGTAATTCCTTAAGGGATGGGAAAAAATTACCATGGACTTGAACTAATCACCTCATGTTTCGCTCCCTTCTCATGTTTTGGGGAATTGCAAAAATGGGATAATGGATGAATAAACTATCCTACCATGACAAATATGGTTTGGAAAGATGGGGCTAGGCATAACTTGGAATTTCTTGTTGCTATTAGTTTAAAATCCTTAACCACAGGCATGTGCACTAGGGAAAACCTATAAAATATATATTGAAAACGCTGTCCAGCGGCCCCCTTCCAGCAGGCTCAATTTCACCTCCCCTTTTGCTGCTGATCCAGGGACACGTTCAAACGCTGCTGTGCTCCTTCACTGACGGCCTTGGCTCCCTGTGGAAGAGCTGCACACCAGGAGCTGCCCTCCATGGAGCAGCGGGCACGGGACAGGGACGCGGAGGGAGCCGGACGGGGAACTCGCGTTAAGAAATCAGTAGCAGCAAAAACAAGATCAGAAGAAAATTACTGGCAAATGAAATTGCTGTTTGATAAACAATTTAAGCAGGAAGAGTATTTGGCAGAGGGTTTCCAGGGAACGGTCCTTGACTCCTGAGTAGCATGCTTCCTCCCTCGGTCTGAGTTTGTTGACTTTCTGGGCAATGCTGTAAGGTTTAGGCAGTTTCCCATGATGGGAAAAATACAGCTTTTTTGAGAAGCTGCCTGTGAATGCAATTGGTGGATGTTTTCTAAAAAATTATAGATATAAATAGGAAACAAGAAAGCAACAATTTCTTTATTTAGGTTTTTCCTACTACTAAAGTCCCATTTAGGCCTCTTAGTGTTCTTTCTGATCTAAATCCCAAACAGTGACTCAGTTTGGCATGGCAACACACAACGAGAAACATATATCTGGTATTTAATGCCAACAGCAAGCATGACATATTTTGGACAGTTAAAGAGAAGACCAGATTTTGAAGCCTTTCAGAAATTTTTTATGTTTAATCTGGATGATTATAGTCCATCATAAATAAATACCAACTGCACACTGCACTGAAATCAAGAGGCAGAGGCGGTGGAATGCAGAATGCCTTTTCTAGGTGTTTCCCAACAACATATTGCAGTACTTAGTTAAGCTCATTTTCTGTGACATGAAAAGGAAAATAGCAGAATTGACTCATGAAGTAAAATTAGCTGATGTACAGTCACAAGGAGGCCGGCTGGGAGCTGACAGCACCCAGAACTGCATTTAACAAAAACCAACATGCTTCATGCTAATAATGGTGCAGCCTGGTTCAGAGCCACAAGGACTATTCTCTGTATTTTTAACTTGGACTGACTTGTTTTTAAATCAACATTTCTAGTAGCATATCCCAAACTGCACATCAGGAATTATTTCAAGACCTTCCAGAAGTGATGTATTAAAAAAGGCGTACATAAAATAGTTTTTAAACACTGCAAATCTGGCATTTCCAATCAGTAGATGCCTCCCAGGATGAGCACCAAACCATGGACTTGCTCCATGATCACAACTAAGATACACAGGACAGCTAAAACACTTTTTTAACCACCAAAAGAAAAAATGTTTGGTGATAATTTACAGAATTCCTCCACTCTTCACTGTAACAAATCACCCTACGATGAAAACAACAGATTTAGCTGCAGTGGCACTGTCAACCTTGCTATGATACACTGGCACTAAAAAGTCCTTAATTTTGGCTATCAAATACAATTTCAATTTCTTGCACTTTAGGGCAGTAAAAACAATTCTGTGAAGACTCTGTGTTTACAATCCCGCAGTAAAGAATGCAGCTGTCTCAATCAGTGCTGATTGTCTGTTAATTAGCTCAGTTTTACAAGCTGATGGAACAGATTACTTCATTCCCTCCCCACGCTCAGTAAGAACCTACAAATACAGTTATCTACAATACAGTAATTTTTCCTTCCCAACAATTTGGGGAGGTAGATGATGTACCAGGGACACAAGTGATCTCATTACTAAGAAATCATTTATGTTTGTGTCTTTGCCAGGCGCTCTGTCAGACAGTGATTTTCAGTCCATATATATAAATACACACACATTTCTCTTCTGTATGAAGACTGAAATAAAGAGCACCACTTTCCATACAATGGAAATACCTTCCCTCTCTTTTGCTGTGGCTGAAACCAAGTAGATGGTCTTTAAGGTCCCTTCCAACCCAAACTGTCCCATCGTTCCAGGATCATCTGAATTCTTTAGGAACAAAAGTCAGGTCCTCATGAATAATTTCCTATCTGTGTTATGTATTTAATCAAAATCACCTTTTTTACCCCAAACCAGCACTGAATGTTGTGACCTAAAGCAGCAAACTGCAGGTTTTCAGTGAACAGTCTCAAGTTGCTGTTGCCAGTCTCCATTCCCATGTGCTCTTCCAGCAAACCACAAATAAAGAGCTGGATTACCTCTGAGCCACTCTCTCACATTCATTTCCTCTAGTATCTCCATCTTTTATCTAGACACTCTTGAAGAGAAGCCAAATTTTAGCTTTCATACATGCAGAGAAGAGGCTGGACACCCTCATCCAAATGCCAGCAAACACTTCTGTTGAGAAAACCGATGGAACACTCTAAAGCCCCAGGCCTGACAATATGAAACTGATCCAAAAATGCCTTTTTTGAGATGACACAACTTGCTACACATTATATCAAACAATAGAGGTTTCACTCTGAAACTGATTTTTTTTTCTTGCTCAGTTTAGATCCTTCATGATGAGGAAAAGAAGAAAAAAGATGTAGCTAAAGAACAACTGTGTATTTAAAAGAAAACTCATTTCTGGAATGTACTGTACATGTAACTACTAAGCTTACTGCAGAAGCAGCAAGTGAACAAATATGAAACTCCACAAAACCATAGAATTATCAGGCCACCAGAGCTGGGTTTTGGCAGTGTATCTGGGTGATAGGTACAAAAACAATAATTTTTTTCTACACAGACATCTGCAGACATCTGCTCCAACAGCAGTGTCCCAGAGCGCCTAAAACCTCTTAAGGCTTTTCAGATTTCAGTATACAAAAACTGTGAGAGTTTAATTTTTGCATTATGGGCAGGCATCCAAAGCAGACCACTGAGAATACCTTGCAGAAAATTCTCTGGATCCACAGAACCAGCACTGGGGGAGGAGAAACCCTGAAATGCAGCCATCACCTCACTTTAGAGATGTAAACTGGGACAATAAGGGAACCAAGACCAGATACAGCCTGAGTATTTTCTCAGCTATTATTTTTCACTTTTTTAGCTAAATCGTATTTCTACAACCCTGTAAGCACTTCTTTCACAACACCCAGAAAAAAGACATTTAAATATGATCTTAGCTTTCCGAAGTTTTTATGCAGACGAGAATAAAAATGGAAGCGAGGTGTGTATGAGGTTTTGTTGGGAGGTTTTTTGTTCGTTTATTTTCTATAGAAAGGTTTTATTCTGATACCTCTTTGGCGTGTTCTGTAGCCTGTCCCACTCTGAGAGCTGCCTCCCCCACTCAGACCTGAGGACACCTGGCTGCCTTCTCCTGCAAACACCAAACAAAACACCTCTGCCAAACACGCGGCATCAAGCGCTGCACTCACAGCCCTGATTTTACTGCTACTCCAACGCTTCCCTGGCTTTCACGTGCCAGGGCACAGACAGCTACAGCCCTGAGAAGTTTCAGCAGGAAGTTCCCCTTGAACTGGTGCCATTCCCTTGGCTGCCTGGCGTTGCCACATCCCGGTTGCACCCCATCTCTTCCCACACCGGGAGGAGGCAGAGGTGTGAGAACGCCGGGGCTCTGGGCTCCAGGGGAATCTGGCCACGCGCTCACAGGAATGTTAGATTCCTGCTAGAAAAGTGCCATTTGGGAAGGGATTGATGTCCCACTATTTGCTGTACCACTGCAAATTAAGCACTGTTGGTAAGCCCTCGATGCTATTCCACACGACGTCTCTGGGTAGATGAGTTACGTGACTGTAAATCAATCTTTAATCTTTGTGCTCCATGTGCAGCTGCAGATGAGAAATCCCCAAAGGCCTTGCCAGCCTTTCCTCCACCTCCCTCAGCACTCAGCAGGACACTCTTTAGGGTTGAACTGGTGCAGGTTTGGTGTGGGATGGACTCTGGGAAACGTTTGGGAAAAGCAAAGTGTGTTACCTCAGTTACTTCTTCAGGGCACCACCATTACAGAAGCTACAAGGCAAAACAACCACCTACACACACTTTCCTATTTTTGTGTAAAGCCTCACTTCATCTGCTGCTCTAACCTTCATGCTTTGTATTTTATACATTTCTAGACAGACAGACTATGCTCTAGAAAATTGTCTATGATAAAAGGGGAGAGGGACCTACCCTGAGGTTAGGAATTATGCTTTGAAAAAAGTACAGTTTCTTCTGTGTTTCTGCCCAAACAATAACAGGGATAGCAAAAATCACCAACAGTTAGATGAGAAATGAACTGGCTCCTCCTTGCTCATCTCTTCACAGGGACAGCTGCAGCCCAGCACTGCCTGCCCTGCTCCCCCATTACCACAGGTAGAGGCTGTTTAGAGAAATGATGCAAAATGCCTTTCCTCCTTCTGACACTCCTGCAGTGTGCCCTAATCTTGTGCTTTAATCCAGCCCTTTGTGGGTAAGGAATAAAGCTACTGCTGCATTTCAATACTGACTACGCACATCAGTCAAAAAAGCCAAATATACAAAGTGCCCTGAACAGTCAGCCAAAAGAGAATGACAAAATTACACATTGCTTCTGTCGTTACATGCTCTCCTTTACCATATGTCTAAGGTAAGAAGAATGCTACCTACATAATGGATTCAGCCCTGGAGTAAGGCTGGACTGCCGAGGCTGGTGAACCTGAGGTAACACTCCATCACTTATTTACTGCATCTCTAAAGCATTTCAGATTCTAAGCTGAATATATATTTCACACAGTACCAAAACTTTTAAATATCCACAGGAAGATTTCATTTTTATAGGCAATAAACATTAAATCTAAAGGACTGGAACATAAAAAGTGTTTTAATACCATATAAATCACCTTTCCCTAGACAGAATAAATCTCTGAAGGTTTTAAGGACTGCAATATAAATTTTTATGGCAAATTATCTACATAGGAATTACTTGCATGAGATGCACTTTCACTTCTCCCCCTCATTTGCATAGTGCTGACAATCTTTTCAATCAAAACGTTCAATCCAATTTGGAAAGTCCAGAACACAATGTACAGAAATGCTGGGCTGAATGCTGGATGGCTGATTCCTCCATCTCTTCATCAGTTTTCCCACTGCTGCTCCCTCCGGCAAATACAGAGGTTGGCTTTGCAGAGGTAAGAACACCAATATGTAAAAATTAAGGCTCAGATGAGTAGCTACGTCCTCTCTCAAAAGCATTTGTCGGCTTTCCTAACACAGGAGCCTTCTGCAAGCCCTGGCAACCACGAGGAGCTCATTTCATGCTGCAAGAACACTCCCCTAAAGCAAAGAGTGACAGTCTGAACTGGGAGGGTCTGCATCGAGGAGCAACAGCCAAAATCGTTCTTTGGGGTGCTCAGAAGGGACATTTTCATTGCAAAGGTGGTACAGAACTGAGAGGTCATGACATGGGAATCCCCACGCCCAGCGCTCTGCTAGGACAAACACACAGTATGGGTGACAGTCCCTTTTCTAGCAGGACATCAAGCATCATGCTGGAGATTCCTCCCATCCAGTGTGTCCACAATGCCAAGATCTTTCCTTTGGATGCCTGCAAAGGAGGCCAAATCTAAGGAAGTGACGCCCTCAGTCAGGTTTCTACAAGGCTCCAACTTCCAACTGAACAGATAATAACCACAGAAGGTGCAGGCTGAGTACTTTTCACAGTGAAACAGTAAGTGATCACTCCCCAGAGCTTCTGTCCCAGCCTGCTGGCACAAATACTTCCTCATAACTAAAGCAGAAACATGCACAAGATGTGTAATTCCCAAGTCTCCCAAGTGCACACATCCTCAAAGGCCAGGCACCTAGAGGTGTGGTGTACCACTGTTACCAAAAATACTCGGGTTTATTCACCATTTCATTTCAGCAAAAAATCTGCTGACAAGGATTCGCAAAGAAACGGCCAGAATTAGTTCTTGGACAACCTCCTGTTGTCTTGGGGTCAGGTCTGAAACGTGCTCAGGACTTCACCCAATCCTCCCCTCGAGGGAAATCAGGGCAAATACAAACTTAAAGCACCTGAAGAACAGCAAAGTCACAAGGGGGGAAAAAAATTAAAGGAAAAAAAAGTAGGAAGTTTGCAAAGAGAGCTGAGAATAGCACTGCTTTATTTCCAATGTATATTTTCACTTAGAAAATATTTTCAGGACTTCTGTGCTACCAATCAAATTAAGATAACAGAGCAGAGGAAGAAACACGAGTCGGTTCCCAGACGGTTTCCTATGCTTCAAAGGTATTTATTTAATAAGTACCATGTATGGATAAAATGAGATCACCAACCCAGTCATAAGATAGTTCTCCAAATTTTTAATGAAGCCCTGCAGTGTGTGATTTACAGAGTGATGGTTGGTGCACGCTGACTGCAGGAAGCACATGCAGCAGCCCCGAGCACCAGAACGCCCCGAGACTTGGAGGGTGTAGGATTTCTGCTCCAGGAGGGGAGGGAAAAGACCACTGAAATATATGAACATCAAGGACTTGCAAAATAAAAAAATTACAGTGTCATTTCCAAGACACAGCGTTTAGGCCAATGAAATGAGGTATTTGCTTTCTATCTGATGAAGGAGTGAAGCGACATAAAGCTTTCTTCCATATGATTTCACAAGCTTTTATTACTTTCCTGAATTATCTTTGAATCTAGAGGATGGAATATTATTTTCTTTTGAAATATCAGGTTGTTGCTAGTCTTCCCACTTGTACAATCCACAAAACCTATTAACATTTTCAGTAATTAATGCTAATACTTGAGAAAAAAAGCCATTGTGTTAAGAAATGCTTTAACAAGATCAAGAAAGAAAACAAGTGCTTCTCAGACTGTACATAATTTATTTTGCTACATAATTATTTTTTTTTCCACAGAAAACCAAGCAGGGACTATATATCACTGTGTTCAGCACTCATCTTCATTATTCTCTTTTCTCTCTTTCCCCACAAGTGCAAATTTTACAAAAACATTTATTTTCTTCACAGAAAACTAAAAACTTGCATAGAGCAGTTCCTCGCTGAACTTCCCTTTTGTGGGCAGGGAAAAAAAAAAGGGGAAAAGAGCTTTTGGGTTTTTCTCTGCCCATACTCTTAAGTGCTTCCATAGACAGGAGACGCCTTGAATTTTTCTTTTTAATAATTTGAATCCAGGCCTAATTTATTGAAATGGGCCCCTGCAAGGATGAGTTTTAAATGCTCCAGGATCAGAAATATTTCTATTTGAGGCTCACAGTTATGCAGCTTTGCAAGGGGGTTATCAAGGCTGGCTCTCCATACACACGGGAGAAAGAAGCAGGCCTTCACTTTAAGTCAGGCTGATGAACTTAATCATGGTGGAACCAAGACAGACTGAACTGGAAAGTCTGAGTCAAGTTGTGGCTGCTTTCCCAAACAGATCATGAAAGAATATTCAGCCCTAAACTTAGAGCAGCTCAACTATGTATTTTATAGGATATTTATCTATGAATCAGCAGATCACAGACTTGAAGGCCAGACATTCTTCCCACTCCAGCCTTTAGTCATTTGATCAGGAGAGCCAAGAAAGAACACACTGAAGAAGTTTATACCAGTTGTTTTCAGAGGGGAAAAAAAAGGAAGGGTTAAAAAAAATTAAATTAAGGAAGTCAGCAAGCCTGAAGCTAGCAAATAGAGAAATTCCAACAGGAAGAAGCAGGGACTTGGAATGCCAAGGCAAACCATGCTTGCTGCTTTGGAGTGGGGTGGAGAGCATCTTCAAAATAACTACCTTTTAAGTAGCTTGAACTTACACTGTCAAAGTAAGGATTCCAAAGAAAGTAAATTCCTTGGAAAATGAGTAATTTTCAAGATGACCTGAAAGCTGAACAAAGGGTGGGCACCTGGGTCAGAAGGGGCCCTTCAGGCCCACAGAGCTCCCAAGAATTGCTGAGCACGAGCTGCACTTGAGGGATCTGACTCCACTCCTCCAGCCCCCCTCCTCACATAAACCCACTTCATCCCTTCAACAGAGCAAAGGTTTTCCACCCAGGAACACCTATGAGTTGAAGAAAAAAATAAAATCCACAGACCATTGTACATACTGCTCTAATTTGGGAACAGAAGGCAGCATAGGCTGCTCAGCATTTTGGGAAGTAGTTGCTTTTGTCCACCAAAGTATGATTTTGCTATTATTAGTCATAGTCTTTTGAACTTAGACATTACTGAAAATTAATGCAAACCTAAGCCTGCCCACAGACACCTCCCAGCATCTGGGAATTGGCTCTTGAGTTTGCCTGAAGAAATGCCAAGCCCACAGGGATGGACAAGGGTTAGAGGGAGCAGGGCTGGAGCTTGGTTGGCTCTACACAGCTTTGTGCAAAGGCCGTGTTCAAGTGACCCCAGCAAGCACCATAACCAGAGTGTGGGGCCCAGACTGGGCAATTTGGGTGCAGAAGGGTATGACACAACTTCAACGTTGGCACCTTCTGCAATTCCTTACCCTAAAATAATGTGGGTGTTTGTGGAAAACTGCAACCCAAAGCCTAAACCACAAGGCCTTTCTCTTTGGTACTGACAAGACCAGAGCATCTGCTGTCAAGTTTAACAAGTTCCCCCAAAGCTACACACAAACCTCAGATAAATCTGTAAAACAAATTTTTTTTTTTTTTTTCCTTCTGGGTCAGTTCTAGAGTTGACTCTTCTCCAGACTTTGCCCCTAAGGAATGTCTCAGCTGCAAAGCTGAAGGAATGGAGATACATGGCATAAACATGAACATGCTGAGAGAGGACTCTGCTGTTCAGAACTTCAAACATGTTGCCCCATGGAAAAGATGAAATTTTTAATTCAAATCCCACCTCTGAAAAAGATAAGGTTTGCAGTGACATCAAGACCCAGACAGGATACCCAATGACTTCTGGGCAACTCGTCTGGCATGGGTAGGTTTGCTCAACCATATGATCAAACTACATTATTCCCCTTCAAATATATGCAGTGACTTTTCCTCACGCAGAAGTTCTCCCACAAGCAGCAGCCAGCAGGCAACATCCCCTGGTTCTTCATGCCCTCCCTACACTCCGTGGAACACCCCAGACTTCACATAACGTCACAGACCCAGCACACACATCCTGCAGTCTCCCTGGCACAGGTATGTATTTTAGATACAACACGGGGATTAAACGTTCTCGCTAAGACTCAGGGCGTGCTGTCCAGTTACTTTTCAAACACGTATTATCATCTAAAGAAAACCGTATTTCTGTGTGAGTGATGACACACTCTGCCCTTGGAAAGCCTCCAGTGCTGGGCTGTGGCTGAGTGCTCCGACAGGGCTCCGAGGAGGAACTCCCAGGCCAGGCTCAACCCTAGATGGCACTGCTTATCACTGCTTGGCGCGCCGCTCGGCCGGCCGCCGGAGCCGTGCCAGAGAACACCCTCACCCTGTCACACATCAGGCACTCAAGGTAGACTCCGACACCTCAGCACCCACAGGGCTGCTGTGGCCCTGGAGCTGTGCTGGGCAGAGGGTCAGAGCAGCAGCCCCAGTGCAGGGGCACCTCACCTACACAGCTGCGCTCGCCCTCGGCGCACACCCGGCTGTGGCTGGGGACAGCCACTGCTCAGCCCCCCACAGCCCAAGTGCACGGAGCTGCTCCTGAGGAGCAGCCTGGAAACTGCCTTTGGGCACCAGTATCACAGTCTATTAATAAACTCCCAGACTAGTTTTTAAATCATTTACTGCAAAAAAAAAAAAAAATACCACCACTGAAACCCCAGTATCAGAAATCTCTGAGATTAGAGACACCCCAACACTGCTCTGTTCTGTACAGCACAAGGTGCTGGATCAATTTTCTTCTCAGTATTTTTTACTCAAATACATGCCAGAATTATCATATCTAAACCACTGTGCAAGAATTGAGCTAGATTTGATCACACATATTTTCAGAATAGCCCATGACTGGCTGGTGCTTTCCAGGTAACACAGTTATAGTCTCCACGCTAATCCCTCCTCCTCCCCCATTTTCTCTTTTTAATAGTTGTTCACTTTTCCACAGAAGCAAAGGATTTTGTGATTTCAGGACAGACTCTAGAGTTCTCATTATTTTCTTCAGAAAACTCTGAAGTAGGAACAAATCCTCTCCTGTTGCTGCCCTGAAAGGATCTCCATCTGACAGTGCCCTGCCCTCCGATTTGAACAGGTCCCCTCATCCCTGGGTGTGGAGCAGCAGCAGCACTGGGCACCATTTGAGGACAAAGGGAATGTGTTGTTCCCCCATCACAAGCGAAAATTGAGAAAAGGAATTTATCGTGATGCTTTTTATAACCCGTGATGTTGTTAAACTGTCACAGATTATTATAATTTCAGATAGATTTGATAATAGTTTTGACACAGAAACACAGGTACTTTTTTGTTTTCGGGAGATTTGAAATGACAAATCAACCCACTCTCAGTTCGTGGTCTTGCCTCTCTACTTTGATTTATTTACTTATTTCTACTGTCAGTGAGCCAAGAACTGGGAACAATATCTGTAAGGGTGACCCTGTAAATAGGAGGGACTGGAATCTTGCTGGAAAGCAAGTCAGGAATGCTCCGTGCTCCCTCCACGTGTTCTTCACCCACCCTTCCCTCTGCCCTTCAATATTAGCCTTTCAGCAAAGAAATCTGGTAAGGAAAATGAGTTCATTACTCCTGTGGTTCAACACCAGGTTTAGCACACCAGGATGCTGACAGGGGACTCAGATGCCAAATTTGAGAGCGAGAATTCCAAATTTCAACTTGCACAAAGTAACCAGTTGTTTTAAAGATACCCTGACTCCAGGCACAATAAAAGTGGCCACCAAATAGTTGAAACAGCCATCAAATTTGGCAGGGAAGTATTACGAAGATTGATAAGTGCTGTTTAAGAACACAAGTTTGAGAATTATGGTGAAGTTTTAAGGAGCTGATTTCCATCTTCTCCATAAACCCATAAAGTGGATTGAGTTAAAGTCCTTCCAGAGAGTAGGGTGCATTCACAACCAAGTCAATATCCCTCTTCCTCAGAAAAACTAATTAAAAGATGAATTGGCACTACTCAGCTCTGGGGAGAGGTTTAATGATCCAACTTAAAATATCTGGTTAAAGGAGATATTTTGTTTACAGAAAGATCCCAGGGTTTCATATTTTCTCTTTTAATTTTTTTAAGAGTCTCAAACCTACATTAAAACATAACATGATCTCCTTTCCTAATTAACACTGGAGTGACCGAGTTAGAATTTACTTAGTTCAAAGCCATTAGATTTATCTGGGTAGATGGTTGCCCAAGTGACCCATACCCTTCCAACACCACATAGCAACCAATGTCCAAATATAAATGGAAAGTATAAAACAATGTGGAATACCTCCTACTGCTTGTATCCAAATCAAGAAATACAGTAAAGTCAGGCAACAAAGGACAAGTTTTTAATTTGACTAGAGCACAGACAAAAAAAGCACCTATAAAACAAAAGAAAGAAAAAAAAATGGCACTAGATACACATCACCTTGCAGGAAATCCTGCCAGATAGCATCTGCTATACAAAACTGGGATTTTTCACTGCAACGACATCATTTGCATAGGCTGTTTTAAAAAAAGAAAATCTCTGAAGAAAAATAATGCTATCCTACCTGGCCCAGTGCACTGCACATTGCAGGGCAAAGGAAAAAAGAAAAAAATTGCTGTGACAATTAAAAAAAAAAAAAGAGTTTTATTTTTTTAATCCCTGATGCTTTATATTTCAGTGTAAGAATGTGCTCAGTTTAACTACAGAGATAAGGAGAAGTTGAGAAACCTGTTTACATTTTTGCCTTTGCACAACCCTGTGCATGAGCAGCCCAGCAATAGTAACGAAAGTAACTCGTCACAAACAGCTCGAGCCTGCCAGCAACGAAAATTAATGGGAAGGCAAGGATTTTCTTTTGATGTTGGAAAGACTCCAGTAAAAACTGGTTTGTACATGGGAACATGGTGTCAGACTAGAAGAGAATCAGCTTGTCTGACTTGTGGTTTTCTTGACAACATTCATCTTCTCTTGGCCTGATAGAGAGCAATTAGTGCTTGTCAGTTGAATCATGTGTTATTAAGATCATTCAGGCATTTTTTAATTATGATTACCTAAACAGACAGCAAAAGAAATTCTCAAGCAACTAACAATCCACTTCCTTTTCAGATGCTTCCAAGTCTCTTCTCCTTTAATGTTTTAAAGTACAGTATTTTACCTGCAAAAACCTTAGTACCTTTTCCATTTTAAACACATTAAAAAGAAAAAGCACTGCAGCCTAAAATCCATGACTATCACTTTACCAGATGCTCTGAGTAATGATTTTTTTTTTTTTTGCAGTTAAGAAGTAGATCAGTCTTCTGTAAACCCAGTAAGCCGCTCTATGTGCCAAGACTTGTTTTAAAACATCTAAAACAATGCCTAATAGGTTGATAATGATACAGCATTCCTACTACACACTTCTTTCTTTCACCATCGCACATTTCCAATCAGGATATGAACAGTGTCAGGAATGACATCATCCTTGGGTGGTGTTTAAAACTCCTCCCCAAATAAAATGGTTCCTTATCACTGACTTGGACAGCTTTTCCCACTGTAAAGAAAGTTAAAAGCAAGACAAGACTAGACATAAAAGTTTCTAGTTATTTAAATTCCAGGTATCAGAGTAATTGGATTTTGTAGACCTTGCACGGATGAGATCAGGACAGCTTCAGTCTCAGGGCTGAGCTCAGAACACCACTTTTAGTGCAACATTATATTTTCTCCCCTTTGGCATTTCTCCCTTCTCTTTATCAGGGGATTTTTTCGAGTCCCTACATTAACATCTCCTTTTTTTCCTGCTTGCTGCAAACCTGGGCCCCCAGAACTCGTGAGCTCTTCTTGCTGTGCCATCTGCTCCTGCACAAGGCCAGCCAAGGGCCTGCACAGCATCACTTGGGAATTGGGAAATTCAGCTCCCTTTCAGTGGAAACCTTGATACCCCTGTGAAGCATTGCTCAGTGCTCTGGTGAGTTGTGCACTTTGCAAGAGAAGCTGTTTTTTCAAAAGGAACACACATTTCCAAACAAACAGAGTAAATATTTAGCGTGCACCTTGATTTTAATAGGCATCAAAATCTTGCTCCTAAAATGAATGATATTCAAGTATCTATTACCAATTCCCAGAAGTACATCTAATGAAGGATCCTTGAGGATTTTTCTTTTTGGAAAGATTCTTCACATTTGTTTGCAGCAACAGCAGGAAAACAGAACAGGCACAAGATGACTCTGCCTACATCAACACCATGTTTTCATACCGTGTTTATGGGGGTAAAGGCTCATACAGGGAATAGCCAAGATTTTGGGAAGAAAACAGACGATAACAGCCAATTTCCTGGAGTGGAACAGATGCAAGTTAATGGCAGACTTTCTAATAAACACCTAAAAGCTTATTAAAATGGCAACCAGGCAAATGAAGGGACTACTCTGTACATGCAGAAAAACCCCAGAATTCTTAGGAGGATTTTAATTTAACCTAATAGTTCTCTTATAGGCTCTGGTTCCAGTATATTTTGTGTCTCATTCTTCCATTGGGGAGAATCTTACAGACTAGTTCTGAAGTACTGTGAGGAAAAAAGGAAATTACTCATTTTTGGCCGAGTTCAGAGCAGAACATTATTTGCAGGTTTGTGAACTATTACGGAAATATAAAGGCTGAAAAACATAATGCTGAGCAAACCAGTTAAATCTCCGGGTACTGTTGCTGATTCCTGAGAAAGCAGATAGAAGAATAAAGTGACATCCAAGATTGCCATCATCTTGGTTTGCTGGCCAAGTTTATTAAAAAAATCAGCATTCTGCTTCCTACATTAAAAATGAGTGAATTCTTTTGCTGCAACAGCTGATCATTATCCAAAGCAACTACCATCATCAACATCAGTTGGATATATTCAAGGCACATATATTCAAGGCATAGTTAAATAGGTCTAAAAAAACTAGAAACGAGCAGAAACAGGAGGTTTTTACCTTGGATTCAGCATTCCTTAGTAACAGGCTATTCTGAGGAACCTGATGTCCCCATTTCATTACTCAGCCTGTGCCTACCTTTAATAACTTCTCTTACTCATGGGTGATATAGTATTTTTATACAAGGTTTGTCTTTTGCATAGGCTTGAAATATTTATATGTTTTAAAAAAAAAATCATAGGAATAGAAATTTCCTGCAAGATGCTGCTTTATGGTTTAAATAATTTAGGCCTATGATAAATACACCTAGAAGCAGTGCACACATGAAAGTTACAGAATTATTTTTTTATTTAGAAAGAAACTATCTTGGAGTGACACCTTCTACCGAAGCCGTCAAAAATGTGTATTCAGGATACTGAAGTAATTTAGATTCCTATTTCCAGACACCAAGGACAACATTAGATACAAACAGCAAGACAATTTAGCTGCTGTAGGGAGTTTCTGGATCAAGATGACTTGTAATTTTTGGTTAAGATCTCTCTGCTCTCTCCAAGAGGGCTAAAGGACAAAGAAACACGCTACCATCGATTAAATACTGTGCTTGGCAGACAAACACACACACGAGGCTCTTACTCAGTGCTGCCAGACCTATTTTGAGTCAAAACCTCAAGCTTTCTGCACCACTGTCCAATAATGCCACCTTTAAGCAAACTAGTTTTTAATACAGTGGTGGGGTTTGATTATAGAATAAAATTCCACCCCCCGCCTTTTCCTGTAAATTTTCACTCCCTTTGGCTACCAGTAAAACACTTGAGCAAACCAGTTCTTGCTGAAACAAATTACATTGCTCAGAAATTGTCCATTTGCAAGACATAAACAGCTGTGCCTAATGTTACCAACCTCAATGGCAAACACAACTCACCTTCTGTGAACTAAAACCAGCTGTTAACAAATACTTCAACTCCCTGCTCAAGACAATTCCTGGTCTTCAGAAAATTGCCTAATATTTGCTGTCATCCCTCCATTGGGTTCTCCCAGTCTTTCTTACAGAAATTACCAGAAGGATGTCAAGTACGTAACAACTGTAAACCCTGCAGTCTATAATTCCCCTACTTTTCCTGTTCATTAGCCACTTTCAGTTAGTTGTTTAGTACATTATTCATTCTTGTTTCCAGTCCTCCTCCTCCTGCTGCAGCAGATAATCCACTGATGTTGATATAATCCACAAATACCATCAGTCACATCAGTTTGTGCTGCTGCCTTGAATGCTCCAGCACAACTCTCCAGGATGCCACTTAGATTAGCCCACGACGTTCAGGCAATGACTCAAGGGCAGCCACCTTGCTGCTCATTTAGGGGAGTCAGGCACAAACCCCATTAGCAGGTTTCCGACCACTTTATCAGCCTTGCTCTCAGGGGATCTGAACACAGAAGAACTCGCAGCTCCCTCAGTATCAGAGGCAAACGCTCGCTTTGGATTATTTTAAACACACGAGTTAATCCCTAATTTTAACAAAACCTGTAAAAACACACCCCAGTCAGAATATCTGTAATAAACTGCTCTCTAGGAACAATGAAGTTAATTTGATACCGTGCGCTGGTTTATCTAGAACAACACAGGACCTTAGAGTACAGCGGAATATTTTCACTTACAAGTGAAACAAGCCACCCTGAAGCCTCAAGCACCATTTCTATGATTTTCATTAGATTCTTTTGGCAGCAGTGTGTTCTTAAGGTGGAAACCAACCCCCAAAAAAGTGAGGTAAGCAGAGATAACGGAAAAAGATAAGAGACATTTTTCTCCTCTTAGCTTACGCACTCGCAGGAGCTGCTGCGCAGGCACTGCCTTGAAACTCCTCTGCACCACCACAGTGGAGAGAACTGCATTTAAGAAAATGTAATTACAAGACCACAAAGAACAAAAGAACTGACTAGAAGGCAAAACTCTTAAACCTGGTGATGTGCTCGTTGTGTGAAGCAGAGCTGGGCTCTCAGGTCAGGACACACGTTTGAGAGAACAGAGTGTGAAGTAAAACCTTCGCTGAAGTTGCCATAAATGCCACCAGCACACGCTGGGCCCTGCATGAACATGCAAAAGCATCTGATAATCCTATGTTGAGTCAAAAATACATCAAAATTATTCAAAATTTTGAGCTGCCATTTGTTGCGTATTTTATTATTTTAAATATTTTTATTTATTTTAGAACTGGTGTTTTGTAAGAGTCCGGACAGACCCTTCTCATTAATCTCTATGATTCACTAAAAAGCACAATTGTTCTAGCAGTCCTCAAGAATTTTAAAGTATAGTTTCATAGAAAAAGAGACATTTATTCAAGTAAACTTCTGAGAAAGTACTGAAATAGATTTGGAGGGGTGCTTTTTTTTTTCCTTCCTTCCTCTTTGTGGAGGGCAGAAAGGAGAATTTGTGCCTTGTGCTTGTCTGAAAATTTGACACCAAATTTGGAAGAGGTTCAAATTCACCTGTTAACCAGCTACAGGCACGAGATGTATGAACACACAGAGAAGCCCTGTCCCAATTTAAAAACTACTGCTTTCAAAATAATTTGCTTACATATATAATTTATTTGCAGTGCCATCAAGAGCAGCTAAGTTGAGGCAGGCACGCAGAGCTCGCTTTGCAGCCTTCTGGTTGGTATAATTTAGCAGTCTGAAAGGAGTCCTCTAACTAATTTTGAAATGTTAAGCACAACCTCTTGAAATCTAAAGAAAACAGTGAAGCAAAGATAATCAACATAAGTATTTCTTTCACAGCTGAGAATCATCCAACTCTACATCAGCCCCACAAGAAATCTCTACTGTATTTTACAGAAAAAACAGAAATTTCAGCAGTCTAGAATAAATGGATGGTCTTGCTCTCTCAAATGAATGACACTAAACATACCCACTAGCTAAAAATACAGAAAGTCATCTGAAAATATATGCCAGGCATCTCCTCCACAGTACCCTGCCCTCCACCCTAATCCATCCCCTCCTCCCATGTTACTGTAAAAATTTAGGCAGTTTTTAGGGTCTGGGATTCTCACTGGGTTCCTTAGGATCCGCAGATGTTCCTAAAATGTGTTAAAAAAAGAAAACCAAGTAATTAAATATCTGAGTCTGTGTTTTCTTTAATAATAAATGCTTCTGCCGAAACCAGAATTAATTGTAAGGATGACTAAAAGCCCTAAATATTAAGGGCATGAAGCCTGTCACTTTACTGTATTTATATTAAAGACTGAATCACCAAAATTAAAATATTACTGAGATTGTGGGAAGAAGCCATTACTTACTCTTACCTAGACAATATCAACTAAGAAATCCAAGTCTCTGACTGTCAAAGAACCACCATCCAATGACTGGGAGCATCATTTTATTCACTGCAAGACATTACCATCTGAAAACATTCACTCCTGCACTGCAAAACACAGAACTTGGCTCACTCATCACTTGGTAAAACCATCTAAATCTGTTGTAAAAGGGCTCTATAACGAAAAATCTAAGCATGCAGACAGCTGAGCTGTAAGAACAGGCACGAAGGGTTAGAAATTTTACTCCCTGGTATGGGAGAATCCATGAGCAGTTGGGCAGATACACGACAGCTAGATCAGCTCTACAGTTTGTTTTTATGAAGAGGGGGGAAAAAAAGAGCAAGGCAGAGGAAGACTGTGAGGGAAAAAAAAATATTTCAGGGATTTGCTTCAGAAATAGCAAAGAGCAAGACCAAAGAAATATAAAGTTTGGCAGGGAGAAGGGGCCAGGTGGCAGAACATGCAATGCAGCAGCCACATGGATATTAAAGGACCTCAGCAGCAAACCTAATTTTCTAGCAGAGAGAGGGACAGCAGAAAGAACAATTGTGACTTCCAACCTTAGGAAAAATAGGGGGAAAACATGTTCCTGTGCTCTGAACAGGGTGAGTTTAAAATTAATGCAGAGTTCCTACAAAAATTATGGATTTTCAGAGGAACAGATCACTTTTATGTAAACAAGTGGCAATATAAAAGTCTGAATTGACCTGCACCACCATTACTCATCTGAGCTGGAGGAAATGGTATTTTCCTTACTTGAAGGAGGGAAAAAGAAGAGAAAAAGACACCATATCCTGAGATTAAAAAAAAAGGAAAGGGCACCTCTTGTGCTAAGTATTATGAGAAAATAGATAAGCACTAAAGGGAATTACAGTTGGACCAAATAAGCAGACAATACTTTAAAAGGCATCAGAATACTATAAACAAGTAATGAGAAAGAAATAGCTGATTTCTGAAAAACAGGCATTTGTTCTTAGCAGCAGACTTTTTTAGTTCCTAAGTATGGTTCAAATCACACAAACCCCCAGATTCTTCAATACTCTTTTCAAAAGCAGTTTGCTGTAAGGCTCATTAATCCTAATTCTTAACACTGTTCCTCTGTCTGATGAGAAAAAACAGCAGCATGCTTCAAAACAAAGCAGCTGGAAATGGGAAAGCTGGGTGGGAGAATGGGACAGCTACCTGTTGGATGTGATGCAGACCTGATTAGCCTCTTTTTAGCTGCAAATCAGCTGTGGGATTTTCAGCAGCTGTGCACTGCATGGCACTGCAGCTCCACACCATCGGGAACTGCCCCGGGATCCCGGAGGCATCCAAGGAGCCTCAGTCCCACTCAATGCTGATCGATTTGCAGGCATCAGCACAGCCACACTGCCCATGTCTGTGCGGGTCACACACTCATGATACAGGACACAAACATTTTATGGATCAAGGAAGAGGCGAGCAGAGCCCTCCTTTTCCAGAGCTGCACTTCGTAAATGTCTTTTTGTGGTCAAGTCGAGGGTAAAAGCTCCACCATGTGGGAGAAGCTTAGCACTAGCCCAGGTGAACGCGGTGCTTTCTCCGTGGTGCATCCACAGAGCATCACCCCTGCAGGTACCACACAGCAGCACAGCCACCAGGACACCCAGAGCACCTGGAGACCCAGGGGAGGCTCCCAGGCCATGAACACCCTGAGCCATTCGTTAATTCAGAGCACGCTGCCACTGCTCTGGGGACCCACACATCATTAATACCTGTCAATTATGAAAATGAGGGAGCTCAGAACGCTTCCTATGCTTTTGTTTTGTGAAGGAGTAACTTTTTCCAGGGCCATGAATAATGCTTGGTGCTGTATGACTGAAAACAGTGAATAATCACAAAAAAAGGAACTGTTCCATGTTCCAGTGAAGAGACAGCCTGCCAAAACAAACATATTATGGCTGCAGAGGAAAGTAATGTGTCTGTAATTTTAAACTCTGTCCACTTTAGTAGTTCAACAAGTTTTTATGTCACCCAAACAACAGAACCTGCATGAACCGACCTGTACTGTGTGTGAGGTGGTGGTGGGGAGTGCAGACAACTCAAACAACACCATACCTGTGAAATTTCATGATAAATCTGCCTTCAAAGCCCAATACCCTTATGCTAAACAAGCAGGATATTAATTCTAAGCAATTAGAAAAAATATTTTAATAGAAGTACTACCAAGTCTTTTATTCTCACAAGTAATCACATAATTCATCAGTAAGCCCCAGGAAAAAAAAAAAGGAAAATAAATGCACCCAATAATAATCTTACAAATAATATCAGAAAAACTGACGTTTCAGGATTGCTTTTATACATCACTAAGAGACAAGAAGCATTAAGTATTCTTCAGCATCAGTGCAACCAATCTTACAAGTGTATTTTAAAAGAAAATAATTAGGGAAAATATCTTCATTGCAAAATTTAAGCATATTCACAAGTTTTTTAAAAACAAGAGCCTAATCAGCATACAGGGACTGGGGTTTCAGCAGTGACTACAGATTTTGCAGGTGCTGTTAAGTAGCCCCATTTGAACAGCTCCTCTATTTACCCAGTTGATTAAGCACATGTTGGGAACAAGGCAGTGCTGCTGTCAGGGTGTGCATTTGGGAGATGCTTTGCAATGCTGCCCAGCTCCAGACATTCCCATCTTCCACCCTCACTATTTCAGCACACACACAGGATCACCAGGTAGGAGTCTAGCACGGTGGGTATGGAAGCGAGACAGCAGAACATGGAATGGTCATTCCTAAAAGCCAAAGCTCCATGAAACGGTGCATTTGATATCTATTTTAATTTCTTTTTATAAACATGGATCTCAAAGAAGATCTGGTAGATGGCATCCTGGAGGGGACAGTGAGGAGGAAGGTGCCTGTGATCCCTCACCTCCAATTCTGGGGACAAGTGGCAGGTCTGCAGCAGCTGCAGCCCCTTCCTGACCCCTTCCACCAGCTCCCTGTCCGTGCCACTGCTTTTCCCAGTCCGGGCGGCACACCAGGGAGCACTCCCAAGCCAGAACAGGCAGGCAGAGCTCCACTGCCCTGCCCAGCGTGGGATACAACCCTGGCACCTGCTCGGCCTGGCCAGCGCAGGGCGGCCACACGCAGAGCTCCTCTCCCCTCACCACGCCCTGGGCTCTCCAGGGCAGGTGGGTGACCCGAGCCAGCCCCGCGGAGCGGTCAGCGGTGGCCGGGAGCCCGGCACAGCCGAGCGGCCCTGCCCTGCGCGTGGGGCTCGCGGGGAGATACCGGGCGGATCCGGGCAGGTTCCACGCGTTTGGAGAAGCGCTCCGGAGTTTTCAACACCGACATGACAAGCTGGCAGCGACGCTCGCCAGGGAGTCGCGCGAGGAGGAGAGCTCGGGGTGCCGGGACAGACATCCCAGGCACCCACCCATCCCAGCCACTTCCAGAGCCTCCCTGGCTGCCGGACACCCCCGACACGCCGCGCTACCAGCGGCAGACCCTGGAGAGATGGCCACGTGCAAAACCATCCCAGACAAGCCCTCCCCTCCCCAAATCTCCTCCCTGGAGCCTGATCCAGGCTGCTAAGTAGGTTGATTTTCAAGTATTTAATATCCAGTCGGATATTCAGCACTCTGGGTGGGAAGGTGGCGGGCTGGGAAGGGAGGGATAAAAATCAGGCTCTGTCATCGCTCCCCAGAGCGACTCTTATACCCACAGAGCCAGTTGGCACCAGCCAACCGTATCTCTGAATTTATGTTAATTCTGTCACTCATCATTACCAGTCAGTCACTCCGAAACCAGCTCTCTGGGAAACACCCCAGTTAGGCTCAATCCTTCCTGAGGAAGGATGAAGATAAAATAGTTCTTAAAATTTTTTCTTCAATAAGGCTGAAGCAGAACGGAAATTCTTGAGGCTGGTAGGAAAGGACTCTTTCAATACACACATCACACAAGCACCTGTTTTTTCAAAGACAAACTATCTTTCCAAAACTAACTGAAACATTTTAGCTGATCATAAGCTAAGGCCAGTTTTACCAAACACATTGCTCCCAACCATCTGACTTTTAGTGGTCAAACCACCTCAGCTGACTGCACCAGGACCATTAATTTCAAGGACTGCACTCTGAAGTCAGCTAATGGCCCTGCATCATCCATGTATGATTTAGGTGTCTTTGTTTTCACAGTGGAAAGGATCATTTGACCAAAGCTTTTACACAGTTGTGCTCCATTTTAAATTCATGTTTTCCTTTAATCCACACATACCTCCAGTGAGTTCCTTCTCCAGCCATGAGCATCCCCATTGCATTTCCTGTAAAACGCTGCTGTCCACAACATCCCCCCTGCCCTTAAAGCTTTTATTTGACCAGAGGACAGTTATGTAGCACTTTACCCTTGCTAAGTTTACCATCACGGATAGCCAACATCTCTCTTATCAACAAGGGTGGAACTGTCCTGCTCCACAGCAGCCATGGAATGGGCCGGGCCTTTCCCAAGGGAACAGAGCTCTTTCCACTGCCTCCCCCAGACCTGGGGTGATGGACCTGGCTGGCAGCTTCATCATAAGGGTGCTCTTATGAA
Organism: Atrichornis clamosus; assembly: GCA_013400975.1. NCBI lineage: Eukaryota > Metazoa > Chordata > Aves > Passeriformes > Menuridae > Atrichornis > Atrichornis clamosus. The sequence continues at coordinate 260,146 of WBMZ01001097.1, forward strand.
ACCTTCCTTCCTGTTTAGTAACACATGAACTTCTCTGTGTTAAGACTATAAATTGTACAAAGAGTATTAACTGAAATATTGATGAAACTTAAGGGGAAAAGAGCCTAAAAAACCACACATACAAAAAACTATGCAACTATTTGGATAAAATGCCTCCATGCACATGGCATAGGAAGCATTCAGAGGTGCATAAATCTATTTTCTGTCTCATCTCAGGAACTATCACCATGCCAGTGTCTGCAGTGGAACTGAACTGAAGACTGTTGAAGTCACCATCAGTACTTCTTACAGCAGTGAAATACTCATTAAAGGGTTGCCATCTAAATACTGACTTGCACTGATCATACTTAACTTGTCAGATGTCTGATGATCCCAAAACAAGGTAATATATCCATAATCACTGATTTCAGTGGTTCATAAGTTTTGGATTCAAAATAGCAAGCATTGGTACCTACTTTATTTATACACTCAGTGGCTATAGAGCAGAATCCTGTCATTGTTCAAACTGCTTAATCTGTCTCAGCACTTAAAATTAAAGTTGAAAAGAACCACTAGTGCTTTTAACTGTCCTTAAATTACATTAATTGCGTTGTTAAGCACTTTAACAGCCTTATGAAGGCAGCTGAGTAAATCACTGCTCAAAAGTAAGTCTGCACAAGCACCTCCCAAGTTGCATGCACAGGACAGAGCTGTCCATACCCCGACCTGCAGAATGAGGATCTCCCACACGTGGGAAATCAAAGCAGAGGCTACTTGTACCCTTTGCTCAGGCAATGCTCTGTGTCAGCATCAACTACTGTACCATCAGTGTGTGCACAGAGAACACTCAAGTTATGCTGTCACGATGCTTTTTACACCCTGTCCTGCCAGGAGGCAACTGACGTCCTACACCTCTACACAACCGAAAAATTCCCAACCTAGAAATTCCTTCTGGCAAGAGATCAATAGGCTGTGATGAGCACTGGAAACAAACTATCCAGCCTTCAGCCAGAGCTCACTGATCTCTGCTTCAACTATTGCACCAGGCTGAAACTTCACTGCTCCAAGTGCAAAGATGTCACGGCCAGGTTCTGAAACAGACTGAACTAAGTCAGTGTTGGCGACCACAGACTTTGGATTTTGAGATTGTAGATATTTCTACACCCCATGTAACTGGAGAATATACAGGTGTGGTGGTCAAACAACTTGACAGAAGTGTTCCTGTGCATTATAAATAAGCACACCTGTACTGACATGCAGAACATGAAACTTGCACAAAACAGCCTATACTGACAAATTCTTACAGCGGCAACAGGCAGAAGCTGAACCAAATACAGATTGTTTTAAGAACAGCAGTTATATATATACACCATATATATGTGTGCGTGTGTGTATATATCCAGAGATACTTGATATGCCGAGAAGAAACAATGGAATGAAATAAAGCAATCTGAAAGTTTCAAGCCATCTGTATATATCCATGCTGAGTATCAAACCATCTGTATTATATTCTTAGATCAGCTAAAGCAAACCACTGGCACCAGTGCCAAGACTGGCAGCAGAGACGATTTGGATCGCCACCAAGGAGAACGAGCTACCATGCCTTTTAGAATAAATTTTGTAGCAAACACCAAAAGGGTTGATCAACACAGATTATCACAGCTACAACAAGCCAACTAGTTTAAAAAACAGTCTTTGCCATCCCACAGTATTTGATTTTATGCTGTACGAAAAACTCCACGCCTAAAAAGGGACATTCAGCTTCTCGCTGTCCCCGTCCCGCAGGGAAATGGCTCAAACCACTCAAGCAGGTTTTGCACAACAGCACAAGGCACCTGCACAGGGTGTCCCCAAGCCTGTGCCCCACATCAGCGACTGCAGACGGTCACAGCCCTACTCAAGGACACCAAAACCCCACAGGAGTCAGGTGAGAGGCAACTGCGCCACAAAACGAACCCCTGGCAGAATTTTCTGAGGCACACACACATCCTCAAAAGGTCTCCTGCTTCAGTGTGGGACAAGGCTTGGCTTCCTTCACTTGAGACACACCAGCAGTACCAAGTGACCCACGCTCATTTTACCCCAGTCTCCACCATTCTACAGCACCTCACTTCTCCCAGGAAATTTCATCGATCCTTTGAAGTCTAGCCTAAATTTCAAAGGCAAAAATGCCAAAATATCCTTGAGGATAAAGTTGCTGATGTGAAGAACATTGGCTAACCCCAATAATTTTATTTTCATATTTTAAAAGAGCCCAAAAATAACTATTCACCACCTTTTCCTCTGCTTGAGATTTTGAGAACAACCCGCCTACCAGAGAGTGTAATTCTCTTAGCGCTAAGAATTTTGCATGGGTGGAACTCTTTAGCTAAAAGTGATGATAAATAACACCTCCTCAATCCTGCAATCACCAGAAACAGTTTACAAGAGCTAATATACTGATTTGCAATGTTAAACCAGAATTTCCCAACCCTGTGATGTCCACCTGAAGGATACCAGGGGAGACATCAAGATCAAGGGAGCACAACACGAAGTTCAAATGTCTGAGGATCTTCTTTCCTCTCTACCTTCGCTGTCAGGAGGATGTGTAGCTCTGTGATAGATTTCTGCATGAAGAATTATCAAATGTAACACATTGCCACATCCAAACGTACTGAGAGCTCATCCCTCACCCCTCCAACAGCCTCACAGGACCCTCGCTTTGCTGGGAAGCACAACACCAACCCTAAGCTGAAGGTACAAACCTCTAATGACAGATTTTTTTTCAGCGTTCACACAGCACTTAGGTGTTAAATTAGCAAAATTAAGCAGCATTTTTTCAACCTTTTCTACAGTTTATGTACAAACTCTGCTAATTGATAAAAAAACAGTATACAAAGTTCAAGAACTTGCCTGCATATTCTTCTTACCTCTAAACCTGCCATGCAAAGGCCCACACACACTTCCATCAATGAAATGGGTCACGTATGATTTTTTTTAACTTATGCATATACTCAATGCAGAGCACCATCTGAAGACTCAAATTAAAGGTATCAAAGAACAGCAGAGTAATATCCTTCCCCCAATAAAACATATTTGCACTTTGAACTATGCATATTGTTTAACTCCATTCGGAATCCTATTATGAGAAACTTATTTTATGAGTCTGCCAAAAAAGCTGGTTACCAGAAGCGTAATCACAGTAAGCAATAAAGGCTGACATGGAGGATATTTCTAGGCAATTACAGCAGGTGTTTTAAAGGCATAAAGCTACAGAGTTATAAATCTATTTAGAGCCACAAACACGGAGAAAGTAAAAGGCAACCAGAAGGTTCAAATCCTCACAGCAGCTGAATATTGTTCCTCTTCCCCTGCAGAACACAGAGCTGCAGGACCAGCTCCACTGAGAATTTCAGCAAGTGAAAAGAATACAATATAAACCACTGAAATACAACAACCATTATAAAATGAATGAAGTGTCTTCAAAGAGGATGCAGCATATATATACATGTATATCTAAGCTCCAAAGTTCAAGAAAAATCTTATAACTTAAGGACTGCCAGATCTCTTTTAAAATGTTGCTTCTTTTCAACTCAGTTGAGCAGGGTTGCATGTAATGTCTTAGATTGCATGAAGAAGTCTGAAAACAGGGTCTAATGGGGGGTGTCTACAAAAAGTAAAGTCCTATTCAAACCTTACAAAATTATTTGTCCATGAGTTGTATCTATAGAAGTGGTGGAGAGAACTCGGGGAGAGCTGACTTGCCAACACAACACGTAACTTTACAGAACAAGTGCCGGTTATCAAAGTTGCACAAGCCAGGAGACAACACCAACTATAAATATGACTAGCAGCTATTCCACACAACCCCAAGCGTCCTGCCAAGCCCTCCTTCATGTTCTCTCTCACACAGACAAAGGCCTCAAAGCCATGGGACATCTGCCAGGGAAGCAAATGAAGTTAAAAAACCAGAAGAACATGAACATGTACTAACCTAAACTTGCGTGTTCTTTCTTCCCAATTCCTCCCCCAACAACTCCCCCTACAAAGACAATGTCTCAGTTTACTGTACTCTCTTCCTTCTCCCAACCAGTCTTAACTCTTGGACCAATGTTTTAAAGTTTCCCTACCTTTGAAAAAATAATGTTCAGTTCTTAAATGTTTTGCCAGATCTGGACCACACCCTGCCCTCTCCCAAAATCTTGCTTGTTTGTCTCCTATTGCACATAATCAATTATAGCCCTTTCAGGTTTGTATTTTGCATGGCGGGAGCTGATCCAGAAAGGAGACTGTGCTTGTGTGAGCTTGTGTGTTTACACACACACACACACATACACACACCTTTATAAAACTGTTTTGTTTCTATAGAACTTTAGGGGGTTTTCCTGAAACCGAGTTCTTCACCTGTAAGCAGACAGCACTCGATCAAAAAAATAGCTGAAAACTTGTCTCTTATCAGGTCACGCAAATCACTTAAAATATGAAAGGAAGGAGCAGAATCTCTGTCATTCCATCACCACAAGGACTGAGAATCAATCATAAGCAATAACTACAGAAAAATGCACGAGGACACCCAGCAGATCTCTCCAGTTCCGCTGTACATTTCGCTCTCCCCGCTCTCACTCCCGGATTCAGTGTCAGACACCGACGCCGATGTTTGACAAAAAAGGGATACGGCAGATTGCCCACCAGCCGCAGCGTGTGCTGCCAAGTGAGAAATACAAGCTTGGAAACAGTCTCGAGATTCCAGCCAGGACAGCAAGGCTCGGAGCATCACACCAGTGACATAACTGAGCGTGGTGGGGAGAGGCTGCAGGGGACGTGGGAAGTTATTGCGTGAAATAACTCTGCAGTGCATGCAAAGGAGCTGTTCTCAGTACCCGGCAAGACAACTACATCATTTAGGATTGCCAAGAAATAAGCGCAGCTTTCTTCCTTCTGATTTTTCTTTTTTAACTAAGTCGAACTGCTAAACCCCTTTACTACTCAAATGTGAATTTTCCAACATAACTTTCCTGTGGATGTCACAGTAAAGTGACAATCAGCTTTCAGAGCACTCGGCAGTACAAGGATCACCCTGGGTCTAGTTCACAACTTTGGGCTCCTATAACATTGGAAAAGAAAGTTTACATCCTAGAAAAGACAAGAATCATCTTGTTAATTTGTTTGGTACAACAGTGTGAACAGCACATGTAGACAAATACTCAATTTGTCTTCAGACAGTTTTTAGAAGACAGACATTTTATCAGCGGATCTGTTAACACTTTCCTTCAGAAAATATGTTTCGCCTGCCAGCAAACAAACAACAAAATAATGTGTCATATCTGTAAAACAAGGGAGAGAAATAATCAAGATAAGCTTCAAAGTGTTGCAATAAAACAACAATAATCAAAGGCTGGAACATGTAACTCATGTTTCAGCCCTGTGCTCTCAATCTCACATTTACTTTTCCACTTTGCAATACCTACAGTCGCATTACACGGCAATTCTCTCCAGTTCTGCTATTTAACAATAACCAAGGCAATGTGATGCTTATGAACCCAGCGTGCAGTGGGATCACTGGTGGGAACCAGGGCACCTTACACAGGCTGTGCTACAGGTGATCCCAAAAGGCACGTCAGCTCCACACTGGGAAAGGCACCCGGAGCAGCAGCAGAGATGGTGCTACTTGTTCCAATCCTTCTCAAGTCAAGAAGCACCACTGCAACTGACTTACCCATTAGCTTAAATTACGCGGGAGAAATTGCAGAATTCTGTTATCTTTCTGTTTGACTTGATATAATAACTGCTAAGTAAGTTCTCTATTTTGAATTCAGGGGCACAGAAGAAACTTTAACCAGCAAACACTTTATGGAAGCACTTTTGAGTGAGGCTTCCAAGATCCTGAAAACATTTTTACTGAGTTCCATAAATTGTAGTTCTAATTAAGGATTAAATTTGGAGACTAAACACCTCTTTATTTGAGGGCAGGGAGGCTTAAATCTTTTTGTATTAATGCTGAGCTATATCATCTGATATTTTTGCTATGACCAACCTATAAAACCTGTCAGCTTCACTCAGTTTACACAGGGCTTTAATTATGTTTAACTAGAATCTGAATGATCTAATTACTTAACATCTTACAGCACAAACTACTGAGGACATCTGGTTGAGCAACTGGCAAAGGAGTCAGGGAAATAAAACCACGGTTGTGTACCCTGCTCAGGACCCCTGCAAACAGCTCTCCCTCCACACAGGCTCCTTTTTCCATCCCACCTGAAATTTTTGCTGTCTGAAAGCAGCTCTGTGAGTACAAATCATCCACCAGTTTCAAAGAAAGCTGATGAAGAAAAATCTCTGAGTGCCACAAGCAGGATGATGGGACTTCGAAGAAGTTTTTCCTTGTGCTTTGTTCATCATTAGGTGAAAACCCCAATTATGCTCTGCCTCTCTGGGGTTCTCTTTCTCCCACCATGCTTCAGGAATTGAGACACGGAAGATCACCACGAGCGCAAGAACACCAAAATTGGTGTCAGCTCACCTACATCAGTGCCAGCAGGAAGCTCTCACACCTGCAAGCCTTAAAAGATTTTTAAAGTTTTTAACCTTTAAGGGAGCAGATTTTAGTGAAACCAGGGAAAACACCACTGGGGCACCGTGAAGTCACCCTGAGAGCACTGAGGCTAAACTGGGAATAAGCAGCAGTGTGAGCTGAGGACCCTTCTGGCCATGAACGCTGACATGGTTTCCATAATGCCGCCCTTGGTCAGAGCCTTGCCCCTGGCCTGGCCCCCTGCCAGGGCGGTATCACACTTCACACCTGAGCACTGTTCAAAGGAAAGGGTGCCCGAGCACAGGAAGCTGCTGTCGTGACCCACATTGTGCAGACAAGCTCCCACTTTGATCTCTTCGCCTTGAAACCGCAGCACACTGCACCCAACACATTAACCTGACGTGGTCAAAGGAGAAATAAAACCTGAAAGTTCTGGTAAAAAACCCAGTTAAAGCTGACGTTTTCTGTCTTTACTTTTCCTTAACGAACAGATGGAAACCAGCAATAACCATCTGGGAAAAGCAGCAATAGCTGTAATGCACAATAATTCCACAGAAATACACTAACAAGGTCAGTTAAGTGTTTCTCTAATTGTCTCTTGCCCATGACCTTTTTCAAAGATTTCAGATGAAAAACAAAACCAAAACAACTCATGAAAGATCCTCTGGCACTTTTGACAGCATCACTGTTTGATTCTGTATCCTGGGGAAAATTCCAGTTGGGGAACAACGTTCTGCCTTCCCAGATTTCCCCCTGCTTCCCCACGACCTCCCAGGAAGAACATCCAGCTTCCATGCTCCACGACAAAATCGATTATCCCTGAACGAGCAGCAAAACTAAACCACTCCTGTACGTGCAGTGCAGCAAATGTTTTGGAATCCTTCAAGATCAAAGCCACTCTATTAATAAACTTGTATTTTTATATTCCTTGCAGCTGAAAAATCCAATTAAAACATTACAGTGACCTTTTACCAGAGAACGACTGTCACAGTGAGGACAGGATCAGAAGACACCCTAAGCAGGGTTCCAGCAAAAATGGGATAGATGGGAAAAGAGACTCTTGCAGTTGTTTTACTTCAGTCACCGGGGTGGTAAAGGCTGGCCTAATTCAATAGGAAGATCTGAGAGGCTTTTATTAGGTCTCCCAAGTAGTGTAACTGACAGTTAAACAAACAAAGTGTCAGGCCTTAAGTCAGCATTTAGAAAGTAAATTTATAATGAAGAGCTGACAATCAAGACACCGTACAAAGAGGCTGCTGCCAACCAACAGCTTAAAAAAAAAAACCAAACAACTACATATAGAATGAGTATTTCTTACAGTGAAATTAACTTCACAATTGGTTGATAAAATGATTACAGCAAATAAATAGGGCACAAAACACTATGAAGTATGACTGCAGCTTGCCATGACATCCCTGAAGCAAGACAAGAGCACTGGATGCCCACCCCAGCAGCAGTGGCTGTGCTCTCCCACACCAGACATTCCTGCTGGCTCACCAGCTCCCATCTCATCCACCTCCTGCACAAAACCAACGTTCACCCAGAAAATGAGAACCAACACACAGAGCCATCATTTCCTGGCACCAGGTCCTTTCACACTTGCCTGTGTGCTCCAGAAGAAAGCCTCCAATGCCGAATTCCTGCCTGCCATCACCTTTCCCCAGCAAGGATCCTCCTGGGTGTCAGGAGAGCAAACCCCTGAGCCTGGGCACACAACAACCTTTGGCACACGGGCAGCAGCCAAGCATGGAAGGCACCTTTTCCAACACTGGGAGACTGTGCTGGATGGCCAAGCAGGGCGTGCTGCAGTCCCAAACTCCAAACTTTTTACCCCTTGCAGAAATTTTTAAAAGGATGGCACATACAACAGCTCTGGGGCACAGTGACCACTTTCTAAGATCCTGAAATCAATCTGAACTATTAATTCTTCTTCTAATCCCAGTTAAAGTAGGTTTTCACAGTTCCAATTTTAGACTTCAAGTTCTATTTACAGTACAGAAAATCCGAGATAGTGACACTAATCAAGTTTTACTTAGCTTGGCATATTAAAGAACTAACTATTCTCAGGATATGCCAGGACATCTCAGATGCTAACAGATTTTAATTTATGATCTAAACCAAGCTGATCACAGCACAGTGTGTGTGCTGTTTTAATCATTCGTGCTGTATTTAACACATCACTCCAAGAAAAAAATCCCACACAGTTCTGGTCTCACCAGCTGATGGCCTGGAGCACAGAAAAGGCCTCACAAAGAGAAAAATGTGTATCACAAGTTGTGCAGAAGAACTCAGCTTTCACAATACAACTTTCCACACGTGGGACTGACCAAAGCTCTGCCTGCACATAAAAAAAACCCTGAAATGACCTCCTCTTGCAAGATGGAAACAGCAAACCATGTTTTGGACATAAAACTAAGAGCATGGTTTAGTAAGACAGTTTAATTTGATTCAAATCCTGATCTAAACTAGGGAATTAATCCCCGGTCCTGCAGGGGTTAAGGCCTAACAGTAACACAGACAGCACCCAGAGCCTCACAGGATCAAGACTCACAGCTGAAAAGCTTTTTCTTCATCAGGAAAGTACAAAAATAAAATTCTTACAAAGTACAAAATAAATTCCTATGGAGCAATTCTTCCTTACTTACTGTCTGCTTCATCCTGGGAAACAAGAGCACAGCACCCCCTGAGTTCAGCCCTACGGAGCCACAAGTATCCACTCACTTTTGGAAGGAATGAAAAAAAGATATTCTGAGTTTCAAGTGGTAATTAGGGGAATAAAGTTCATTTGCTTAAGAAAATAGGCAGGGTGTTGTGAGCAGCGGTGGAGAGATGAGCTGAAGACACAATCATAGCAAGCTGCCCTTTTCCAACATCCCAAGATTTTCCACAGCAGGACTCCATGCCAAAGAAAATGTGAAGAAACCTATAAGCAAAAGAAAACTAGAGCTCCTGAAAGAGGCAGGGCAGAGCTGGAAGAAGGAGAGGGAGGAGGAACCAGAGCACTCACAACTTTATTTTTTAAATCCATGAAACACTTCTTGCACTCACCTTTAAGCAACTAAGGTTACAATTGTGTAAACAACTCTGCACAGAGGTCTCTCCACAGAAAATCAATTGCAAGACTACTGGCTCCTTGTTTTTAAATGTTTAATATTATCCCATCACCACAATTAATATTAGAAAAGCAACTATGCTCATGCCAGACATACCAAATCAAAGTTGAGTTCTATCAATATTAACACACACAAAATTGCAACAGAAAAACAGTTCACTGACAAAATTAACACTCTCATGTTTCAGATCCTAGACAAAGGGTACATTTTATTTATGGATGAAAATGAAGCAAACATCTTTAAGTGACAACATGATACAAATTTACTTTGACGTGAACATGCAATAAAATGTGTAAACACCCAATAAAAAATAAAATGAAAAATAATTACAGACAAGACACAAGTATAAATTTTATTGAGCTACTGTGACAACATTTGTGTGTCACATCAATGAAATAACATGAAAAAGAATGATTAGAAACATGAGATAAAGGCAAAGACGAGATGCCACTGGACTATGACAGAGAGATTCATCTCTGCTCACAACTTAATCATGGGCTGGGCTGGAAAAGGCAGCTCCTTCCACCCAAACTCAGTCAGAAGATTGTGACTACACACATGTTAAAAATTAAGCACATGCAGTAATGCTCACTGGATGCTGTGCTAAAGAGGGATAAAGCTTATCCACCTTTGCCAGGCTCCCGGAGCCCCAGCGCTGTGCAGGACATGAGCAGGGGATGGATGCTCCTGATGGCACGAGCAGCACATCTAAAGCACAGCCCCCAACCCTGCTGACAGCCAGGGCAGGCTATTGATACACTACAAAACCTGCACAATTTGGATAAAAGAGAAAAGTTGAGGTGGGAATAGTTTTAAGGTGTTCCATCCCATGTATCTGGTGAATAAGGAATTTCAGACTTCACGTACAGGTCTAACACCTCACATAACTGCTCTGGACATCCCCCTCTCTCTGGCCATTTGAGGGGCTCAAAGACTCCCAGTTCCTGTCCTTACAACCACTGGAGCATGGCTTGGGATGGAAGATCTTCCTTGCCCTGAGCTGGCAGAGGCTGGCTTGTCCTGCTGAAACAGGGAGCTGTTTCAAACCTTGGGCCGCAGTTTGAAATGATGCAACCACAAACTGCTGAATATTTAATTCAACATTCACATCACTGGCTGTCTATAATACAATTTTTAAGCAGCCTTTAACATACAGAGAAATGAGAAGGGAAACTTGATAAATTGTATGTAACACCAAACAACGGGGAGGTATGTTTTAAAGTAAGAATGTGTCTATGTAGGAGTAACTCTAGATTATAACTTTATAACCAACTGCAAGAAACATTTTTCCAGTGATTTGGTACCAATCATTCACAATAATCTTTTAGGACACCCAACTACTCAGGGTTTTTTTCCCATTCATTTCAATAGAAATTGTTTTCAGCAACAACCTGAAAAGTACCTACAAATCAGTACATTCTCTGATTGAGCCATTTAAAATATTGAGAACAAAGGGACAGAAAATGTAACCGCTGAGTTATTTATCCATAACAAGAATTAAGTAGTAGCAAAAAAGAACACTAACAGCTAACTCACAGTCTTGTATCTCAGAGGGGCTGGGAGCATTATCAGTGTTTCCCAGATGGAGACACAAACCAGTGGAGGCGAGGGCCATGTTCAGGGGCTGGAGCCAGGAATGGGGATGCAGCAGCTCCTGACAGTGAGATTGCAACTCCCACCTCATTTCAGAGTCACTGCCACCTCCTGACTGTGCTTACAGGGAATCTGAGCCAGTTGAAGGCTCTGGGTGTCAGTACCAGTCCCACTCGGCACCGCTGCCCAACGTGGGCGTTCGCAGTGCAGAGATTTTTGATGGGCTGATACACACCAGCTTCAGCCCACCTTCAGGTAAGAGAAATATTTTCTTTTCCTTAAAATACTGGATCAGCAACACCATGAAACCTCAAATACCTAGCAGAGATACCAGATAGAGCAGAAGGAGCAAGACTTAACCCATCAAACTTCCACTGCATTTCACCCTTTGCAGCACTCCCTTTTGGCATTGCAGTTTTGTTTCTACAGGAGTAAGTCAGGGCATTTCCACCCAAAACATACAACCTTTTGCTATCTATGTCTAGTCTGAGTTTTCATTTTAAAAACAAATTCAAAAGCTATGCAATTCCCTTTTTTTTTTTTTGGCCCCCTCCCTTTCTTTTCAGTAAGAACAATGAGAACGCTTCTCCTATTCATAATACCTGAAAATACCATCCATGTGGTTAGAAAGCTACCCTATTTGTCACAGGGTAACACTAAAAATCTATCAGTGCACTCTGAAGTCACACCATCACCTCGATATCCCCTGTACAAACTTTTCCCAGGATGTTTCCACAAGGACAGCCCGGTGGCAAACCCCAGGTGATCCTCTCACACAGTCGGTGAGTGCACGTGAGGTGGACTTGGTGGCAACCCTACAGCCAGGCATTTGTTGGGAGACAGACCATACTGCCCAGTATTTATATAAATGCTAAAATAAGCTCTTCTCTTCTCCCAACTGCACTGCAAGAAGTTTCATTTCCAAGGCCTAGGCTTATGCTCACTCTTTAACTCCTTCCTTTCTTCACTACTTCCCTCTATCCCATCCAGTCCTTTAAACAATGTCACTTCACCCATTCCACTCTTAACTTCCTTCCAACATTACTGTCCTCAGCTTGTCACACGTGAGCCACAGAGAGAAGCCGACATTTCTTAGCAAGGAAAGGCCTCTGCACTGTAAGCATCAGAACTGATCCAGGTTCCCTGCACACACCCTCCCCAAGCCCATAAAAGCAATCCCACAGTGATGTGATAATACAGCAGCACAGGACCACCCCACCTCCACAGCTCAAGGGATGTGATAAAATGTTGGCAGGAATTCAACCACAGTTTGGTCTCACCTGAATACTCGTGTGCCATGCACACCTGGGTTCACCTATACAGGATCACTGGACTCAGCAAGAGGAATGGTCGTGCTCCACAGTGGAATTTCTCCACCCATTTTCCGGTATTTTAGCCTAAATTTTTTGTATCATTCACAGAAAGCTCGTACTCACACTTCAGACACTGCTATGTCCAAGCCTGCTCATTCACTAAGGTACATTTCCACACAAAAGAGTGGAACCACAGGATCTGCTCAGCTCTGATGTATGAACTCCTCTGAAAAGCCTCAGAGACAGCCATGGCCTACATCCTTACCCGCCTCCAAATGCTCACAGCCAGGAACACAAAGATATGGGGGAATTTAAGGCATCTAAACACAGCAGCTTAAAATATTTTTGTGCATCTGCTTTTGAGCCTTTCAAGGAACGAGTGATCTTCACCTCTGCCTTCCCAGAGCAGATCCCCCTGGTCCATGAACCACGGGAGGAGGACGAGCACCACCCCAGCTCCCCTCCCTGCTCCTGGGGAAAGGCAGCACAACTCCAGCCCCCACAGAAACTTCCTTATTGCTCCAACTACCGACGAAGGAATGGAGTAATTGCAAGGCAAGGCGGCAAGTGAATTGCCATGGAGGCAAAAAGCTGTTAGACAGCATCAGCGTGACAGGCTCCAGCTTCAAAGCCCTGCCTGCTGCAACACGTGCATAGGGAGCCGTCGGGCACCTCCCGGCTTCAGCACCTTCACACCTAAAATTACATTTATTCAGACTAAATGTTTAACTCTGCTAAGTCACAGAAGTGACCACGTAACAGCAGAGTAAGAACTGTTGTGTCTTGCTAGAGACAGAACAGAAGCACAAGCAGGCAACAGTGGATCTGGTGCAAATTCCTTGCTGCCTACTGCTTTCTCAGAAAACCAAGTACTGTTGGACAGCAGTACAGACCTTTGTTACATCCAACAACCTACACCCAACTGTGTTTAATCTTTTATAAAAACTTAACATCCAGCAATCTGTCTGCATTCCATGTTCTTCACAATCCAACCAGTGCAATATCCTGTATTTTCTTCATTATAACTGCCAATAAAAGCAGAAACCATTGATTTACCTTGTCAAACCACAGACAACAAAAACAAGCTGAGAACATATGTCACAAAATGAGTAGGATTTATCTTATATTCACTATTTTAAGGACATTATTCCTGACTGTGAGATCTAAGTTTCTCCCATCTCTCCTGGTACATTCAACTCCATGTGTGAGCACTCCTGTACAAGCCTCTTCACTCAAGACTCCTTGTCTTGTGCAAACAATCCCATTTCAGCTTTCCCCTTCTCAGCTTCACATCTTTTGCCCCTCTCCCCCATTCCAGCAAAGCTGGAACACTGTCACTGTTTTCTCAGTCCAGAAAACCTTGTATTTTCAAGGCCTTGCCCACAAAGTATATGGGAAGCAACCAAGCACACGTGCAGGAAAAACCTGGATATATAAGATGGGAACTTACTACCCTGCTTACACAGAAAGACAAGCCAATGCACACTGCCTGCTTGGTGTCTTAAAAAAATACCAGCCATCCACATATGTATCTGTTCTCTACCCAGTAAATAAACTGCCTTTATTCTTGGCCTTAGCATGATCAAACTGAAACTTTGGATTATGCATTTTTCTACATCGCCTTTTTGCATTACAAATCAGCTTGCAAATAAAGAATAACTGTTCACTGGAATTTTAGACTGCACATAATTTCTTCTCTAGCAAATGTTTCGCCCATTACTTATTTGGTATTGTTAGACACAGCCAACCAGTGCAATTTTTTTTCCAAAAAACTCCCAACCATTACTATATCCCAAATCCTCCCTACTGCACACTTCTCAATACATCATCCAATTAGCCACAAACTTGGCATTAGAGCAGAGTGATCAAAACATGCACTGATTCTGACATGTTTCAGATGGATATTACTTCACTGGAGGAACAGGAACGAGGGAGAGAAAAGCTCTCAGAAATTCATTTCCGAGGAACAGGATTCAAGAAAGAGGATTCAAGGAATCCAATGAAAGCCAAATTCTGGAGCCAGAAGTACATCAAGGGCCTTTCTTCTAGTTGTCACGTGTGGTGGATGCCCAGGGACATGACCCTGACCACCACAAACTGCCAAGGCCTTCCTGCTGCAGGGAAGCAGTGATTTCTATCGGAGCATTCTGGCAGCAGTGCCCTGGCGTTGCCATCCCTCAATTCCCTGTCCCGCACCTTCCTGCAGAAATACCAAGCTGCTTTCACTGCACCTCTCCGGGCAGGTGAGGGGAGCAGAAACGTGTGTGCAGTAGCTGGAGACTCTTCTCTAGAGGCACATTTAACTACCATTATAAACAGAAAAGCATTGACTACTTTTAGGACAGAAACCAGTTCTACAGTGACCTGCACAGATATACAAAACTAAACACTAAGACCTGATCACTAATTCCACTTGTGATTAAGCATGTGAACTCCTTCACTTAAAGCAAATCAGTTTGTGCTCTGGTACCATCAGAGCCAACTAAAAGATGCCAACAACTCCACCTGTTTCTAATTCAGTAACAGAAGCACTTCAGTATTTAAAAGCTACTCACTACTACTTAGTTTTTCCAGATTTTGTTACAGATTTTATAAGATCAATGGTTTACCTTAAACAATTAGTCACAGCCTGCACAGAACTAATACTCCATCCTCGCTTTAATCATATATGATGCAATACCAGGATGAGATTTAAAAAAACAAACACATGAGCAAGATTTGCCTTTAGATTTTCATTCCCCAGCTTGATGGTAACAAGTTCTGCCTTCTGCTCAAAAGCAACAAGAAACTGTAGCTTTTACCAGTATATGAGCCTGTCCTAAAAAGCTACAAAGATACTTTGAGACTTATGTTTATTGTCAAAATAGCTGCAGAACTTAACTTTGTTTAGTTTTCAAAGGGTATTCACTTCTTCCATTCATCCTGAGATCCAACTCAGAGCTGGGGCTCAAGGAAAACTTACTCCTGCAATGCTGCTGCTGGTCAGAGAGACCAGCTGCTCTGATATTGATATATACACACATATTCAGAAATATTAAGCAAGCTGTCAAGGAGAAGTGCATGCCGTACCCACAGGAACACGACGCTCCTTTCCGTGTTCTCCAGCAAAAGGTTGTTTTTATAGTGAAGGTGATGGTGACACCAAAAACTACAAACAACCCAGGACCAGGGAACAGCAGGTTACCTTCACGCTGCTGAACTGATTCCCATCACACAACTGCTTCCAAACAGGACACACAGCTTTAACTTCAGGGCAACAGCATTTCTCCAGTGATTTCACTTGCATTTATTGCCACAATAATCACTGTTTGCGAGTATTTCTTTTCTCTTTGCACTGCAATTCCCTCCCCATCAGTTATCAAATATGGGTCCACCTCCTACCACATGGCAAAGGGAGGCAGAAGTGCTCTGCCAATTCCACAATTTCTTTAGGAAACATGCTAATCTTTACTACAGAAAAGGGTTAATGTTCAGCTGCCTGCCTCGCAGGTATGGTCTCAAGTGAAGAGCCCCGTTTGATACCTGTAGGAAGCTGCCATTTTTGCATCTCATATTCCATTTGTGAACAGACCTTTTTGTTCTTTAATCCAAGTTCTGAATTATTTAATCCTGTCTCCAACACTCGAAATATCTTTCCCTAATAAACAAGGGGTTATTTAGCAAAAGGAAATAAATAATTTAAAAAGTCAGACCCTAAAGTGTTCCTGGCTCTGTTTTTAATTAATATTGATAGAGTCTTGAGAAACCTGCTGCTTAATATTACAAGGCAGGTCGAAGCTCATGAACAGTTAAACGTCTCCTTGTAACAGAAGGTGGAAGAGGAAGTTGGGAGCAGCCGGGTACGCGTCGCTCCCTGGCAGCGACCCGGGACTGCCCAGTCCCAGCTCCTCACAACTTTCTCCTGCACAAAACGCAGAGCTTCAAAGCCATCACACCCTGAGCCACAGCAGCTGGAGTTTACAGGGTTCAGGTGGTACTCTGCTAACCATAAATCCTTCAGGCTTTTGTGCTGGAACGGAGTAATGGGAGCACACGCGGAAGTATTTTTATTTTCTGTAATTCCACGCTCAAAATGCGTCAGTGCGAGTGAAGGACAGGGATGGAGGGAGGCATGGACAGTTCTGTGGGACTGAACTTCATCCCCGGTAACGACAGTTTTTATAGCATATTGCTTCATCTGCAAGTGGGAGTAAATATTACACTACCTCTTCATGCAGATGGGTGGGTAAAAAAAAATAAAAAGCTAATTTGAAACAAATTAACTATTCTGCATATGGATGAAGGGACTCTCTCCCTCTCTGGTCACTCCAGGACTCTCTGTAGACAGACTGTGAAAAGTTAACAAACTCTGCACTGCTCAGAGACTGCCTAGTGAACCTGCCAAGAGGTGAACAGCCTCAATCCACAGTGGGTATAAATAATCACCAGTCCTCTAAAGCAGGTAATGAATATTGTTCAAACAACTCTAAGCTGGCGTTACCAGAACGCTTCAAAGGAGAAGCTACAAGCTGTTCAAGTCAGACTGTCACATTTAGTCTGCAAAAACGAGATTAAGGTTTGTACAGTGATACTCCACAACAGGTTTTACAGTATGCACAGAAATTAAATTATGATAAAAGTGAGCTATTTTTTACTAAAAACAGAATAGAACAATCTATCAAGATGCCATTTGGCTGCGTTCATTACATTTTAGAATTTAATTTACATGATAGATACTTTAGCATAATATGTTTTAATCAATAAGCATTTCTGAAGGCTTTATTTTTATAGGCAATATTTAGACTTGTTCACTGATAAATGTAACACCCCAGCAGTGATGTTCGGAGCATTTATTTTCCTATGCTAAGCAAGTACAGCCACACATACACAGAGGCAAAAGCAAAAGTCCGCAATTAGAGATGTCAGACCTTGTTTAACTACATCTTAATTTAATCCATTTTATTTTATACAATTCTACATCTGGATCTCATTTTCTGTATTCCTGTAGGTATTCCGGGTCACTATTAAGAACCCTTTCAAGTTAGCAAAGTTCAGCCAAGTCTACCTTAATCCAAAAACCTTTAAAAGAAACAATAAAACGCGAGAGGGGGTGGAAGACGACAGAGAAACCTGAAACAAAACGCTACTTTACCCCACCTCCTAATGCACCTGAAAGTCAGAAGGGACCAGCCTCCTACCACAGATCCTACGCAGCACTTCCCGTTTTGGGGGCTGCTGGGCTGGGATTTTTAGCATCGCTCCCGCACGCCCGGCCCAGGGGAAGGGAGGGCGGCAGGACCCGAGTCCCGCTGGCGGCCCCCCGCCAGCATCCCCTCACCTCCTGCGGGAATGCGGCTCTGCCCAGCATCAGCGCACCATCCCTCCGCCTGCCGCAGGCTCCGGCCGGCTCCAACGCCGCCTCCGCGGGGGACAGGGTGGGCAGCCGCCGGCTTTCGAGCCAATTTATTTAAACGGGAGGCAGCGGCGGGTTTGGAGAGGCAGGGCAGCGCCTTCCTGCGCCAATCAACTGGGAGACACGCGTGTTGCAATCCCATTCACGGCGGGAGCAGCACCGATTCAGCGTCTGACAACCCCCCCCCAGCCCGCCCCGGCCTTATCTGTACCCCGGCAACTCAATTAAACCGTGGGTCCGCAGTTCCCCCAGGGACGCTCCCCCGGGGCAGTGGGGAGAAAGGCCGGTCTGCGAGGACTTTTCCTCGGAGGAAACGGCACTTCTGGGCTCCCCCGAGCCAGCACAGTAAAAGCATCAATATTCCCCTCATCTGTCAGATCCTGGACAGCAGGAGAGGCTGGAGAGCCCGTGAATTATGTAACGTGCCCTCCCGCCGCCGCGGGGAGATGCGCCGCGATGCCCCGCCGGCCGGGACGCCCCCGCGCCCCTCCCCGCGCCCAGCGCTGCCGCTGCCCTCCCGAACGCCCCTCTCCGCGCACCGGGCGCTCGCCCCTTCCCATCCCGCGGGACCCCGCGCCGCTCC